>JAODLC010000049.1:9935087-9954172 GCA_026781145.1 Hippopotamyrus pictus
AACACCCCCCGCCCATAAAATTTATTAATTTACACTTTACAAATTAACATCAACAAAAAGAATTGAATAAGTCCTTTTTTCCCCCACTTTCTTGAAAAACAGAATACATGAATAAAGCAGATGCCAATGCCGTACCATTTGCATACAAAAACGCACAAGCAAACCAGCTGCTCTGGATCTGGGTGCCGGGAAAATATTACGATTACCTGCTCATTCTTAAAAAAACAAACCGAAAAGTAAATAATGTAGAACAGTGTTTTTCAACCTTAGGGTCGCCACCCCACGTGAGGTCCCCTGAAATGTCTAGTAATGGATAAAAAAAAAAAAAAAGATTACTGAAATATTCTCTCAACTAATTATTATTCTTTTAAAAAATATGATTAAAACACCACATAAACCTTAAACTGTATTCTTTCATTTTAATAAATATCGATATTAGAAATGCACCGATCCGACACATCGATGCACACGACAACTCTTTCCCATTTTACGTGTTTTTTTGCGGCAGTCAAATCGAACGCTAACGCTGCCCCTCAGTCTTTTTTGCTACTCAGTGGGTGTGAGTACAATGACTTCCGCCTGCTGTGACGTCATGCGCATACCCTTCGCAGTACGAGGAGCGTAAGATAAGACATGACCATCTGGGAGTATTATACGCTTTTAACAGAAACCAATAGCACACCCATTTGCAGTCTTTGTAAAATGAAGTTTTGAGAGGTGGGAATAGCTTAATAAAGCGCACACAACTGTGCAAGAAAAAAAAGCAATGGATGATTTGGGAGTCGCTAACCTGGACTGTCTTGCGAACTCGCTGCAGCTTGTGATACAAGAGGGGCTGCCGTCGCAACAAAGTGTAACTGAGCTGACGCCAATGGGAGAAAAATTGTGTTCAAATTTTAAACATCCGCCACTTGCGCATACTTGTTTTGAAGATGTTCATATTGAACTGCAAATGCCTCAAAAATGCTTAAAACAAGACGTACAAACGAGGTGGAACAGTACGTTATGTATATTTGTAGTAGCTTAAATATTTTTTGTCATAGATTTTTTCCATCTGTATTTACTAGCTTAAAAAATAAAGTGTAACAAAGTAAAAAGTGCTCTTGTATCGGAATCTGTATCGGCAGTTGTGTATCGGAATCGGATCGGAACTGAAAAAATGTGGATCGGCCCATCCCCAATAAATATAAATGAGTTCAAATAAAATGACCGCGATCACCTTCAGCCTTGTAAAGACAAGCTCGCCTAACTGTACTGTACATGTGATCATTCTGTGTGTCTTTGTGGGGTTTGCACCTCCTCTCTGTGTTGACAGATGAATGGCTGAAGTTATCGGTCTTACAGGAGCTACTGTACATTCACACAGGTATCTTATGCAAGTTAAGACGATTCAGATCATAAATGGTTTCATGAATTTGACTTGCTCCCAACTTGTGACAAAAAAGGAAGAGACAGAGGGTTTTTTTCCATAGATCTTCTCAGGAAAGCAGATGTCAAAACACCTCACCTCACTCCCCCAGCCACTGAATACCGCTCTTGTCAGCTCTAGTAGTTCCAGATCTGGCCTTCCAAATACATCACTGGTTTTGCCGTTTTCATCCTCTAGCTGTACTGGACTGGATGGATGATCTGTCTGGGGGGCACGACCAAAGCCAGAGACCGCAAATGCTATTGGCTACCTCTGGAATTAAAGGACTGGCCAACGGTGGAAGAGGGAAGAGAAGAAAGAAAAATGCAGCATCTTATCACACCCACTAGTGAAGCTATGGCATGTGTGAGATAAGTGCGCCGGTTGTTGCAGCTACACCCATTGGCTGCAAGCGACTTGTGTTATGGTCTCACCCTGGGCCAACGTTAAGAGGCCTCCCAAACCATGCTTTTGGAGAACAATGCTGGAGGCCAAATCACACTCTACTATGGATACAGGCCGGTCAGAGTGGCGTTAATTTAGTCATTGGGGGGTCTGGTGCACTGTGTGTGCACCGCAGAGACGTTGGGTCTCGTGGCTTTCTCGCATGTCGGTGTGCGTCAACTGCACACGTACATGGAAACTGACTAGGGGTTTGTGGTAGGTGGCAGAAAAATGAGGGACTATACAGTGGCCGTAGTCGAGGACAGTTTTCGATAAGCAGCTGTATGAGGGATGGAAAATCATTGACCCTAAGCATCCCTTGCGGTTATGTAGTAAATATCATGTTGTGAACAAGGACACACACACACACACACACACACACACACACACACACACACACACACACACACACACACACACACACACACACACAGCTGGTTTGGGATGAGCTGGAATGAAGAGTAAGAGCAAGGCAGCAAACTCATGCACAGAAGTTGTGGAAACACCTTCAGGACTGCTGGGGAAGCGTTCCAGATGGCTTCATCTGGAAGCTGGTAAGGCTGTCATTGAAGCAAAAATCATTTTGAAGATGTTGAACACTTAAAAGTCGGTGCAATATGTGATTTGTATTACTTTCTTGTCTGGAGGCCTTTTGCTATGGTTAGGACCTGACCAAGGGATTGATCCTACATGCCTCTTTTTGTTCTCAAATGAGCCTGACACACGTGATGTTACACACGTGATGCACACTCAGCAGTTCATACTTCCCCCTCAGCCACACCTCCTGCAGGACAAGGTCAAGGTGAGCTGGCAGCCTGTCTCAGGAAGCACCAGGCCCAGAACAGGGGACACTCTGCTCGAGACGTGCTCAGCTCATTGTAGGACACAAACACACACACACACACACACACACACACACACACACACACACACACACACACAAACTACACTATGAGCACCTGTGTAGAGACACTGATTCACATGAATACATGTTTTTGGACTGCAAGAGGACGGCAAAACATTCAAAAAATACCTATGCACTCTCCACTCACACGCACACATAGAGCCATGAGTGGTGACTGGTGGCAAAATCCCAGAGGTGCAAGCTTACACTGCATCCCCGGTGAGATCCACGCCTTATTCTCAAATTCCCTAACTTCAACCCTAATTTTTTTCACCATCGCATAAGCAAAAATTACGACAAAGTCCGCTGGATACACGGTATAATGAACCGTGAAATCACACGAAATGAATCAGGTGATCAGTTTAGTCCTGTGCCAACAAAACTTTACACCGGTCTTCTAAACAAAGATTCTGATGGAATTCAAATCCTGGTCAATGCATCGCCAAAGCGAAAAAAAAAAAAACCAAAGCAAATAGTAGCCTTTCGTAGGTGAGCCCGTGGGTCTGGAGTAAAATGAGAGGTTCGGTTTTGCCACGAGAGAAATTAAGAGGAAGCAGACAGAAACCAAGATAGTGGGAACTGTTCTCTTCGGGTGTAACCCTTTTTGCCTAGTCGGACACTTCTGCCTAGTCTTAATCTCTTAAGTAACTGACTAACTCTGCGTTCAGGAAAGATGGCACTTAAGACTGCATGGGAGTCGTCTTTACGATAAGTCCCTCAAGCATGACCTGGCCCCCGCCCCCGTGCTGCTCTGACCGCTGCACGTGTAGGCTACTAAGTTTTAATAGGTATCGTTATGATTAACCGTCTCATTACCTATCTGAGTGTGACATTTCACGCCATACGGCTGCAACCCTTAACGAACATAATGTATACCCCATCTGCCAGCAAATCCACACATGGCGCAAAGAACCATCACAAAAAAAATCATATACTGTATTGTTAATCGCAGATATTAACAAAAGCCATTCCAGGAGAAAAGAGGTTTGAAAGTTGCTCACATGATGTTTATTCTGTCAGATCGCGCAAAAATGCTTAGATCCAATGTTTTACAATGCTCCGCAGTTCCACAGAAACCGGTCTAAGAATTATTAAACAATGTTCCAGAAGCCTTACAGATAAACACGGAAACAACGCGCCCTCATTACTACAGCTGAAGTGTAGCAACAGGGTCACTGTGGAGCCGGTGCATGGGGCCAAAAATGATTAAAGGCAGTAGTATCGGGGCATCACTGGGCGGATTTCTACCATAAATTCAAAATGTTAAGTGAATTACGTGGACACCGACCGATACACATTACATTTCGGCCGAATGATAAAAATTGTCCAGAATTAATTTGCCATTGGCATATCTTTAACTACGTTTTTTGTTCCCAATGCAAAATTTTACCGGGATACCAGCGACGCCAAATCTCCCACTTGAGGAAGGGTCTTACCCATCGCTTGGTCTTTATCAGATGATCACTGCAGACACGTCCCCGCCGGCAAGAAGAGGCGGTCACATCCCCGTTTCGGCGTGTCAGACCGGTGCTGCCTGCTCCGCTCCCACGCGTTGCTCTTCTCGCCTCTCTGCATAGTTAAAGCACGCAGGGATGAAGGGACACTTCCTCCGAGGCAGAGGGAGACGGCAAGTCTTGCGATCTGTGACCCGGTGCGCTCTTTACGGTAAAGGATCCTTCATAAGTCGCATTTCCCAGGACCGGCGGCAGCACTGCTGAGGCGGCCGGCGCACAAAAACATTTGCGCCTTGATTTAAAAGAGACCACTGACCCCCAAAAAAGCTTCGCCCGTGACACGATGCTTGTGCCGCTTTTACAATTCATCGCCCCCCAGGCATAATTTTCCTCTTATCTGTGCGCCTATGTACTGTTTGCTTGTAAACTCATCCCCGCTGCCGTCTGCGCCGAAGTGACGCCCTTTCCGCTCATATTAAATGCAGACCCCCCCCTCCACCCCTCTTCCTTTGAGCCTGAAAAAAGGAGAAAGAAGGGGGACGAGGAGGGTAGAGGGGCGCAAGAAAGGACAGCTCCACCATGCTCGCCAAAAGGACGAAGAAAAACTGGTGGAAAACTGCGACAAATTCTTACACCACGAAACACTATTATTTCTGTCGTCTGCTGTTACATAAAACGTGTTCAACACTAGAGCGTAAACGAAGGAAAACGCTTTTAATTAAAAACATTACCTTCACTTAGTTTAGGTGCGCCGCAGCCCAGCTGTTTCGGTTAAAAAAAAAAGCGATTTTCAGTCCTTTAATAAACTGCAAGTTTTGCACGTGTCAAACAAGCTTTCGGTTTGAGAGACTGCAAACGGCAGCCGGATGCTCATGTAGACCGTAGGCAGTGACACCTGCCGCAATCATCAAACCCGCAGCGAGAGAGAAGCACAAGGGGAAGAAAACCCTTATAGTTTCGCTCAGTGACAAAAAAAGTTAAGCACCCAGAAGTAATGGTCCGATTTGGATGTCATTTGGTGCACGTGCAGAAAAGCGATAGTTATGTAAATGATTCGATTTGCAAGGAGCTGGATGGCTGGCACGTCTAGTCACCAGACAGAGGATGCCTTGTAGGTGGGTTATCCAGCATTACCAGCACTTGACGGAGTTTGGTAGGAGTCCCATTGTTTGTTTGATTGAGGTCGGGTGGTCGTATTGTGCAGTTGCCCGGCATGTGGGGAGTGCGATGTTGGAACCAATGGGCATGCGAGGGCACCTACACACGTCATGGAGGTTCCGGTCGCCCAGGACTTCACCAAGGGGGGGGTCGTCGTTTTGTGTGCCAAGCATTATAGAACCCCATGACATCCGGGCACTGGTACTGGACACTCTACAATACCCTCCTACATCCCACACCGTGTCTTCGGGGGACCCTGAGTGACATCTTGCGACCGCATGTTTTACCCCTCCTGAGACGGCACCCTGGTACAGTCTTTCAACAAGAAATGCCCATCCACACACAGCACGTGTGTCTATGGACTGCCTGCGTCATGTTGAGGTCCTCCCGTGGACAGCCAGGTCCCCCGATCTTTCCCCAATCTAACACGTGTGGGATCAGCTCAGACCCAGTGCCAATCTGCAGGATCTCGAGGGCCAGTTACAACAGCTGTGGGCAGACTTGCCCCAAGAGAAGATACAACGGCTGTACGACTCCCTTCCGCACCGTATCGCTGCGTGCATCCAGGCTCGGGAGCGGCCACACCCTACTGACATGGGACCGGCAGTGTGTCTATGCTGCCAACTCTATCTGTTTGATCTGTTATTATAGTCATTGTCATACAGTCACATGACCTTTCACTTCATTTTTCATTTCATTTTCACCATTCTGTCTGGGTGCTTCACTTTTTTTTTTTGTCACTGAGTTTATATTACTCCGAAAACGCTTTAACAAGAACGAATTAACTTATCGACGCAATAAACCCAGAGCCCAAAGAGCTAAAAGCTTCCCATTTGGGGCAAAAAAAGCAAAAGGCTTTTAATGAAAGAAACTTGGCACTTTTTTGCAGTTTATTTTCCTGACCGCTGACACTTAACACACAGCAAACAGATAAGACGTTCTTCAGCATGAAACAAATGCTCTGACTCCAGCCGGGTTCCACATTGATGGTAAGATGCCCTTCCCGTCTCACCCTCTCGAACCCTGTGCCGTGGATGGTCCTCACTCGTCCTCCGCTGCCATCCATCCCCGTGTTTGTTCCCATCTCATTCACTCTTGCTGGCCAAATCCCCCCCCCCCTTGGGTTCAGTCACCGTGCCCCCCACCCAACGCCACACGCCAGCCCCTTCTAGCTCTCGCAGTGCTCGCCCCCCCACAGCTTGTAGAACTGGGTGAAGTCCACATAGGGCGGCACGTGGCCCGTCTCGTCGGGCTGGGCGGCCTGGCGGCCCCTCTGCCTGAACAGGCTGCCGTCCCCCGAGCTGGAGCTGGAGCTCTGGGTGTGGGTGTTGGTGTTGGTGGACTGCAGGGTGGCTGTGGGACTCTGCCTGCAAAAGCAATACGGATGAAAGCGTTAGCGCACTTCTCAAAGTCACGCGTTCACAACAGACGCAAGACGTTACTAATGTAGTAATGGGGTCCAACAGACTCCTGCGAGATTACAGAAAGTCTCAGGATAGGATAGGAAGAGTATTAGGAGTTTTCTCAATTCGTTATTACAGAAACAAATCCCAACTTCAGGAAATCCTAAATAATTCAGCCAACATCGGTCATCAACTTCTGTGTCTGTTACCTAGCAACCGGCACTACTTATCTGGTGAAGCTATTTCGTAACCCATTAACACTGCATTTTTTAAGAATAGCATCCATACTTAAAATGAATAATAATAACAACCCACCTCATGTTGAAGACGAAAGCGTTGTGAGTTGCCACTTTGCTATTAAATGCCTGATCATCTTACGACGATCTCATATGGCTTGGATGCTGACGGCATGGCAGCCTTTGCCCCACACGCATACTGCCTCACCCCCCCCCCCCCCCGGGGGCTTTGTTACAGTGATGTGATACACTGTACACCCACTAAACATGCTCCAGTATGTCCGTATACCCGCTGAAAATGTGCAATGATGTGTCATATACCCAGTAAGAAAACTCCGGATTTCTGTATCACTTAAAAATGTGCAAGGAATCAAGGACGCATAAGTTTTGTGACCGAAAGTTTCACAAGCTAACTGTTTTCGCAAACACCTGATTAGGAGACGGGACATGCATTTACCAAATATGAAAAAAATGTAGATATCGCCCAATCAGACGACCCTCCCTCAACCTCCACCTCACTCACCCTGAGCACCAATGAGCACGTTTCAGGAACTAATGCACATGCAGCTGTGTGACTGGGATTTTCAAATAGTGCTGGGGTGTGTATGTGTGTGTATGTGCGCACGTTTCATTGGTTGCGTAAAAGCAATAACAGAGCAGCCATATTTATTATGTTTAGCTTTAGCTGACAGGACGTGGTGCCCAGTGAAAGCTGGAACAGCTGGAATGTTATCCTGAAGTTAGGAGATTTTATTTAGGGATTTTGGGAAGTCAGGAAGCTTGGGAAATACACTCTTCCTAACTTAAAATAGGACAGGAACTTTCACTTAGGAACTGTTCATTTATAATGGTCTAAATTGGCTCCTAAACCTAGTTACCATGGTTACCAAACAGTTAAGATAGGATCTGCAAGTTGGGAAGTTTCTGTAATGTGGGCCCAGCCTATCCCAGGCAGTGCCAAATCTGGGAACATTCCGGAAAACCATAAAAAAAAGTGATAAACAAACACTCTAAAATATGGTCTGGCATGTGTAAGGCAGCAATAACTGAATCTGTTACAAACCGCCCATTCTAACCCCCCCGAGATCCGGACACCTGAAAATAACACTGTGGCACATCACTGGCCACCGTAATCTTCCTAAATGAAAGTAAAGCACTTTCAAAACCAGCTGACTGCCCCCTTTGCATAACCTACATCTGGCATTCTCGGTTTCACACCGTTTTTGACACAAAGGTTCTTCTGGGCGACCTGGACGAGAACCCGGAGGCCGACAAGCCTCCACTAGCGATTTTCAGGACGGTGGCTGTTTTTTTATCAACAGAAACGCTTAGCTGTCGAAAACCTGCAGCTTTGAGGTTCATATAAAGATAAATAATGAAGGAAACGCGAGACGGCCAGGATAAGCAGACGTGACGGCAGGGTAAGTACCCGGTGGGTGTGCCTCCGTCCAGCGTTGAGGCGGTGTTGGTCCCGTTGGTGAGGGTCCCCTGGGAGGGCATCACCAGGGACAGCGTGACACTGGTTTTGCTGGTGCTTTGGCTGTTGGAGTAGGGCACTGATACCGGGTAGATCCGGCCCCCTAGTGGCCAACACACACAGAGACAGGAAGACGCTCAGTCTCCGCCAAGAGAAGGAGAGGCGAGTAAAACCCGGAGGCAGGCTGCCCCCCCCGCTCAGTGCTTTACCCTGGGTGGGCGTGAGAGCGCTGTCGGGCAGGGCGTAGCTCAGCGTGCGCACCACCAGGGTCATGTCCTCGTGCCGCGAGCAGTGCGCCCCCCGCTGGCGTCCGCTGGCAAAGGCGTCGTGGTGAAGCCGCCGTACCCGCTCCACTGCACACTGGGCCGCCAGCTCCAGGCTGTTCTGTTGGGCCAGTTCGGCCGCCACAATGGCCACGATCTCCTGTAGGGGGCGCAGGGGTGCAGGTCATAGTGATGGAAGCACCAATGGATCCAGATTGCACTGGTGTGGCTCACTGGTACAGGCTTCCCGACGCCAGCCACCAAGCTCGTCCAACCAGGGGATCCGTAACTTTGACAAGGAGGGGGCGGAGCCCCATGGAACACACCTGATTGGCTTGTTCAGGGCCATGTGCCGCTTCTAGGGCTTTGATAAGTCCCTCGGACATGAGCAGCAGGAACCCATTCACTCCCTCCAATGGCTGCACATGGATCTCTGGCTCAGCTATGATTGGTTTGCTCTTAGCTGTGCTGAAAAACAAGCAGGATACCTGTTAAACGCAAGGACAAAAGGATTTCTACACAGAATGTGTGCTCCTACTTAAAATAAAACAAACATACATACAAAGCCAAAAAGCTGATTGCACTTATAGTAGATGTAATACTACACTCTCCCAGATCCCTTGAGATTGATGTACTAACCGAGTAAATAAATACAAATAAGTCATGCATCAAAGATCTGGCGGATTCCTGGTGCTCTCATCTTAAGCACAACTTGGGACCAGTTGTCCCCACGGTTACCAGTGATGAACGAACTGGTTTTATCCCCCTATAGATGTTTTCCTGTGGTGCCCCTCACCTCAGAAGCTCGATGTCTGTGTAGTTAAACTTGACCCTGTAATCTCCAATCCTTCGAGTGCTGCTCTGGCCAGCAACTAGCCCAGCCTGGCGCAGACGCGACGAGTCGAGCCCTGAGGACGGCAAACCGATTGATTTAGGGAGCCTCCTTCACAGAACAGCTTTTCTGGAAAAGACCTACACTAAACCCCAATTTAATCTGGGAAAACTGCAAGTACCGAGCATGAAGATGGAACAGCATGAGTTATGCGATGGCTTTGGTCGAAAGAAGTGAATGTTCATAGAGGAATCTTGGGTAGTCACATGGTCAAGACAAAAAAGTTATGAGGACTATAAATGCAAAGTTTATGCCTGTTTTGTTTATCCAAATAAACTGCCCGGCCAAAAAAAAAGTCGCCATTTGACTTTATATCAGGAAATACGTAAGAGCCAATAACTGGATCATTATTACAGCTCAGCGATGTTATGCAGCAATAAAGTAAAGTCAGCTGAGTACCTGAATCTACTGACTGGCCAGGTTACACCTCCATCCATCATCAGTGGGTTTTTTTACTTCCCTGTTGGCATGGGCATATTCCAGGACAAGAATGCCAAGATTCATTGGGTTCGAATTGTCAAAGAGTGGTTCAGGGAGCATGAGGAATCATTTTCACACATGACTTGGTCACCACAGTTACCTTAACTTCATTGAAGGTCTTTGAGATGTGCTAAAGGAGGCTTTATGGAGTGGTTCAACTCACTTGTAAATACAGGATCTTGGTGAGAAATTAATGCAAATCTGGATGAAAATAAAGGGTGAGATGTTGCATAAGCCTGTTGAAACAATGCCATGACAAATGTGCACCATAATCAAAGCTAAAGTCGGTCCAACGAAAAATTCAAATTCAAAACTCTTTTTTTTTGGACGGGCAGTATAAATTGCATGCTTCTAAACATTTTTTCAAATACTGGGTGTGTAAGAACAGAATATATTTATCATCACTGACTGCAGCTCAGTGGCAAAATGGTAAATAAGCTAATGAATGTGGTTATTTAATACATTCTGGTTAAAGTTTTCACCAATGCTGTCTCACATCACTGGGGTTGGGAGCTGAAATCCTGCCCCCACTGTGTGTGTCTGGCATTTGCGTGATTTTCCCCTGTGTCACCTGAGCTGCTTCCAGGTACTCTGCTCTCCTCCCAGTGACCAAAGGCATGCAGTTAGGCCACAGTTCCTGTAGTTGGTCTGTTTTGTGATGGGCTCTTATCTGTTCCGGGTGCTTCCCCTGCCAAGTGCCATGTGCTGCCACGGATAGCAAGGGGGTCTAGCCCCCCCTTGACCAGGATAAGCATTTGGGGGAATATACAACTGATGGACCAATGGATGGCTAGGTGTTTTTATTTTGGAAAAATGAAATGATCTGCAAGCCATAGAACATGCATAATTCATTTCATATTTTTATGCAGTGGTGGCCAATCTTATCCGCAAAGGGCTGGTGTGTACGCAGGTTTTTGGGATAACCTGTAGGTCAGCTGTTCAAACCCAGGTGTGAGGACTCTTCAGCCAATCAGTCCTCTAATTAGGAATCTAATTAAGGAGTTGCAGCGAAAACCCGCATACACACCGGCCCTTTGTGGATAAGATTGCCCCCCCATTTTTATACGAAGAAAATGTTGTAAAATTTATTGAAAGTAGAGCAGTATTCAGCTGGTTGCACATGGCCACACTCATTTTATTCTTCCACAAATGAGAAAGTGTGAGCAAGCACTGGCCAAACCGGATCACCCCAGCTGCACTGCCTGACAGGTCACGCTTCTGCTGGGCCAAACACCACGTGCCCAGTAACTGATAGGATGCATGGCTCCGAGACCAAGTGTGCAAAGGAGATGTGGAGAGAGAGAGGAACCGGGATAATCCAAATACAAGGCAGCCATAAAAATGCTGCAAAAAACCTAGACAGAGAACTGACCAACAAGACTCTGGCCAAGCGAATCTCTTAACTCTGAAACAAGATGTCAGCAAAGAAAAGGCAGATCCTGAGTCAGACCAGCAGACAAAAATAACCCAATAAAGGAGGAAGGAGAACTCAGGCAGCCAGAGCTGCTATGAGAGTGACGGGTTTGAGTCCTGAGCAAAGCTGGCTGCCCCAGCTACATATAACCTGAAACTCCAACTTCTGATTCCGACTAAAGTCACAAGGAACTCACTGCCTCACAAAATGGTGCTGAAGATCTAATACTCCCCATCTAATAAAATGTCTTAATATGATTAATCTTCAATGGAATTCTATGCAATATTTTTTTTAATGACATAATGCAAATAATGAAAACACACATTTGGAATTTTCATCCTCCCATTCATCCTACTGCTTCTCCAGTGCAGGGGTGCAACGCATCAGGAATCTATACAGAGACCACATGTTTACGGATTATGGGTGGAAACCTACACAAACTTGTGGAGGACATGCAAACTCCCCACAAACAGTGGCATGACGACGTCAGGCGACAGTGACTGAAACATGACGTCATTCCACTGAAAACAGTTGTCTTGTGTGTAAATATAGAGTAGCCTCATTCCTCTGTTTATTAAAGATTTTTTGATTGATTTGTATTGCGTCTCAGGGCGGGAAAGCGATGCAGCATCAACACTGTTTATGGTGGGGATGGGGCACTGCTGACCTCAACTCGGGACGTTTTGGGTTGGTGGAGGGAGTACTTCGAAGACCTCCTCAATCCAACTGACACGCCTTCCAATGTGGAAGCAGAGTATGGGGACTTGGGTGCGGACTCTCCTATCTCGGGGGTGGAGGTCGCTGAGGTGGTTAAAAAGCTCCTCAGTGGCCAGGCCCCGGGGGTGGATGAGATCCACCCAGAGTTCCTCAAGGCTCTGGATGCTGTGGGGCTGTCCTGGTTGACATGCATCTGCAGCATCATGTGGACATTGGGGGCAGTTCCTCTGGACTGGCAGACCAGGGTGGTGGTCCCCCTCTTTAAGAAGGGGGACCAGAGGGTGTGATCCAACTATAGGGGGATTCGGCGGTTCTGGAGAGGAGGGTCCGCCGGATTGTTGAACCTCGGATTCAGGAGGAGCAGTGTGGTTTTCGCCCTGACCGTGGAACAGTGGACCAGCTCAATACTCTCAGAAGGGTTCTGAAGGGTTCATGGGAGTTTGCTCAAACAGTCTAGATGTGTTTTGTGAACTTAGAGAAGGCATTCGACCGTGTCCCTCGGGGAGTCCTGTGGGGGGTGTTCCGGGAATATGGGCTTCCTTATAAGGGCTGTTCAGTCCCTGTATGACCGGTGCCAGAGTCAGGTCCACATGGGCAGCAATAAGTCGGACTCGTTTCCAGTGAGGGTTGGACTCCATCAGGCCTGCCCTTTGTCACCGATTCTGTTCATAACTTTTATGGACAGAATTTCTAGGCGCAGCCACGGCCTTGAGGGTGTCCGTTTTTGTGACCTCAGGATTAGATCTCTGCTTTTTGCAGATGATGTGGTTCTGTCGGACCGTGACCTTCAGCTCTCACTGGGACAGTTTGCAGTCGAGTGTGAAGCGGCTGGGATGAGAATCAGCACCTCTAAATCCGAGACCATGGTCCTCAGCCGGAAAAAGGTAGAGTGCTCTCTCCGGGTCGGTGAGGGGGTCCTTCCCCAAGTGGAGGAGTTTAAGTATCTTGGGGTCTTCTTCACGAGTGAGGGCAGGATGGAACGGGAGATCGACAGGTGGATCGGTGCGGCGTCAGCAGTGATGCAGGCGCTGCATCAGTCTGTCATGGTGAAGGGGTGAGCCAAAAGGCAAAGCAGCGTGGCTGGGCTCTCCCTTAGAGGGTGAGGAGCTCGGTCATTCGGGAGGGACTCAGAGTAGAGCCGCTGCTCCTCCGCATTGAGAGGAGCCAGATGAGGTGGCTCGGGCATCTCCCTGGTGAGGTGTTCCGGGGATGTCGCACTGGGAGGAGGCCCCGGGGAAGACCTAGGACATGCTGTAGGTACTACTACTCTCGGCTGGCCTAGGAACGCCTCGGGATTCCCCCGGAGGAGCTGGAAGAAGTGGCCAGGGAGAGGGAAGTCTGGGGTTCCCTGCTGAGACTGCTGCCCCCGCGACCCGACCTCGGATAAGCGGAAGATAATGGATAGATGGATGGATAAATATATATATAGGTCAATACACACAGCCCTGGTTTGGTGTGCATAATTAATGTCAGTTTTTCAGCTATTTGATTTTTTGAGCTTTTTTTATTTAAGGCTAGTGTTTGATCGAATAACATTTATGACGTAATTCAATAACAGACAGAATTTAATTTGGGGCACATGCTTTACCCCAACATTAAATTGATTGTTTAAATACATTAAATTCACTCAAATTCAAAACTGAACATTAGTTCTGTCTATTTTTAATGGCAGGCCAGCTAAAATATCAGATATTTAATGCTAAGCACTATTATGAACCATATTACAGTTACAATAGCTTTCGGTTTAGCAGATAAAAAAATCTCCCACTTCTGCAATGTCAATGAGCATTTTCACTATAGCAGTCCAGCTTAAGTACCTTACTGAATGGTTACCATCAATTACTTCTGTGGAACCAGATACCTACAAATTTAAACCAGAAATGTAACTGTGGTAGGGTGTGGACTTGAAAATGGAATGTAAATGAAAGACTTACTGACTGTATTAATTGTGACATCCAAAATGTTTAATTAAAAATAGAAAGCATTTGGCAGACAGCAGCGATCATGCTTTTTGTTGATTCTTCATCTGTTTACATGCACTTTTTAATAAAATAAAGGTAAATCAATTTCATATATCTAAAATACCACAATGAGCAGATTTATGAATTGCATGTTCTTTCAGTTTGTATTGCACATGTGTGACTTTGGCCTTTTTTAACAGACAGCTGAATGGCTTACAAACCGAATGCTAATCCTTTGTACTGACATCTTTATTACAAGAGCTTTGGCTTAATGTGATCCTTTCAGCATCTAATGGGGTTTATCGGCATGATGCCATTGACTAAAAGAAAAAGTCTTCAATTAATATGAAAAGTCTGTTCTCACCAATGCGTGTAGCATGGTAAATGATTTTACTTGTGCATTCACAGTAAGATGACAGATTAGGGTGCCCTATCATTTGACATGTTCTAAATGATAATAACGAGAAAAATAAAAATCTCGATGGCTAATTGAATAAAACACACAGTATACTACACTTTCATTGTGGTCCCATTAGACATTATAACAGTATGTATGATTTAGTTTTGCTGTGAAGGCAGAAATGGTGCAAAATATTTTTTCTGTCTCTATTTTGGTCATTTTACAGGATTTTATTATTACAAATAGTCAATTTAACCTTTATCCTGTGTTTCTTAACTCAGGTTCTGAATGCTGTGAATATAAGGGGAATTCCAAGAAGTGCTGCATGTCCCTTATTATTAATAGAAAACAAAATTTATTACATTGTGAACTGATTTTCTGCCTGGAAAGGCCGTCTTAGCTTTTCCAAACATGCCATTAACATCATGCACTGCTCTTTCCTTCATAAAGCAGGCCCCTTAGGAATAATTTTATTACTTCATTAATTTCTTGAGTAGAGTCTGGTAAAAAGTTATAAGTAAGTAATCTTTATTTATATAACACCTTTCACAGGCAAAAGCCACAAAGTGCTTCACAACATAATAAAATAAGTAAATAAAAGACAAAAAACAAAGAATAATACATAACAAAAAAGGCCAAGACCACAGAAGCACAGATCCTAACTGCTGAAAATAAACATACAAATAAATAAACACCTCAAAAAACTGAACTTTCTCTATTAATATGTGGTTTGACTTAAAGTGTTGCTTAAAAATATAACTGTAAGTTTTTGTAAGTGCTCAATAATTGTAAAAACCAGTTTCTTATTGATGACAGAGTTGAAAATGGAGGGATGACATAGTTCTGCAATCAGTGTTTTCAAGATTGTAGCCAAAAGTGAAGAAATTAAAAATATGAAGTTGGTTCCAAGGAAAATTAAACTGAGGATAAATGGGTGGCTGGGAATTCTAATGAATTAGGACAAAGAGCTTCAATAAGGACAAATGAGATGACTGAAATGAAAGTTTTCACATACTGTAATTCTTTTTCTAATGTCGAAGGGAAGTGAGTTTTTTTAAAATGCATTTTTTTTTTTAAATAATCTCTTTCTTTCCCTAAAATAGAATAAAGGCAAGCAGTTCTTTAGAATCTGCCTTTGACAAACCTTCCTTGCTAAATCTTTCTGGAATACAAATAAAAAAAAAAACACAATTAAAATTCACTTCTGGCCTTTGTCGAATAGCAACGTGGTGGTGAAAGTAGAATCGTGGAGCTTCCAGCTTTTAACAGACTGAGGTTAAAAATGACTCATACAGTACATACATTCATACATACATGTCATACCTAGTGTTACCCACCTTGTATTCCCCGCACCATATTCCGCGGACAACCCTGTCACCTGCTCCTCCCATCTAACCCCAATTCACCCCAGACTCACCAGCCTGTGCAATTTATAGAAATACTGGATGGATCTGGAAATGTGAAAATTAATAAATGTGTCTTTACCTTATCCTTAGTCCTTGTTGTAACATATAACTGTGAAACTATACTTATTCATCTGTTTTACATTCCACTTACATGCCAATTTGCACAATCTTTCCCAATTAATTAGGTGGTTACGTATATTTATTTGTATGTCTTAATTTGAGACAGCTTCACGCAGCTGCTGCACCTTCGTGATGTGAACCTCCGGTTCCACCACATCCCACAGCTACTCAGTTAAAGTGAGATCTGGTGACTGTGGAGACCATTTGAGTACCATGAGCTCATTATCATGTTTAAGGAACCAGTCTGAAATTATATGACCTTTATTACATGCTGGAAGTAGCCATTAGAAGCTGGGTACACCGTGGTCATTAAGGGATGGACTTGGTCAGCAGCAATAATCAGGTTGGCTGTGGCATTTAAATTGTGCCACGAAAATATCGCCCACACCATTACAACACCAACAGCCTGAGTTGTTGATACAAGGCAGGTTGGATCCATGCTTTCATGTTCTGTATGCCAAATTACTACTTGAGGAAAGTCGCAGCAGAAATTGAGATTCATCTGACCAGGCAACATTTTTCCAATCTTCCTTTGTCTAATTTTGGTGAGCCTGTGCCCACTGTAGCCTCAGTTTCCTGTTCTTAGCTGACAGGAGTGACTCTCCGTGTGGTCTGCTGCTGTAGCCCAGCTGGTTCTAGGTTCTACATGTTGTATGTTCAGAGCTGTTCTTCTGCATACCTTGGTTGTAATGAGTGATTATTTGAGTTATTGCTGCCATTCTGTCAGCATGAACCAGTCTGGCCGTTCTTCTCTGACCTCTGCCAGTAACTAGGCATCGTCACTCCAAGAATCGCCACTTACTGGATGCTTTTTCTTTTTCGGTCCATTCCCTGTAAATCCTAGAGATATAGACTGTGTTTGAAAATTCCAGCAGATCAGAAGTTTCTGAAACTCATACCAGCTCATCTGGCACGAACGACCACACCACGTTCAAAGTCACTTAGATCACAAATTCTGATGTTTGTTGTGAACATTAACGGAAGCTCCTTGCCACCTGTATTCTGATTCTGTTAGACTGTTACCTAATTAATGCTTTCAGCATTTCTAAAGACAGCTAAATCAAATCTACGAGCAGCTCGAAATATTTTTTTTTTGTTTGCTCAGAGATATTTTTGCATAACATTTTGATCAGTAGTAAGATGCATTACTAAAATACATTTAGATTAAAATATATCTTTAATGTTATATAAAAAATAGTAATGATTTAATAAAAGCACATAAATCTAAGCATTGTTATAGCAGGTTTACATTTTGCTCTAGGTGCTCGAGGTGTGATAGAATTCTTATGGATGATTTATGATGGTTTTGTGTTGAGTCCTTCATAGAAATCTAGGGATTGTTAACTTATGTTACTGTTCACTCAGTCGTGTGACACTAAGGGACGCATTAAAACATATAGGAAGTATATTCTTGCTGGAGCATACCTCTGTCACCTGAACAAACTGTATAAACAAATTACATCTTAATTCATGACAGACAGACAGACAGACAGACACACACACACACACATATATGTATGTAGGTATAGGTCTGTGAAAATGCCTGTCTTGCCTTTTATAAAGTTAATGAGCAGGCATTAATCGAGATCATCTCAGAAATGGCCCACCACCCATGTCACGTCAGTAAATACCTTAACATTTTACTGTCGTGCAAAAAACGAGCATATAAATCATAAACACACAAAGTCTTTTAACAATCTATAATGATAATTACAAAGCTGGCCTTGCAAGTTCCCATTGGCTGTTTAAAGGGCAACTTAATAATATGAGGTATAAGGATTAAATTCTGGCAGAAGAAATACTGTGTTGCTGGGAATGACAGGGACTTAACCTAGACTGTCACAGTAAATGTTTATTTAAATGAGGAACTTTTTTGAAGATGAACAGCTGTTTCAGAATTCTCTTGATTTCAAATTACTACTGTAATCTATTAATAAATTTTATAAGCTTAAACTTTGTGCCTTGGTGAGCCAAGCCAAAAATGTGAAGGTTTTATTTATATAATTATAAATGTAGATATTTATTATGTAATTACTATTCACTATGCCAGTCAATCCTATAGGCGAAATGTAGCAGCTAATAAAGTAAAAATATGCCAATGACACAATAAATCTCTCTGTTCTTAATGCAGTAAAAGTCGATAATGTAATAAATGGGCAATAATGTAATAGCTTATCACATTATCAGCAAAAGGTTATGATGTCATTGGTTTAGAAAATGTATTACATTATTGGCAGCTATAACATTATTGGCTTCTACAGAGCGCCAGCTTCTGAGGGGGTGCCAACTTGCCAGCCAGTTTCACTTTGCCTCAGACAGGCACGGCTTGGACTGCTACTGGCTATGCAGGGTGATGTTCTGGAAAGATGTACAGTAGAGCCCCTTATTTATGCTGTACTAAGACATTTATATGCATTACAGATATTTTATCTATATCTATAACTGCTGAAGTTATTCTAAAATACTAAAAGAGAGCAGACAAAGTCAACGCTTTCAGCTCTTGACATATGCCCACTCGGAAAGCTCCGTAAAGCAGACACAGTGTCTGGGCTAAAGATCAGATTTCTTTTCTGGGAGATGGGAAAAAGTTATTTCTATTTAGAAGTTTTATAGCATCAAGTTGAAGGGAAAACTATGACATTCAGCCCCAATGGGCCCCATCTTGGATCAAAAGCTGCTTGGTGCTCTGCAGAGGGTGGTGAAGATGGCTTAGATCACGGCTCGCAGCACTGCGAGACATGTACAGCACACAATACTGGTACACAGCTCCCAGCACTGTGAGACATGTACAGCACACACTGCTGGTACACGGCTCCCAGCACTCAGAGACATGTACAGCACACACTGCTGGTACACGGCTCCCAGCACTCCGAGACATGTACAGCACACACTGCTGGTACACGGCTCCCAGCACTCAGAGACATGTACAGCACACACTGCTGGTACAC
>JAODLC010000049.1:9968711-9998577 GCA_026781145.1 Hippopotamyrus pictus
CATACATACATACATACATACATATATATATATATATATATATATTATATATATATATATAAATATAAACAAGGACCCACTAAGGCTCCCTAAGATTACAGTAGGATTGGCACATAGTGTAACACACACCAAACATCATTCTGTTGTTTGGAACTTCAGAAATAAACTGTATGCATTATAAATGGAGAAACACACAGCCTACATTGCAGCAGGACTCGGGGTTTACTGTCTGCCCAGAACCCGGCGGGTAGTGTGACAGCCAGCACACCTGCCCACGGCCCTGTCAGCTCCCACATTCACGCTCCTTCCGGGGGCTGAACACTACGACCTTGCGGTGCCCCAGTGGTGCTGGTTTATTCCGAGGAAGGTGACAGGAACACACGGAAACTGCTGACGCCTTACCGGCGAGGAGCACGCTCCCGGCTCATGTTTAATCCCAAAATAATTAGTCTCTGAGACTTTGGCAAAGGATCACATTCATCATTCACACTTCGAAAAACCCACAAAATAATACAAAGAGCGTTAGCTGTTTTCTACACTATGCATCACACTCCTCCTCTGCGTTAATATCCTATTATAAACACAGTCAGTGTTGAACAAAAAACTTGAATATAGAAGGCAGCTCTGACACTGCGAGTAAGAGGCCCGAATCACATTTTAGACCTAATCACTGAGCTCCTGTCGCCTTAAAAAGGGAACAGAGGTGCGTGTTTTTCCCGAATGTCCCTGCCGGTTGCCTCCCAGCTCCTCCAGCCACCTTTTCCCACCTCTTAGCTCCACCCACCCTATCCCACGTTCATTTTGGCCAGATGAAAAGTGGCACGAAAGTCACTTGAATTATTTCCCCTCTCGAAGGATATGAGCACTTTAACAGCCCAGTTTTTAGTCACGGGATTCCCGCTGCGACGTTTTAATGATAACGGCAAACGTGTGACACATTCGCAGTCTCCCGCTGCTGCCATTTTGACCCGGCGCTCTGAATAGCCACCGCTGCTCTCAGCGCCACCTTCTGCACGCCTGGAATACGACAGCCACGGCCGCCGCGGCGAGCCTCCATCGTCATCCCACGGGCCGCTCTCTGCCGTCGCCCTTAATTATTTCAACCCACAATTAGCGGCTCTGCCTCAACGAGGTTTTCAGGTTCCTTTAACATGCTGATCACCCTTTTACGCCCCCTGCTTCTGTTGGAGGACATGCAGGCGGGACTCGGAGTTGCACCACGCAGAGAGCGTACCTTCCTTTACATTTATTTATTCTAAGCCCACAGGAAGGGGCGACAGAGCTCAGAATTTCAAAGGCTGACTCCACGTTTGAAAAAAGAAAAAAACATGATCCATATCCAGCATCTCGGTCCACAGTAACAAACCTTTTCCTAATTTGCCCCCCATCTTGGGTCACCTGACCTGCCTGTAGCCAGCACTACATTTATCATGACAGACGATGGGACCAGCAGTCTGCCACAGAGATGCATACAGACCCAGTAATGCTGTAGTCGCGCGATGCTTAGTTCATCCTGGAGATTAACCTGCATTTGCCGCTTAATATGGTCACAAGGTTGCAGCTTGTGGTGAATGTGGGGATTGTGCTGGGGCCCACGTGAGGACCTAGACCGATGGTCTTCTGCTGTGGAGGCGTTCTCCGAGCTATTAAAGTATTACGGCATGCAGAGAGGAGACTTACCCAGAACCGCCTGCTGTAAAACTCGAGGAGGAGGAGAGGGCCACAGCCTGGCCAATAAACTGCAGTCTCATTTGACGACTTAGCTACCACTTAGCCTCCGGACCTCCTGAGGGCCCACAGAACAGCAGTCACTGCATTGATCTGCCTGTCACTTAGCGTCACTGGTGAACAGAATCCTGACGTACTTAAACTCCCCCACTAGGGGCAGCCCCCCCCCACCTGGAAGTAACAATCCAGTATCATGGCCTCAGATTCTGAGCCAATTCTCCACCAACGTAAGCTGGCCGGGGTCAGTCAGAATGGTGGGGCAATCTTGTGGGCTCGCCACCCTCAGCACAGAAGGTGGGGGTCAGGAACAAATCCACTTCGGCTACAGGCATGATGGGGAAGGACCCAGATGGATCAGAGCTTGGCGACGAACAACGAATGACTCTTTCAGTTACTTCAGTCACACTTTCTGGGTGCTATAAGTGTGTGTGTGACTCAATCACTGACAATCAGATTCCCTCCCTCCTTCCATCTTTTACATTCTCTCCACCCCACTCTCTCTCTCTCTTTTTCTCTCCCCCTATTCTCTCCCTCCCCCTTCTCTCTGTCCCTCCCTCTCTCTCTCCCCATCTCACTAAACACAAGGTCACAGAGACTAAAATGGTGGCAGGACAGGGAGGGCAGGTAGACAGACACACAGTAAGGCAGAAAAATGTGAAGGGAACTGGCAGTGACAGTGACCCCAAAAAGCCACCTCTGTCCCGCTGCCATGACAGGACGTGCCTATGCAGTCTCACGCATCACGACTGCTCACACGTGGGTCCCACGTCGCTCACGGAAGTGGTGTTGGGCTACGTTCCCCTTACCCACACGGGCAGTGTTAAGTGTCCTTACAGCATTCCGCACTGGAATCCTGGGTCAGAACGCGCTACATTTCTGTCATGTGATCTATACAGCAAATCCTGTAAAACATGGACTGTACAAGGACATACTGCAGTGAGATCACTTACATGATAAAGTCGCCCCCAGGAAGTCAATGTCCTGCCACCCTGTTCTCGAAACAGAGAAACAAGCGTGTCTGTGTGTGTTTGTGTGTGTGTGCATGAGAGAGAGAGATATATAGAAAGAATACATAATATTTCAAGGTGCAAAACTATGTTTAGCTTTGAAATCAGGTCATGTAGGAAAATCACTGGACAACAGCGTCTAACCGTCCAACAAGCAGAGAGCCACAGACCTTCCCGAGCATTAACGTCACAACTGTAAGTTTGCAAAGCAGCATTAACGTCACAACTGTAAGTTTGCAAAGCAGCATCAAGCCTGCGTGCAGGTGTGCAGTCCTTAAATCCCATGAGTGTTGCAATATACTGCTGTGCAAAGGGAAAACGCCAATTTTAAAATCGAATTATGAATGAAATTGGGTCTCTGCAGCGCTGTTTCATTTTGCAACAATATAATCTTTGTTCAATATGCTCAGTTTTGAAGAAATTACGCGCGAGAATTAACCTAACTATAAAATCCACACTGAAAACACAGGGCGAAGATCCTTCTTCCCGGTTTCAGTGTCGGCGTAGTTTTGTCTTTGTACGGCAGTATCAGGACCTGCGCACCCTAAGGGACAGTGATGTCATGGTTCAAGACTGAAGGGGATGACAGTGCCATTAATCCAAGGTGTACACAGATAGCCAATCAGACAGGGGTACTAAGGAAAGGAAGAGCCAGACTGTCATGCAGGCACAACAGCTGGTCATGAACCAGATGATGACATCACAGCACAAAACGTGAGCAGACAGCAGGTAGATCAGATAGCAGGTGCAGCAGTAGCTTTTGAGGCCTGCAGTGTTGTTGCTCAGACATCCACCGCGGCATCACCTCATGACAAGGAGGACATGTGCGGCGTCACCGGCGCCCCCTGGCCGCCGTCGCCATGGCACCTGCGATCCCATATTATGGTTAATTCCGGGCCCTGAGCAGCCCGTGAGCAGAAGTCCCCCTCGCATCCAAGCGAATTAGAGTCACGCAGAGCCAACACAGGCGAGGAGAGCTGGAGAAAAACAGAGAAAAGCACAGACCGGGCAGCAACGGGAAGGCCTGGTGAAAGCTGGACCATCTCCACAGCAAGGTGGGTGGCTTTTACTCATCATGGACCCTTCAGCGCTGAGATACTGGCTGAATACCATTCGTCTCTGAGGGACCACAAGCCGAGAGCACAGTGTATGCGATCCATTACCCTGAAGACAGCAAGCTCTGCTTTTACGTAACACAAAGTCACTCTCTCTGTGAATATCCAGTAAGAAATCAGCAGTGTGGTTAGATCTAAGCACAGATCCTGCTAGTGCAGTTCCTGCTCAGAGCCAGCATGGCCTGGGACGAAGATGGAATACCTGGTCCTGTTGGGGGGGGGGGGGGGATGATGTCACTTCCTTCAGCAGAAAGGGGCTCAGTGTCCTAACGTGCCAAGCAAGACTATTTGTGTGACCGCATGTAATTCAAGCAATGCTGGTCCCTACCACAGTCAATAGAGCAGACCGGGACCTGAACAACGTCCTTCACCGAGGCCGTTATCCTGATACAGACTGATTAATGCAGGGATACACACATTGCTGGACATGGACACAAGCGGGTGGTCTTTCTCGCTCCGGAATGCTTAACTATAGGGAAGGTAGGTACAGCACAGCAACTAACCATATCTAGGAGTGTGGATGCACACGTGCGTAAATAGTAGCGTAACAGACAGGATGAAAGAGACGTCGAGCTTAAGGGCAGGAAAAGTGCAGGACAATGATATTTATTTGGTGCCAAGGTGCCACTGAAATTCAATCTTGCTGGAGACTTCATTGTGTGGGCATTTCAAGGCGGCTGAGGTAGCCAATTAAAGGTCATCGAATACTTTGGGCGTAATGAGTGTATAAAATGTAATTGGAGGGCATTTTCTGGCAGGCGACCAGCAATGTGGCAAAGCAAAACACGCTACGGTCAGTGTTTCATCAAAGCAACGCAACAGTTCCCTGAAAACCACTAAGGATGCAGGACAAAGCAAGCCCACGCAGCTCTGCCTATTGACATTTCTAAGGTGTACGAGGCGTAGTAAGTATTAGATTATGTGTGTCATTCGAATGGAGTTGATTTTAATTAAACAACGAGCCAAAATAAGTCTTACACTGAGTCCGTTTCGAATTTTTGGAAGAAAAAAAAAAAGACATAAGGCACATTTTTAAAAATGCAACGTACCTGAATGGAAAACCCCCAACCTGTGTACGATAAGCAGAATAAGGCAGGACGGGATTTTGTAGAAACCGACTTAAAAGTATCCCGTCCACAAAACTGGGGATACTTTATTATAAGGTCCCGCTTCGCACACAAACAGACCGCAGGGATTATAGTGCCTTTCGGTGGTGATTAAGTCAGCTATTTCGATCGTTTCACAAAATGTGAGCCAAACAGTTCCTACAAATATATAAGCATTTAATAACAATTCAATTCCGTGAATACCGTCCGGTACAGGTAACCTATTAATACGAGCAGCGGGTCTATTTAAGAAACAAAATATTAAGTAGCAAGCACAGGAGCCTGCAGATGCCGTCTTTGGGGTGGTAATGTACAATCAGTGCAAACAGGGCATGTAAATGTTGCATATCCACATCCCAATCGCTTGTGACAATAATAATAATCAGTGTGCACATCGCACAAACGTCAGAGCAGCCGTCCATTTCATACAGGAGAGAAATCAACAGATTGGAGCGGCTTTAACCTTGACGCAAAGAGGCTCTGTCGGGCGCTGACACGGAGCCAGGGCGGTGGGGCCGAGCGCAGATTCCCACCTATGTGGGAATTTCGTTGGCGTTTGCATCACCTTTCGTTTAATTTAAATTCTAAAAGCACGAGGAGTGTTTTCATAAGCGTTTTCAGACTATGCTGCTTGTGCAAAAGCGGGGCTAAGATGTAAATGTGCCGCCTCGGCTGACGCGTATAGGTTTTTTTTTTCTGCGCTTCTGCTTAGTGCGAAATCCTGGAGGGACGCAGCTCACCTTTAATTTAATCGGGGGAGGAGGACGGTGAGCCATCGCAACAAGAACCGTCATCGTGACCACTCTGGTCGCATTAATAAAAGTGCAATTTGTGGCATAAACAGGCAGATGCTGAAAGCGCTCCGATCGGTTCACCTGCCCGCACCCGTAAAAGCAGCACCTGTGTTGTGAGAAAACAGGGCGCCGCAAACCCAACGCCTTAAGACATGCCCAGCCTCCACGACGGGCTTATCCTGCCAGTTCAATGCTGGTAAATCGCCTGCCCGTCTCTTTTTATTTAACTGTGATTTTAAAAGCGCCCCTACTCACCCAGGACACCATTCGGAGTATAGTGTACGGCTGCCGGAAAAACGTGAGTGGGTCGAAGGCTCCGCCAGCCTTGCCAGCTCCGTACGCCATCCCCTCCATCTTCCGATGCTTGTTCTCCCGTCGGCAGGTCTGAAATTAAGCCTTAAATAACGGGCTGTGGCCGACCGACCTCGCTTTTCTCTCCCTGCGTCGCCACCTGAGAAGCTGCAAACGTAGCTGAAGGGCGGCTCCCCTCTCAACCACTTAAAAAATCCAATCGCTCTGTCCCTACTGTATCTCACCCTTCAATCTCTGTGGTTCAATCTCTGTCTGAGTTTATTGTGATAGCCTCTCTCTCCTTCCCTCCCCTCCCTCTCTACCCTCCCTCTCTCTCCTTCTTTCTTCCTCTTTCTCCTGGTCTCCGTCTCGTCTTCGTGTGTCGATCTCTCGCTCACTCGTCGCTTTCTCTCTTTCCTTCTCCATCCCCGCATACTTCTCTGCCCTCTTTTCTGCTCCTTCCATCCTCTCCTTATTCCTCGCCTTGTCTTTCTCCCCCCCACTTCTCCACAACACCTCCCCAGTTTCCCCATATCTCCCTTTCTCCCTGGCACTCTACTCCTCTCACCTCCTATAAGGACAGCAGGAAATTCAGAATTTGAATTATTAACCCAATTATTTATGTTCGACATGCTCATATATGTTTAAATAACTGTTTAAAATTAATTCAAATGTTTTCTTAAGGCATAGCACTACTCATAACTATGGTTTAATTCACTCCTATCAATGCTGATGCTGTTTCTCCTGTGAAACACTAAAATTCATTATTACCAGTTATACATTTTGATTCCGCTAACTGTTTTCTTACATGGCAGTGTGAATGGGTTCAGCGAGATGCGGTACCTACCAGGACGTTTATAGTAGTAGATCACAGGGGAGGGCCAGACAGCCCTGAGGTCACGTGTAACTGCAAGCAGCACAGGAAGTAAATACAGACACTGTGAACATAAAAACAGGCGAGTCAGACGCTGAGGTAAATGACATTCTATAGAAAAGGAGAGGGCTGTGCATCAAAGTGGCTAATGCAAGTTGGGGGGAGGGGGTCAGACTGGTGTATAAAACCCTTATTGGTAAATTGTGGCATGTTGGGGGGGAGCTAAATAGTGTATTGGGGGTAGAAGCAGTTATGAAGTCTGGCAAAGCTGCCCCAGAAGCTGTGGTAGCTTTTTCCAGGTGGCAGGGGGACTGAGGGGTCCTGTGTTACAGTCATTGTGGGTACTGTGTTTGTGGTAAAAGCGATACGGCTGGCCGGGATGCTCTCTGTGCTCTTTATGGGATGTGGTTGAGGGTGCCAGGCTGACTCTCCTGAGCCCTGAGGTGCTGCTGTGATTTCCTGGTTAAGGACGAGGTGTTGAGAGTCCAGATGAGGTCGTCGCATATGCCAGGCAGGGCTCTTTGCTGTCTCCACCGTGGGCCGTGGGCCGGTCTGAAAGCAGTAGCACCTCCTCTCCGTACGCTGACTCACCAACGGTGCCGACGCGGTCCAGCACTGCGGTGTCACCAACAAACCCCATAATGTGGTCTGAGCTGCACCTGGAACTACATAATGAGTCAGCAGTGTGAACAGCAGTGGGCTGAAAGCAGCCCTAGAGGGGGCCAGTGCTCAGATTGGAGGGTGGATGTGCTGATCTAGATTGCGGCGTCTCAGTCAGGACGTCCGGGATCCAGTTATCGGAGAGAGGTGTTAAGGTCCAGCACGCTCTGCTTTCCTGTGAGCTTTTGGGGATGATTGTATTGTACAGTATTAGATTTTGAGCAGAAGACATTGAACAGCATCCCGACATCAGTATGTTTTTTTTGTCTGGGTGGAACTGGGTCAGGTGGCCATGGGTTCAACAATGGACTGACTGGAGCCATCTGCAAACTGAAGAGGGTATTGTAGCTGATGATTCTGGTGCTTATGTGGACCATAGCAGACCTCATGATAACCGTGGTGAGTGTTCTGACGGTTGTACTTGGCATCACCGTGGTATGATGCTTTGCTCAGAGTTTGCCAGAATGCCCTGCCATGTGTCTCTGGTGTCTAGGGGGTGACCATGAGTTTTGAATCGAGGTTCACAGCTCGTCTTTTTAATGTATTTTTAAAACATTTTTAAACCAATAGTGTATAAGGTTTCATTTGTGAAACAGCGACCACAACTGGCAGTATCAGCAGGTGCACACTAGCCCATTGCAAGCGGCTACCTCCCACGTGTCAAACATGACGTGTGTGACGTATGGCGTCATGCGTCGGAACGTCCCATTATAAATAACAAAGACCGCCTACTTGCTCTTCCTCTTTTAGTCGGATTGGAGACAGTATGGTGGGTGTTGATATCGTCTTGTTTTCTCATCTGCAATCCTTCTGAAATTGAAATCATCTTAAAGGATATCGTCCTGTTATCCACATAATAATCTTTATCAGAGTCAAATACGATCAGCTGTGGTTATATTTTTATTTGATTGCGTCTGTTGAATATTAACATAGCTACTGCTAGTTTCTTTTCAGCGATTCTTAAGTTGATATTTAGCGGTTCTGTTTAGCATGGCTGAGTAGCATTTGTCATATGTATGCTAATGTGTAATTGCTTAAATTGTTCTGCAGTTTGTGTAAATGTGGAATATGCTCTTTGTGCCTTTACAACGTGACCAGGCCGTGCGGCCTGTCTTGATTTGGGTCTAACCTATTTCACGTGGCAGACTGCAATCTGTAAATGCATGCGGTCGGGTTTGATGACTTTTTGTGTAAGTTTTCTGTGAGTAATAGAAATGGTCGGTGCTGTCGGCCTTTGCTGGGTGGCTTACGGATTAGCATAGCCGTCGAGGCCCGCTCTGCGCGGCCAGTACATTATACTGTTGTGTATTAAGTCGATATTTTGTATATTCCTCGTCGGGATATCGTATAAATTAACTGTAATGCCGTAACGCGAAACGGACATAATGTTCTGAAAATGAATTTCGGGGGTCCTGCTGCGTCTCCCACGATCACGTGATTCACCGGGTAGCGCCGATGGCTAACACCGCGTGAAATCTTGTCCCTTTACAGTCCCACCGTAAGTTTTCGGCGCCACGCCACGGGTCCCTGGGGTTCCTGCCTCGCAAAAGGAGCCGGCGTCACCGTGGCAAGGTGAAGAGCTTCCCCCGCGATGATTCCAGCAAGCCCGTTCACCTCACCGCTTTCCTGGGCTACAAGGCGGGCATGACCCACATCGTACGCGAGGTCGACAGACCGGGGTCCAGTAAGTACATGCTGCTGTGCAACTTTTATTCACTGAAATTAGCTATTGACGTTGTGTGTGGTAATTGGAAGGGGATGTAACTGTATATTGAAGGTTCTTGGGGTTTGACAATCAGAATGGTCTGATAGTGGAAATATCCTGAATATTGATCCATGCTGCTCCTATCCTGTGATGATAATCTCGACGGGCGGACAGACTGGGCATTAATGCCCTATGCTGAACGTCGAATTCTGAGAATTCTTGGCAGTAACACCTTATTGGCTTGTCAGTCTTGGTGGGTCAGTGTCTTTTATAGGGCTTTTCCGCTTCCCCCCCCTTCAGAGGTAAACAAGAAGGAGGTGGTGGAGGCAGTGACGGTGGTGGAGACGCCTCCCATGGTTATCGTGGGTGTTGTGGGGTACGTCCAGACCCCACGTGGCCTGAGGTCGCTGAAGACCATCTTTGCCGAGCACATCAGTGATGAGTGCAAGCGACGCTTCTACAAGAACTGGTGAGATGGTCATGTCATGTCGCTTGTCCTCACCCCCATGAGAGCACTGTTAGCTAGTAGCATTAGCCGTTCAGGCTCTGTGGACCCCCCCCCCGCACTGACCTTGTGACAATCCCATGGCAGCTCCGCTCGGGCGCCTGGCGTCCTGACGAGCTCCAGGCTCCGCTGGCCGGTGGAAAAGCTTCCCTAGAAGCCGTGCCACGAGCCCAAACCGCCTGGCCTCGGCTGCCTCGTGCCCCCTTCGCGTGGAGGGAGAGCAGCCACGCTCAGTCTCTCTCCGCTGGCCCCCCGTGGCCATGAGGGAGCTGTGCCGACCTCTCTCCCCTTCCCCAACTGGACCTCCATTCCCAATGCCAGGTACAAGTCCAAGAAGAAGGCCTTCACCAAGTACTGCAAGAAGTGGCAGGATGAAGAGGGCAAGAAGCAGCTGGAGAAGGACTTTGCCTCCATGAAGAAGTACTGCCAGGTCATCCGTGTCATTGCCCACACCCAGGTGAGATGAGTGAAGAGGCCATCTTTACGGGCTGTGTCTGAGTTCAGGGGCTGCATCTTTCAAAGGACTCTTGTGGAGACTAAGCTAACCTTAACCCTTTGAAGGTTCGCACAACGGATCTTGGGATCTTGACAAGACAATAGCGCATTTCTCTGCTGCATTTGAAGGAGCCTTTGAAATGGGGCGACCTTGTCATGCTGCCGTAATACATTTGGTCTTTGGATTCAGCCTTGGAAGGATGCAGCCCCTGATATCGAACGCAGCTACAGAGTCCTTCTGGAAGCCCCTCGGGTGCTTGCAGGAATTGATGCTCTTGTTAAGCATTTTGTGTGCCCCCCCCCCCCCCCCCCCCCCCCCCCACAGCACCTTGGGGTCCTGGGGGGCCACCTTTGACTTTGGGGTAGAGGTGTCAGTGATGAGACCACGGAACAATGCGTCAGGCATGGCGCCCGAATCAGCATGAGGAAACCGTCCATGCTGCCTTCCTTCTGAGAACACGCTCCCTGTTAGACTCGAGTGCTTGTCGAGTAAGTGGGGTGGCTCCTCGCGGCAGTCCCGAGATCACCAGTGACGTCTGCTCTCTTCACAGATGCGCCTGCTGCCCTTGAGGCAGAAGAAGTCCCACCTGATGGAGGTGCAGCTGAATGGGGGATCCATCTCGGACAAGGTGGACTGGGCCCGGGAGAAGCTGGAGCAGGCAGTGCCTGTCAGCAATGTCTTTGGCCAGGATGAGATGATTGATGTCATTGGTGTCACAAAGGGTCACGGTTACAAAGGTGAGTTTCTGAATCTTGTGTGCGACCACCGATAGTCTGTTGCTTGGAGTAGATTTTCTAGGCAGAGACCCTCTCTTACACGTCTAATCCCTAAAGGTGTCACCAGCCGTTGGCACACCAAGAAGCTCCCCCGCAAGACCCACCGTGGTCTGCGCAAGGTGGCCTGTATTGGGGCCTGGCACCCTGCCCGCGTGGCCTTCTCTGTGGCCCGTGCCGGTCAGAAGGGCTACCACCACCGTACCGAGATCAACAAAAAGGTGAGGCTTACTGACGGGCCTCAGCCTGCTGTTTGGCAGGCCGTGCTATGCGTTTTATCCCCGTCGCATTTTCTGTTGAATTGGCACTTTGAGCTGGTCTGCAGTAGAGCTGCATGATGTGCAATTTAACATGCAATGTTGATATTGCTGTGCAAGCGATTGTCACATTGCAAGGCCCTTGATAGCTGGTTTAAGACGAGTTGGGTTAAAACATTTTTACTGTCAACAAAGCTTACTCATGGACAGTGATACTTTTGTGAGAAATCTAGAAAACAATGGGTTCCTCAGATCTCTTTATGGCCTATAACCTGCCTGGAACATGCCATCCACAGTTTCAACATTGTTTGCAAAATCTCTCCAGATCTACAAAATTGGCCAGGGTTACCACACCAAGGATGGCAAGCTGGTGAAGAACAATGCTTCCACAGATTATGACCTCTCCAACAAGAGCATCAACCCACTGGTGAGTGATTTAGGCACGAATCAGCAGTAAGCTGATAGTAGTCAGTCGTCATTGTGGTTTGGAATCTGACCAATCTCCATTCATAGGGTGGATTTGTTCACTATGGCGAAGTGACCAATGACTTCGTCATGCTGAAAGGTTGTGTTGTTGGGACCAAGAAGAGGGTGCTCACTCTGCGTAAGGTAATGCATCTCACTCCTTTGCCTTCAACGCTGATTGTAAGTGTGCCCTCTACCCTTTACTGAACTCTGTTCCCCTTTTCAGTCCCTTCTGGTGCAGACGAGTCGTCGTGCCCTGGAGAAGATTGACCTCAAGTTCATCGACACAACATCCAAGTTTGGACATGGTCGCTTCCAGACCCTGGAGGAAAAGAAGGCCTTCATGGTAAGTGACCTTGGAGGAGCCTGCCCGTTGAGACCGCTTTGCATTCTGGGGTTCTGCACTGTTCGTAACCTGCTTTCAGACCTTAGTCTGACTTTGGGTTCCATTCCAGTGCTATATAAATCCCAGTGAGGCAGGGGAGTCGGGCGTCTTGCACGATCTCCCTGTTCACTCTCTGGGAACATGGTATAGCTTCACCTTCTGCACGTCGGCCTGTTAAGTGTGTAGAGAGCGAATGTTTGCTTATTCGGCTCTTGTGTTGCAGGGAGTGCTCAAGAAGGACCGCATCGCCAAGGAGGAGACGGCCTGAGATCAGCTTGTGTCCACTTGGTTTCCGCTGTCGTGGAGCACTGCGGCTTAATAAACATTTATCTTGAAGTTTCTCTTGTCATTCTTAAGTACAGAATTTCTTGGTGTGCCAGTCATTGCCAGATATTGGTATGTTTCTTTGAAGCAAATATTTAGCCTGCAAGTTGGGTCCTTAACATGCTGCTTCCCCTAAATTTATTCTGTTAGTACTATTATTCAAACCTGTATTATGCTCTCCAATGGTCAGGGTGCTGTTGTGAAGTTGTGTCCGTACCATAACTAACGCATCAAATACCTTTTGACAGTAAACTTAACCAGCGGGAAACACCACAGGCCTTCAGAGAAAGTGATTATTTTACCTAAGAATCATTCAGAACTGCCATTTTAAAACTGCAGTGCTGGTTAGAAAGCAGGTGTTATGCTAGGGTTAGGAACAATTCGAGCTCTTGTGTCAAGTTCTCCATCAGTACCATTAAGTCTATTTTCAATGACCACTGTTATAAATAACCTTTCTAATATACTGGTGTCGACATTTGTTCAGCATCGATACTAGATGCTGATAATGCAGGAAGAATACTGAAAGATAATTGGGGTCCAGAAAGAGGTGTATCAGATTACAAATGCAAGGCTTTCTGGACCTCAGTTGTGAATTCTTTATAAACGGAGCACTGTGATTTGTACAGCAGTGGCCCCCTATAGCGAGCTTCTGTTGGTGATACGACCTGCCACCTCTGAACAATGCCGCCACCCCCCATCATGGTTACATGGTTCTGTTCCAAAAAACCCTTTAGCCTTTTTTTGGTTCCGTGTCTTGGTTTTATGTTTCATAGTGAAGGTTTTAAACTAATTCGGTGCTGAAATTATCTTGATGTCCCCGATTCCTCTTTCTTTCCTGGGATTCCTGGCGTTCAGTGTGACCTGAAAACCTATGATCTGGAACAGGAGGTACGGCGTGATCTGTATGGCTTTGCAGCACATCCAGGAAATAGCCGTGTTTGTTGGAAGCCCTTTGTGTTTTAGTGAATGTCAGAACTTCTGATGGGCAGTTAGCTTTGCGGGCCTGGTTGTCCATGTCACGTCCAACTGTGATTTGATTTCGATGTCACCTTCCAGGTCTCCCCTCGTGCAGCCGTGTAACAGGTGGTGGGAGATTCCTGCAGCTTGTTAACCTCTAAACAGTTTGTGCGAACAGATGGACTTGCGCTTTCCGGTGCAGCTAAACGGGCTGGATTTGTGCCACTTCGGGACACCGTTTTTGAAGGACGACGGCTCCTTAGGGGTAGCCTGAAAGGAATCCAACTGTTCGTCAATGTGCACCTTGAGATCTTGCCTGCATCAGCGTGATAGGAGGTCAAATGTAATGAGAAGGTCGATAATTTATACAGCAGGCTGCTAATTCACAGTGTTCACGAGGCACTCATAAGGAGGGTCTATGCTGAATATTAAGTTCATTAGAGCAGTTTGTGGTTGGTGCTTTTACTGAATGTTATACCTGTCATACTTTTGTCTCAGTCTTGTAATTTGGGTTTATTAAATTGCTGAATTTTTGTTTATTTGCAGTACCAATTGACGCAGACTTGGACCCAGTTAATGCAAAAGTTTAGGTAACAGGAAGTCAGGGTTTAAGACAAAACACCATGACTCGTAATAGGGAAAGCACTTATGGACTGTCAGTTTTCACATGCCTGCTGTTGCAAGCAGCTAGGAAATGTGGGACATTTGCTGCAGCATCTGTCCATCCCTGAAGTTCAGCCTGTTCCTAACCCCTTGTTTCCTTCAGTTCTCTTCAAAGGCATCCTCTTTGGAAGACCAGCTGAAAGGTCACAGGATAGCAGTTATTCAACAAATAATTAAACTGGGAGCTAGTGATGAAAGCCTAACAGTTTAACTTGCAAGAGATTATTGCTGCTGAATATAGGTGAATACAAGTGTAAAATGCTCACCATAACAGGTATTTTCACCAGATTAATCTATCTGCTAAATAAATAAAGAGCCTGATTTCTTAACTCTTTTGTAAGTGTTCTGTTTACCCTGGGAAGCCTGCATGATCGGCAGTAGGATGGTGGAGAGGATGTGATCAAAGAGGTCGTAGTGTGCGGGGGTGGGGGTTAGAGCCTCACCGGTCAAGGTCCCAGTGGGGCTGCCAACTCTCCTAATTGGATGGATGGATGGATGGTTTATTGTATATCTCAAAGGGGGATTTTCTTGCCTTCAGCAGGGAATGGGCATTTTCTGCGGCACGCACCAACGTTTACCCTCGATATCAGTAAAGTGTATCTATTGATCTGTGTTTCTCAGTCTTAAGTATCCAGGTGAAGACACTATAAAGCATTGATGAGGAATCTCACGGTCCCCCACCAGACAGTGAGAGAGGATTGCCTTTAGAGCAGAGCGTATTTCGATTGTTACCCTAGAGTTAAGCAAGGAGGTGGGAACTGCATATAACAATCCTGACTGATTCTCAGGGGCAAGTCGTATGGCATCATACCCACAGGGGGCAGTACAGAGCAATTAATTCTTTATGTAATTCACTCCACCGGTGCCACTCGTGGTAAACAACAGTTCAACTGCTGTTTACATCATTTAACCATTTTGCTCTCTCCATATTGTGGAACCACTAGCAGTAAGTAAAGCTCTAATTAGTCTCCTGACTTGGAAGTGGGACAAAGAGCAGGCCCTGTTCTCTTTCTGTGCTGAAATGTGCTGCCACAAATGCCTGCTGCTCACCACATATGAAGGACATAATGGCTGTAGTAGGGAGATCTGGGTATGTTTTAGGTATGTTATATATTCATATATATATATATATATATATATATGAAAAGGCCCAGTGTCTGGGTAACAGTAACCATGGTGATCCCCTGGGTTTTTTGCTTTCTGGTTATTGCCAAGATGACCATGGATTTGGGGGGTGGCTCTTCCTTCTGACCCCAATTAGCCCAGTCCCTTATCCTGTGTGAACAACAGATATATGGTGAGGTCATCCTCAAAGCTACAACAATCCCATTGAAAGTCCTGTGTTTATTCTTGTGGTTCGGTTAGGGGGAAAAAGCCACTATGATGACATAAATGCAAATGTGGGTGTGTGGAGAATCTGGCAGGTCCTCAGACACATACAAAGTCTGCATGAAATGAAGCAGAACTCTCTAAAACAGACACTAGCCCCCCCCCTCCCCCATTAAAGAGATCTCTGGGTCTGACCCAATGAAATTATATATATGCGGCCCTCAGCAGTGACATTAGCAAAATAACGTAGAAGCAGTGCTTCAGCGCCTAGTGCTTCAGTGCTGTGTGCTTCGGTGCTGTGTGCTTCAGTGCTGTGTGCTTCGGTGTTGTGTGCTTTGGTATCCTGTCCTTCAGTGTCCTGTCCTTCACTGCCATGTCATTCGGTGCCATTTACTTTGGTGCCCAGTGCTCTGGTGCCCTGTGCTTTGGTGCCCATATCCTTCGGTGCCCTGTGCTTCGGCACCCTATGCTTCAGTGCCCTGTGATTCTCACTTATGAAGCACCTCCCTAGGTAACAAGCTTCCTCTTCAGGACGGCAAGGACAGGTGGTCAGAGGAAACCCTCACACACCACGCTGGGCTGCAGCTGCTCCTGAAGCATTAGTATTCTGCTCCAGCTCTCATCTCCGGGGTCGTCCTCAGCGCCACAGCTTCTCAGGGGCCTTGCATATACACACCTGTTACCAGCAGGGGGAGTGTGTGCAATGGTTTTCTCCATTCACCCATTGCACTGGCAACACGCTCATGGTTCCCTTCTGACACAAATTTCACTGGAAGCAATTCTGCAGGATTTCAGCTGCATGGATTATGACACCTGGTGTCAGGCCTGATTGTAGATCTGATTGTGCATGATAATGCTTTTGAAAATCACTTAAATAATTGTAATTAGAGTTGACAGGTGATCGCATTTGTTGCAATCGCTTTATTTCTGAGTGTTCATATCTGTGGACATCGATCGATGAATAAACTATTTTTAAAAGCCTCACATTTTCCAAGGGCACATTTATGTAACTGCTTGGTGGAGAAATGCACATAAATGTTGCTGCAGTTTGTATTCCGAGCCAGAAGGGGGCAGCATGTTGCTCAGCATTTTGCCCACAAGCATCCCACCCCCCTCCACCGATCACACAGCACTGCAGAGAGACACACTAGGCTTTGATCATTACACTGGGAAAAACCTGCGAGTCAGAGATAGAGAGAAAGCTATAGCCAGCTATAGGATTGTTTTCCACAATTATTCAAATATGTATTGTGAGTTGCATTATGGTCATCTCACGTTCCTGTCCGTCCCGCTAGATCTCTTGGCGTTTGCCGTCCGATGGCATGCTTGTATCATGCCGCTGGAACGCCTTTGAAAGCAGGCGGAGAAATCCCAGGGGAGAACGGGAACACGGCAAAAGGCAGGAGCGGGCCGTTTCCGGCATGAAAGGCAGCACCTCCCAACATTCACTAAGAGCTCGCAAACGCTGACGTCGTCACAGCCATACCTATTGCACTCCCTCTCTGTCCAGTCCTTTATAAAACAAAAGTGTGCAGCGTTTGTTCTGCTCTACTACAGCCTCAATATTTAACATTAATTTACTCATCTGCGTGCGAGTAACGATCTGCGAGCAACTCCTGAATGAGTATGTCGCACTTTCCATTTTTATACATTCAGAGCTGTTTGTTACCAAAGTGCCTGATTTTGTTACACGGGAGAGGTGGGGGATGGGACACACTTATCTTTCCAAGGGCATTTCTGGCCAGTCTTGACTCTCATTCCTCTGCCTCACCCCCCCCCCTCCATGATCCTCCCCTCCACATCCTGCATGGTGATTTGTAGCTCTGATGGTGTCCTGTCTGCTAGCCCCTAACAGTCAGGGTTACGGTCCACTGCTGCCACGGTGTCGATTGGATGTCAGTGATGTCAGTGATGTCAGTGCTGCCCTGTCCCTCAGCGGCCTTTCTGATGAACCTCCTGGGCAAAAAGAGAGAGAGGTGGAATGGATGAGTGGAAGGAATGAGAGGGGAAACAGGAGAGGACGAGAGATCCAGAGCGTAGAAACGTGAGAAAGAGAGATGGCGGGGTTGGAGCGGGTGTACTGCAGGCCCAGAAGAGTCACAGAAGAAGAGAGAGAGAACCGTGTATGAAAGGAAGGCAAATTAAGGACGAGTGTTTTGCAAAGATGTGTGAAAATGACTCATTTAACAGGAATGAGCAGCAGCACAGAGAGACAAACACAAAAATACTATCGGTTACCTAGCCCCAAATTAGTGAAACTGTTACTAACTTTCTGTACAATTTGACCACACTGACACTCGCTGCCGTCGTTTTCACTGGTAACACTTCTCCATGATGTTCGTTGCTCAGGAGCTCTTCACAGGAACTTGATGAAATCTTCAATATTATTTCTGGACTTTGAGTCTTAGGTTGAGTTGGCCGTCTGTATGGTTTCTCAGATCTATACTCATCGTCTCAGTATCCTCTATGTGTCCAAACATTTCTGGCATCAGTTCCACACTGGACCTGTCCTCAGAGAAACGGCAAGATGGGAGTTTTGGGCCAGTGGGCAGGCATCTGATACATTAACGTCACGGAGTTTCCGGATTTCTCGACTCTGAATTTACTTACCCGTTAAACTATAGTTCTTAATCTTTACAGGGCAGGATGCATGGAAGGATATAGAGAGCTACATCTCAGAGCTCTCGGGTGGCTGTGCCCCGGGGACGCCTCGTTAACGACATCAGCACATTTACAAAGCTAATGAATGTCACCCATGTCCCTGATGTATTTCTCCATTGCCCTGTGCCGACTCCTTGGCTCTCCATAGAAATGATCCCCAGATGAAAGAGCTTGGTGAGACCCAGTGGGAGGCATTCTGGAAAAAAAAGACAAGGTCGAGATTAAATCCCATTTTTTCAGAGGCACTACATATTCCACGGCAAGATCTAGTCGGGATGCCATTTTAACCACTGGAACAATGACTATTAAAGACTCCACGCTGTTAAACTAATGACAAAGCACCCTGCATAGCTGGAAAACATGCACATGCGTTTGAACACGTAACAGCGCTCTAGTGTGTGAAAATGCCACCTCTTTCGAATATGAGGCTTTGAGTTTGTTTGTTGTGAAGCTTTAGTTTTTACTTTCCACCTGTTTCTGCAAATCCAAGTCAATTTCCTGAATATCTGGCTGGAAAAGAAAAGCTGCACTGTGGGACAAAGAGACGTGCAGGTATCCGGCTACAAAGCGACAGCTCTTACCTCCCCTAGTGTCGGCTCTCCCGTCTTTGAGCTTTCTGAAAGGGTTCATGACCAAAGGGTCCCCTGAATGAGCTGGGGGTATATCCAACCTGCCATACTTCTCATGAAAAAAACCACACTGAATGCACAGCTCAGAGAAAACACACAGGAAATGCTTTAAGGAAACATTTTTTCCAAAAAAAACAATTGTGTATTTAAATGTATTATCTCAGCACAGGGACTTGATTTCATATATTGACAGTAATGTATACAGTGAGCATATCCAAAGGTTTCAGCACTGAACTCTTCTGAGAATCAAGAGCAACCCTGTTTCATGGATCGACCTTTGGATAACATTTACAGTGACTGTAACTAGATAGCCGCTGTCAGTTCTCCACTGCCAGAGGTTAGATGCCTCATATTCATAGTTCTTTGTTGGACTCTTATTTAAAGAGACTTAGGGTGCTTTCATCTTTTACACTTAATTAATGCAGACACATTTGCTGAGGTATACAGGTGTGGAAGAAGGTGTCCTTCATGAAGCTGCAGGCCCATGCCCTCATCGCCTGGTGCGTGGGTCCGTTTTCTGAAGATCTCAGCGCTTCACACTGCACATCAGAGTGCCAAACAGAATAATGACGACACACACAGAGATCTGCGGCTGTGGGTCCCCTCCCCCCCCCCGGGGTATTAACATTTATTTGTCAGGGGGGTAGGATAATTCGGTTTTGGCACCTTAAAAAGAGTCCTGTCATTTAAACAGCATACTGAAAAAAAGCCAAGTCAGATTTTAAAATAAAAGTACATCTATATTAACACAATGAAGTAAAGCAAATATTTCAGAAAGGTGGTTTTGTGTTATGTTTCGTTTGACTAATTTGGGCAACCCAAACCATACATTTAGAAATCAAATGAAACAAAAATGAGACACACAGTTGTAACATTTGCATTGTTGCTTTTTGCCCCTAATAATTCTCAATATCTCTTAAAAGTTAATTTCTCAAGAGCAGATTTTTAGCATGCATGTAAATTTCTTTATTTATCAGTCACTCGTTTCTCCTGGTATCGCGCTCGTCATTTTCTTCACTCGTCTACTTCTGCTACCTTTTTTCCTTCTCGCCTCTCCTCTTTTCCAGATGTCATTCCTGCTTTTTTTTTTGCGTCAACCTCCACTTGCCGCTCGCCGTGCATTAGGGGTTCGTGATAGGGCTCACAGTCCTGCAGTGATCGAAAATGAAAGAGTACCGGCAGCAGGAAAAGACCAGAATGTTCTTCTAAAAGAACCGATTTCGGATAACATTCTCTGCCTGAGTCTCTGTCTCCTGCTCTTCTCCCCAGAGGAGTCTTTCCTCAACACAGACAGGAGTTGTATTCAGTGTCCTTCAATCTCTTTATTTAATTTATTTATTTTTTGCGTTACCAGAGTCGACGAGAGAGTGAGAGAGAGAAAGAGAGAGAAAGAGAGAGAGAGAGAGATAACAGATTAGGTTACTCCTTTTTGAGTTCCAAGCTGTTATGGTTCACAGTTTTAATGCAAAAAAATAAATCACTCAATCAGTAAATAGGCCATTAAATAAAAGAGATGTGTGTGGGGGAGGGGGCAGGAGGGAGGGGTAGCTTGCAGCCCCATCCACACTGAGCTGAGAGGTGGAAAACTAGAAGCTCTCATTAAATTTACAAGCTGATCTTCTCACCTCCTCGTCCCCCAGCTCTGCTCCGAAACAGACACCCCCCACTTTAATCAGCAGCAGCTATGAATAATTCCAGTCCAACCTTTTAATATTTTTTTAAATAACAATAGATGGGGAACATCATGCATTTTAAATCCTTAAAAAACATTTTGGGATTTGTTTTCATGGAGATTCACATTTTCACCACTTGGGGCTGGTCTACACCCCCCTCCCCCCCCCCCCGCCCAGGGCTCTCTCATACAGGGGTGGTGCGTCGGTTGGCTGCATTGCTGAGGGACGAGTCTTTCAGGTCCTTCTGGATGCAGTTGTGCACCTGCAGAAAGTTGTGGTCTCTGTCGGAGTTGTAGGTGGCGGTGGGCGTGGTCGAGGGCTTGAGGGCATCCCGGGTGAGCGTGTACATGGAGATCTCCGTGGACGGCAGCGCGCTGAAGCCCTTGAGGCCCACGGGCGAGGCGTCGCGGGACTGCGAGGGGTCCGTGGAGCGCGAGCTGGAGCGCGAGCGGTTCCGGTAGCGGTAGCGGTAGCTGGGGATGCGCGTGAGGGCGGAGCTCTGCAGGTAGTCTGGGGCGCGGACGGCTCCCACCCGCAGCTGTCTGTGCCGGTCGATGAACAGGTGCACGGCCAGCACGCCCACCATCTCAGCCATGATGAAGGACAGCGCGCCGAAGTAGAAGCTCCAGCCGTACGAGTAGCTGTTCTTCTTGGAGTCACTCCGGGACGGGTCCCCCGCGTTGGCTGATATGTACACGATGATCCCGATGATGTTGCTGAGGCCTGGGTGAGGAGGAGGGGCTCCACTTATTCACTACATCACTTCCTGATGCTATCTATCTATCTATCTATCTATCTATCTATCTATCTATCTATCTATCTATCTATCTATCTATCTGTCTGTCTGTCTATCTATCTATCTATCTATCTATCTATCTGTCTGTCTGTCTATCTATCTATCTATCTATCTATCTATCTAGCTGTCTATCTGTCTGTCTATCTATCTATCTGTCTATCTGTCTGTCTATCTATCTATCTGTCTGTCTGTCTGTCTATCTATCTATCTATCTATCTATCTGTCTGTCTGTCTGTCTGTCTGTCTATCTATCTATCTATCTATCTATCTATCTAGCTGTCTATCTGTCTGTCTATCTATCTGTCTGTCTGTCTATCTATCTATCTATCTATCTATCTATCTATCTATCTATCTATCTATCTGTCTGTCTATCTGTCTATCTATCTATCTATCTATCTATCTGTCTGTCTGTCTATCTATCTATCTATCTATCTAGCTGTCTATCTGTCTGTCTATCTATCTATCTATCTATCTATCTATCTATCTATCTATCTATCTATCTATCTATCTATCTATCTGTCTGTCTGTCTGTCTGTCTATCTATCTTAATAAGGTGTGTAATCACCTTACTGATGTTTTATTATGAGCAAAAAGAAAACAATATCTGGTTTTCATGGCCCACAAATACTGTTTTAAATTGTTTCATAGACCCAACGCCAACATGTTGCGTAAACCAACCAATTAGGCTGCCATAGGTCAGGTGGGAAGGGGGGAAAGAAGGGAGTATGAGTGTGGTGTGTACGCTGGGGGGAGGACCGCTCTGTGTAGCTGAGCGCAAAAAGCCTGATACATACGGGCTCTATATTAAATGAAAATATTCATATTATCAAACGTACGGGACAACAGAAAGGCAACGAGGGCGAGGTTACAGTAACTGGGCTGCCGAGAGCGATTTAGCCGCTAGCGAGATAATCGATAGCAGTCGTCGGCCATGAAATTAGGCAGCTACCTCTAAGGCTGACGGCTGCCTGACCCAGGAGAAGAGCTCCTGGGGGACTGGCCAGACTGGCCGGAGCAGCCGGTACTGGTTACTGCCGAAAGGCCGGCGGGGGGGGTCATCCCCGCGGGGGCAGCTGAGGGGAAGCCCATTCCTGAGGTACGGCGAGGTTTTTTTAAACTTCTACAGCCAATTTAAGTGATTTTAAACGCAGCATTTAGGCCTGCTGATTGTGGTCTATTGGACGTACTTCTGTTTGTTCACTCGAAAGGCGCTATACTTCAACTGGGTTTGACTTAATACTGGAAATATGACTTGAAAGACACAAGCCCTAAAGTATATAGCGGGGAGTTTGTTTAAATCTGTTTGTTTAAACCTGTACAAAGTTTTTAGCATTGAGTTAAATGATCAAGCCCATAATTACATATTTAAGTCACATTTTCATAAATTGCTACACTATTACACCCACAACCATTGGCTGCTGGGGGAGGGGAAGGGGGTGGAGGGCAGTTAGCCGCAATATCATTGGACAGAAAACAATGCCATAAGCATTATTAGAAGATTTTTTTTCAGGTGGATGTCCTCACTGTGGAGTGAGGCTCTCAGGCTGCAGGAAACCAGAGCGAAACATCTCTGCCTGGGCAGTGGTAACTTTCAGATGCTGTAAGTTTCCACTGGAAGCTTCAAATGTACCAGATGCTTAAATCAGGGCTCGTGATTGCACAGCAACCAGGGAGACCACAAATTAAGTAACTCTGGTCAAAACGAAAATGAAGGACAAGCTCTATTAATTTCCTGGCATCCTGTCAAGGGTGTACCCCAGCCACGTGCCCTATGCAGCTTACGATGGGCTCCAGGGCTCCAAGGCGCTGACCAGGAAGACAGATGGGTGGATCTTTGAGAAGCTTCTTTTTTTCTAACAGTACCGGGTTCCAGCTTGTCCACGTCACATTTTATAATGTCACGTGTGTCTTTCATTTAGCCGTGCACCACGAGCCCGTGCAAGTGTGCAGCCAGCATGACGGGTTGCTGGGAAAGTATGTCAGGGACGCCATATTTTTAGAGTTTAATCCCAGTGGGTCGCTCTCGGCCCGGCAACTGGATCAGAGAAGAAAGAGGAACAGACGGTCGGCCTCGGATCGCTCGCAGGAGGCGGCCTATCGCGGGCCTCCGCCGCGCGGCTGCTATTCGCAGAGCTTCCCGCAATTCCTGCATGCGATCGCACAGGAAAACGCCAGCGGCGGCCCGTGGTTTCATTTTCACGAACATGTATAGCCAACCGACCTGGACAGAGCTTTATAATTAATCTGCATCTACCTTGCCCCTCCCTCCCCAGATTGTTCCCTTGTTCCTCCACTTGTCCTCCCTCCCCTCATGATCCCTTTTGTCTCAGCCCCGGCTCCGCCATCACCTTCCCCACCTGCGGACACGAAGAAGATGCCGGCGCTCAGGATGATGTTGTGCCGCGACTTGTAGAACTCGCTGGCTGCTATGCAGAGACCCCCCATGAAGAGGAGGATGACGCTGAGGATGGGGAAGATGCTGGAGGCTCGCACCGCACCTGCGGGGAGAAACACCACCTTCCTTACTCCTCTCTGCGATGCTACATCTCATACGTGACGGACATGGAGAAGCATTAGAAAAACAACAACCTACATTGGAAGCTGTCAAGCACGACCACAGCTGAGAAGGTGCAGACCCCTGGGATTCCTTCAGCGCCTGACACTCCCGGCTCTGTCCCTGCTGCTTAACATGGAGATCGGACCCCCCCCCGCACCGCCTCCCTGAGCTTTTATCAATCCGGCTACAATTTCACCCACTTCCCCAGCCTCCCCCAGTACACCCAGTGCTCCCTTCGTCTGCTTACACCTGTAGCACATTTCTGCTGACACTCCCCCCGCTGGCAGCGGGACACACGCTGTCTCCCTCCCACTCCACGTGTCATCACTTTCATTACCCATTATTCCTTTTTCTCTTTCACTTTCATTCCTAGTGGCTGGGATCTGGGATCTGTTCAAGTTTCCTCCACTGGACCGAAAGAAATAATCCGCATGAGTTTGGATCCATCCAATCCGTTCCGCCTTTCCCAGGCTGCCGTGCAAGGTCTCCTTGTTTCTGACTAAGAGTGACATTAAGATTGAGTTTTTCTCCACAGAGTACGATTGTTATGAAAAGCTCCCATAAATACATTTACCTTTAATAAGTATGTCCTTTGTATTTTTATACTGGATTCCTCACATTTAAGGCACACATGGCTGCAGATATGAGGATGCAGAGCCCTGAAAATGACCGGAAGGCAAACTTCCATTGTCCTTCTCTCTGTCTCCCTCCCTGGAACTCATCCAGCCTCTCCGGATGTGGTGGCCAGCTTGTGTTAGGTAGAGCGGTGACAGGCGCAGGTCTGATTAAATATTGAAAGGCTCAGGATGTTGGCATGGCTCCCGCGAGTCGTTAACCCCGCGGACATCGACGACGCCAGTCAGAGAGCATTACCTGGACAGGCAAAGCCGGACTTTCTCATCGGTCAACTTAATTTACCCTGGCAAAAGATGATGGAGCGCCGACTTGCTCCCTGAAGGATGACTGAACACCGCGAGAGCAGTAGCCACAGCACCAGGCAGTCTTACCCCCCCGCCCAGCTTCAGCAACCTTTCCTGGTGTTAATGGGCCCTCGGGTTTGGGACTTCTGAAGTACAAACATGAACCGTTTTTAAAACCCTGTCAGGTTCACTCGGAAGAAATGGAACAGTCATATTACCTCTAACATCGTCAAGATGTTCTCAGGTTTATCGCCTCAGAGTGGAATAGCGTAAATGAAAAATCTAAAAGTACGCTATGCTAATACTTCAGCCCACATATTTACTCAATAAAGTGGGTTTTCAAGCAAATTTATCACCTTAAGTGTTTCAGTGTATCAACAGCGTGTAGAACCAGATTTAAACCAATAGTCTCTCATCAGCCAGTGACAGCTGGATTTCATTAGCGTTTGATATACGTGCTAACAAAGCACACACTGACATAGACCCCGCAGTGCCCCTTTGTCCAGATGTCACCTTAAATGTGAGTGTTGAGAGCCTACCTTCCTCACTCACTCGGATGAAACTGTCAGTGAACAGGAAGAGAAATGTTTAAGTCAAATACTGATATGACAAATATGGGGGTGAATTAAAATGGAGGAAAACGCAGAAGGGAGCAGCGTTTAGCGGGAGAAGCAGACGTCCAGAGATGTGGAATGCGTCTCACTGTAGCTCTTAGAGACATTTGATGAAAGCCCTGTAAACTTTGATGTCAAAAGCAGCATGCAAAGCAGTGAACTTCCCTCTGCATCCATATCATACCCGTCTTGAGTTGATTGCCTTTGTAAGAACATAAAACAGGACAATGACCCGCCATTGGCTATCCGGCACCGTGACATGACATAGTGGTGACATCTCTGTTTTCACGTTTGGACCTTCAAAATGGGATATTATACACTTAGCCATGGACACCAGCAGACAAACAAGGCTTTCTTGTACTGAAAGCACTTTTTGAGGCAACGTAGAGTACAAGTGTAATGTAAGAAGACATCTTAAAGGCAGGAACATGAGGGCAACTGAGCAGGTAAGGCTGGCGTAAAGATTTAAAGTTTGCTCAATCCTTCACCTTGGGTCTAATTATAATCTCCATTCCCAGTGCTGTTTTCCTTCTTTGCGTCACTAGGGTTGTAAATATGGATCATATTTAGTTCTTGTAAAGGCAATTACATTTTTATCATGTTGATTGTGGAATCTGATTAATGTCCATGGGGCTCTGATTCACACTTGAATGAAGTAGTGTGTGACGTTTCAGAGCCTTACAGTAGGGGGCGCTCTACATGCTGTTCCGCCATGTTGGCTGGAGGGGTGCCTTTTAAGACGACAAAGATTGTCTTCATAATGTAAGATGTTCCAGTTTCCTTTTCAACCCCATAATCATTGTTTATTCCTTCATGTTTTGAGCTATTCGGATAATATCCCTGTTTTATGGAGGTTTTTCTTGTTAAAAACAATCACTTTTACTGTCTTCACAAGTGGTTGCATATGCTGCCATTAATACTACTCAAGGCAGGTGGACAGAGAGGGAAAAGGTCATCGGCGTTTGTCTCATTTAACAGTCCTATGCCAACATGTCACACGCCACCACATGACCCAGAAGGATCACAATGGGGTTCATACCGTCGTCTTGGAGAGCGGTCGGTGGGTCTCCTGGCTCCTATTAAGGGTGATAAGTAATCATCTCGATCATATGGTGCCATGCTGGAGCTGGTGCACCAGACTTTTGGACTTTTCATGGCATGTCTTAGAAGAGATGATTCCCCAAGTTGCTCATTCAATCACTTGGACTTTTGTTAGGATGCTGCAGCTGTGAGGGAAGCCAGTCTTGGGGTCATTTAACATTACATCACATTTGCTTCTGGTTGGTAGATTAGAATGGACTTGCATGACCTAATGATTCTACTCCAGTGGACCTCAAAACCCAAGAAGGTCCCCAGTCAGGGTATATTGCCATCACCTTCTCAGGACCTTATTCTTGGTGGTGAGAGTGATGACATGCCTTATGGAAACTAGTGGGGAACTGGCTGCTTTTCATTCAACTGGCTTAAATGTACCTTTCTAGGAGTGACAACTCAGCAGATCGCCCGAAGGGAGGGTAGGGTCTTCTGCTTATCTGCTCTGGACCGAGGATAGATTACATCATACTAATGGTACAGGCAGTGAAGAAGTTGAGCACTTTCTGGGAAGCACCTTGATTAGTTTAGATCGGTCATCTCACGCATAAATGTTAGGCCGTCCAGAATCCATGTCCTACATGCCCAACAGCTCAAATTTCAAGACAAACAGCTAAAAGCACTTGTAAGCTCTGCATCATAGCAAGTGTCTTATGATGACCTAAGACATCCATCGGCCGGGAAAGCTGCCCAACCATGACATACATGTGCCGGTGAGAAGCTTTTGAATAAAAAAAACCTGACTGATCTGTCAACCCTCCTGGACATCTCACCCTTGAGGCCCATTAGAGTGTGTTATACCTTAAAGTTCTGCTGAAAGATCCTAGAATCTTTGCTCAGAGGACTTGGTTGTGCGTTTTTTTTTTTTCCCCCTCGCTTCCCTTGGGAGACCATTTGTGGAGAAAAACAAACTCTTCCGCGGTTACTCGAGAAAAAATGGCAGCCCACTGTCAAGAAAGATGAACAGAACTGGGTGTCTAACCTTCGAGTGGCACGAGACTGAGAGCTGAAGACAGCAAGGTGGGGAAAAACTGGAGAAGTACTGAGAACAGACTGAATGGGTCTCTGCCCATAGAGTACCAAAGGTAATCAATTTCATCTAGTGGATGTGGGCTATTACACAAAGGGGGTTGAACTGTTTGCTCTAAAGGTCGTTGAGATTGTGTTGACCTCACATTAATCACTGGCTTTGGCAGTGTAGACACTTACATCGTTTACTCCACCTTTCCGGAGGCTGAATTTCGGCGCAGTTAATTTATTTGTCTGTTCTGCTCCAGGAATAACCACAGAGTGGGAGTCCTGCAATTAATTTGTTAACTGTTTATATTTAGTTATTATTTGCCACTAAAATGAAACTGCAATTCATGCCCAACTCACCCTCTCCAAGCCAAGGACACTCCTTCATCTGTTTCCAGTTTAATTATATGGTATTATATAGTCGCTGACTTTGAGATGTGAAATCTGACAGTGTAGAAGTGGAAGATGCTAACGAAAGCCCAGTGTTTAATCGCAGCTGTGTAAGGAGATCAGCTGAACTCACAGGGTCCCACTGTACATAAAACAGGATATCGCTTTACCCTAGATAAAAATCCAGATCTCCCTGGAAATGTGAGCTGCAGAGATTGCCATAATCAGCTTCCAACCCATATTACAGTGCATTTGGTACATCTGTGATGACAAGTGACCTGGACTGTGATTGGCTTCCCTTAACAAGGGCGGACTGTAGCTACGATTCAAACTGCGCTGGACCAGAGCCAGTGGCATGTTGCACTGCCTTCCTTGTGGTCTAGGTCCGCTGTGCTGCAGGGCTGGGTCACTCGTTTTTGGCCAGCTAATTGAATTAATTCACTCCAGTGAGCTTCCGTGACAGGTCCAATTGCGGAGGCCGGCAGCCAAAATGCTGCTGCCACTCCCCCCGCCCGCCCCCTTATTTTGGGGCTGTTTTGTGCATTACTGCCTTGCCGAGTATTACAGGGGACACCGGTGGGGGGCTCTATGCATCTCTTTCAAGTGCTGCTTTATGGTCAATCAATCTCTTTCTGACCCTCGTAAGCTAAATATGAAATATTCACCATGAAACAGCTGCAAACATACTGGGGCATGGTGGTCAGTGGTAAGTCAGACAATAACCAGTCTGAGTTAAACCAATGGGCCAAATGATAAATGAATCAACCCGCCGTTTCCTAATGATAAACCACACGACTGGGTGAAGATTAAAGGCTCTGCCTACTTGCTAACCCTTTTCTCCTGCCATATTAGGCAAGCAGAAAAGAACCTGAGGTCACAGTTTTAACCTAGTTGTGGTCCCTGGTCATATGGGCACCTTCTGTCTGGGCTTCCAGCCTGCGGTGGAACTTCAGAATCTTTGCTACTTGCCAGCTGGACTTCTTCAGCAAAAATGTGGTCTGACATTCAGCTTTCTTTTTACTAGCCAGCGAATGTTTGGCTTTTTGTAACCCCCCTTCGTTTAAATGGCTATCCCCCCCCACCCCCCGCCCTGCTTCTAGGCTTGCTTTCTGTCTTGAGTATGGTGAGTCAAAAGGTGGCATGAGGCTGATTAGACAGCTGAGGTTAAAGGCCTCCTGAAAGGCGTTTGGCAAATGCTGGCTTTGACCCCCAAGCAAATGACATCAGTTTACTTGCACAGGTATTGTTGTGGGAGTCGATCTGATGGCGTCAGGTTCCATGCTGGGTTTTGGGACATTTTGCGACTCATTATTTGCCTGTTCTCTTAACCAGCTTGCTTGCCGTGCGACGCGATAGACTTCCTCAGCTCGAGATTTGGGTCTGCCAGGTAAGGCCGTTAAACCGACTCTGTTTTCATAAATCGTTCACTCAACAGATAAAAAAAAAAAAAATAGATCTAATTAAAAAGAGACCCAATTAAAATGTATTAACATGACAAACATTCTTCAAAACTTTCACAAAGAGAAGGAAATGGATCCTTTACAGACTGCAGTCTTACAAATAAAATAATTATTAAATGAAGTTGGTCAAAAGGGAAATGTATACAGTCAAAGCCAGGTGAGCAGTATAGGGAATAAGGAACCTCAAAGTCAGGAATGCTATCAGCTGTAAAAGTTTAGGCTACTTCACGGCCTCCCGGGGTAGCTCATTGTAGCTGATAAACATGCTATAGTCCTAGTTCCCAGTCACACTAAGGGGAGTTAAGAATATAACTGGCGTTCCAGTTACTCTTTAAAAGCATGTGGCTCTTCTTGAATGAATGTCATGGGGCGATCGAAAGGGCCCTTAAAAGGAAATATAATGACACAGCTTTACACAAAATATTGCATATTTTCCACACTACATAATAGGAGACATATCAGAGTTCAAAAGAGGACAAACTGCTGATGCATGTCTCACTGGCTCATCTGCAACCAGGACAGTAAGCCTTTGTGGTGAATTGAGAATCACGGTATCCAGGGTAATGTCGACATACCACCACGAAGGATGGACCACATCCAACAGGAGTAACTGTGGATGCAAG
>JAODLC010000049.1:9999124-10011917 GCA_026781145.1 Hippopotamyrus pictus
CTGTTCTGCAAGAGGAATGGCTCAAAATCCCTCTGAGCACTATACAGGACTTGTGTCTGTCATTCCCAAGATGCATTAATGCTGTATTGGCCACAAAAGGAGACCCTACAACATACTAATAAATGACTGTGATCTAAAACCAGGTGTTAGTTTGATTGCCCATCCCCTGTATAGGCCTCTTTATCGCACAACCCAATTTCACTCACGCGAACACGCACTCTATCACACAAGCCAAATGTGAATGAAAATTAGTTTTCACTCTTAATCAGATGCTTGCAACCTTGAATTTGCTGAGCTGCAGCATCAGGGTCATGCTAATAAGGCTTTTCAGCTTGCAGAGGCAGATTGATTAACACTGTAAACGCTTATTAATCCTGCCCGCCCCCCTCGCTTCCTCTTAGGGCTTCCAGCTCCCCCTTCACACACACACACACACACACACACACACACACACACAAAAGATCTATTGGCAGAGATGAGAAATGGAACACCTCCGATAGCTTTTGATGATACGCTGACAAGAGACATGAGGCTTCAAAACGTTCTCTGGGTGGGATTCCTGTTTCCCATGCGCTGTCATTGGCTCTTTGACTCTTTCTGATTGGCTTAAAGAGGACATGACTGACAGCTGACTGTAATCCCACCCACCATGGATTTTGAAGCCTAATTCCTCCCATCTCCACTATGTAACTTCACCTCCCTCTGGACCATGCTGAAACTGGGCCACGTTGGCCTGTGCTACCCAGGGTTATGACGTAATCATAGCTCAGCCCCCGGCAGGATGCTCTGCCAGCTTGGCAACGAGGGAAAGCCTCTCCTCCTCAGTGGGTGACATTAAAGTCAACGGGGGAGGGGGGGGGCACTTCATGTCTGTTGTCCTGATGCTAGTTTCTCTTTAAAACACGCAGACCAAATGTGTCTGATATATGAGAGACTCTCTGTGTGTTCCCTGAGTCAATAACACCATCCCGCTGAACAAACAGATACATACATCACTTTGACTTGAGTAAACGGTTTTGGGACGACAGGAATATCTGGGGAACGTTCTCTGCTCAGCGTCATGCCGTTAACACAGAGAGATGACCAATCAGCTTTGGCTGTGGATTCAGGCTGCGTGGGTGCATATTTATGGAAAGTGTCCTTTCACCATTTATTTAATTTATTTGCTGTTTCCTTCCAGTATTTCCAGTGTTAATTGGATGTGCGGTCAGGGCTAGAATAATTGGCACTTTCAGTGAACTGGTGCATTCGACTGACTCATTTGGTTTAACGAGCGCCATTCCCTGGCTCGGCTTCGTCCGTCAGCAAGGCCGGAGCTCACTGCCTCCCGCCCAGACTCTGCAGAGTGCGGATGGGCCACCGGGCCACGTGATCTTTCTGACCCATGGCCTCGCTGACACCGGAATATGAAAAGGCCTCTCTATTACTACCAGGGGGGAGGGGCGGCCCCTTGGACGCTCATTTGACCTTCCTCAGGCTGTGCCTTTCAGAGGGTGGGGAGATGGGCCTGGATTTCTATGTTATTCCCGCCTCCCCTTTCAGATCAATCCTGTTGGCTGCCATAGAGGGGCGTGTCTCCACACTAACCAGTAAAATCTTGGCACTTGGACATGTTCTCCCTCCTTCTTTTCCTCCTAACCCCAATCAGGGTGAATCCAGGGTGAATCTTCGCCATGACTTGTGTACCTGACCGCTCCCTCACCACAGTGCCCCACGGCCATTTCCTGGTGGCACAGGGCTCTCTGATACACCAGCGTCATCAGCGAGGTGGCAGGGTTGATTAGCTGCTGGGTCTATTTACGGTAAGGGATTTTCACTAATTTTTATTACTGCAGGAACTCAAAGTAACTATAGCAGGATCTCTCCTTGGCCTCGATGAGGTGATCTATGGACTCCCAAGTTTGTAGTTTGACCACCATGCTGTCTGCTGAGTCTCTTTTATGAACGGGGTCCCATTAAATGGCTGGTCATTAATTCAGTCTAATTATCTGGGCTGCTATAGGCCTGTTGTTTACATACGTAGGAGTGTGATTTGTGGGATAAGCTGAATCTACTTAGCAGGTAGGTGTGAGAACATATGATTCATGATGATATTACATATCAATTTGTCCTAATGTTTACTTAATGCCCAAAACAAACAAATGTAAACAGCAGTCGACCTCATGTTATCATCCTCAGCCGAGCTGAGAACCTGGTCCCGTCAGGCGCCAGATCTGTGGTTGCAGGATGACGCCTGGATGCCGGCACAGCCCTGGGTCACGGTTCCCTGTGCCCTTTCAGCCTGTGCTTGGGGACCGCCGCTCTGTACTGTGTCTCTAATGCAGCAGCCCCCCCGAATCCTGCAGCACACAGCTGCTGTTTCGGGAGAAACGCGTCCAACTGCAGCGTGCGGTCCGACGCCTTGCTGCGCTCATGGCGGGAAACAGACGTCAATCACGGGAACCTGTGATCATCTCAGATGGCGCAGGGACAACACGTGGAGTGGGAACGACGGCTAACCAGACTGTGGACAAACCAACAGACGGAGTGGCGTTTGCAGAGGGTGCGAGAAGCAGGCGAACAGGCGCACTTCCTGTTCAGGGAGTCGGGGGGGGGCAGGGGTTTTGCTGAGAGGAGAGCAGCTTCCAGCAGCTCTGTGTGAACACCATACGCCCTCTCACCCTAGCCTGCTGAAGCCTACGGTCCTGCCTCCAAACCCTATCTGCTCAGAACCATCGACTTTAACCCAGAAAACAGCTCCGATGTGTGTATGAAGCTTCACCTATATAGGGCAGCCTGAAATATTTATGGAAGTGAATGTCCTCATTGACGAGTCACTGGGATCCATAGTCCCGTCTGGGTGTATTCATGCTCAGTAAGCGTGTGACACGTATGCGTGGGTCTGCTAGCTTCCACGTCTTGTGACCATGCTTCACTTTGCATGGGTGCATTTTTCACAGGGACACATGTGCCCTCTGTGCATTGACTGCGCTCTACTTCAGGCAAATTGTTCACATTTTAAGTGATAATCTGCACTAAAGGGATTTGAATTCCTATATGTGCGAGGTGCTTTCAGCAACTAAAAAAAAATCCCTTTTCAAGTTTCGCTGGCTATTCGACTCTTATCACCGTGACTGTGACTGCGAGTCGGCAACTGTGCACCCAGCTGATATGTGTTTATAGGGCCGCTTACGAGAGACAGAGAGAGCGAGCAACAGAAAATCAATGTGCTGTGTTTACAAGGTAAACACTGCAAGATAATACTGTCCCTTATACCAGGCAGTAAAATCAAGGAAAGCACAAGGATGAGCTTCAAAGTGCAGAAATACTTCTGTGAAACTGAAGGCAATATATAATACCAGAAAATATCTAAGCACTGTAGTAATCTGAAATCAGCACTGTCAGGGTGCTCTCTGGGTACTTATAACTGATGACTGAGAATCCCGATCAAGCCTTAACTGCAGTGTCTGTGGTTTTAACATACTTGACACACGTTGCCATGGATGCAGAATAGAAATGGATACAACTAAAAATAAAAATAGAGGTAACAGTGGTGAGACTTACGAAGGAAGTACTCTGATGCGTCTGCTTCATAGTCTGTGTCTTCAGGAAAGTGGTCTATCTGTTTACAGAAACCCTTGAAGGTTCCTGCAGGAGAAGACGAGGGAGAAAAATGGTCAGAGAAGGGTCCATGCACCTGCATTCTACGGGTTGGTACACACACACGTGGGTACACACACACACACACACACACACACACACACACACACACGCACACTTGTGTCCTCAGTGCAGCGTTGATTACTGGAGATTGGAGAGACCTCACAGGGATGGTGCACGATATGCATTCCCATCTGCATTCTCCAGTTTTATGTAGGGGCGCTGTGCATGTGGGTTAGGTTTAGGTATTGGGTTAGGGTTAGGTTTAGGTATTGGGTTAGGGTTAGGTTTAGCATTAGGAAGTGGCTTCAGGCCTCCTCTCCTCATGTTTATTCATTCACCAGTGCCCTGCCCCTTGAGTCCATTCATAGGGGGCTCCCCTGAGCCTGCAGGTTTTGCTAACCGGATGCTAGTTCTTTTTGCTCTAATGCATGATAATTGTACCTAGATGCTGGTGTGGAACGTGCAGTTCTTTTCTTTTTTAGTTTGCTGTCTTTTCTTTCATTATAACAGGCTCAAAACCAGCCGATGCCTCTGACATCTGGTGGGAAAAGCAGGTTGTCAGAGTGGCCTGTTGAATCACTGATGTGCTTGAAAAAGCTCAAACGTTTGAGAAGGTGTGTGTGTGTGTGTGTGTGGGCTGGTGGTGTTTACGACGCACTTGGGGGATTCAACCGAAAGTCTGCCGATTATCCTCCATGGGCAGAGCCAGAACTGCTGAGCTGGCCACCCGCAACACCCCCCTTCTCTACCCCCCACCCTTCTCGGTGCTGTGTCTCCATCAAAGCGCCTGCATTGATTTCACAGACACACGGCAGGGGAGGAGGGAGGTGGTGGAGGTGATGTGGAGGAGGGTAGCAGTCTGAAGGAGAGAGATGGGAGGGTGGGTTGATGAGCCTGGCATTTAGAGGGACCAGGGAAGCAAACACTCCTCTGTTTTTCAGGTCTTGGAAGATCCATAATCAGCAGCAATATTCATCCAATCCACCTATATTTCATTTTTTTAGAATTACATACCCCGCAGATACTTTCATCAAAAGTGATTTCCAGTGTTGTCTGTCGGGATATTTACTGTGGCTAGTAAAATTTTAAGCTTCTTGCTAAGGGATGTGTAGCTTCTCTCCAGAGGGTTTGATCTGTTAGTCTGTGGCCTCCTGCCCACTCATGCAGCTCCTAACCCAACACAGGCACTCTGCTCCTGTTCGTCTTCCACACTTTCCGTCACTGACTGTGATTACTCACCACTGGTCTCATTCATGCATTTAACATTTTTTTAAATTCATTTAGCACTTTGTCTCAGGATGAGTCAGAACATTAAATATATTAGTTACGAGTAAATACTGAATAAGTGTGATAGTCCCATTCAAGACATGGTGTGTTGATGGCGTGTGTGTGGTTGTGTATCCATGGTGGGTTAACGGCGTGTGTGTGGTTGTGTATCCATGATGGGTTAACGGCGCATGTGTGTGATTGTATATCCATGGTGGATTGACGGCGTGTGTGTGTGGTTGTGTATCCATGATGGGTTAACGGCGCATGTGTGGTTGGGTATCCATGGTGGGTTGACGGCGTGTGTGTGTGATTGTATATCCATGGTGGATTGACGGCGTATGTGTGTGGTTGTGTATCCATGGCGGATTGACGGCGTATGTGTGTGGTTGTGTATCCATGGTGGGTTGATGGCGTGTGTGTGTGATTGTATATCCATGGTGGAATGATGGCGTATGTGTGTGGTTGTATATCCATGGTGGGTTGACGGCGTGTGTGTGGTTGTGTATCCATGATGGGTTGATGGCGTGTGTGTGGTTGTGTATCCATGGTGGGTTGATGGCGTGTGTGTGGTTGTGTATCCATGGTGGGTTGACGGCGTGTGTGTGGTTGTGTATCCATGGTGGGTTGATGGTGTGTGTGTGGTTGTGTAGCCATGTTGGGTTAACGGCGTGTGTGTGTGGTTGGGTATCCATAGTGGGTTAAAGGCGTGTGTGTGTGGTTGGGTATCCATGGTGGGTTAACGGCGTGTGTGGTTGTGTATCTATGGTGGGTTGATGGCGTGTGTGTGTGGTTGTGTATCTATGGTGGGTTGATGGCGTGTGTGTGTGGTTGTGTATCCATGGTGGGTTAACGGCTTGTGTGTGTGGTTGGGTATCCATGGTGGGTTAACGGCGTGTGTGTGTGGTTGGGTATCCATGGTGGGTTAATGGCGTGTGTGGTTGTGTATCTATGGTGGGTTGATGGCATGTGTGTGTGGTTGTGTATCCATGTGGACCCATACACCTTTTTTGTATGTGTGTCTGATTGACACTGACTATCGTCTCCCCATCGCCAGCTATAGCAATTAAACAGAACCTCATTAAGTGGTGATTATGTAGGAAGTCACTGCAGGAACTACATGAAAAACGTACACGCAGGGCCCCTTAACACGGAAATGAAGCCTCGTGCTGGCATATTAAAGCGTGAAATAGATGAAACCTTCCTCTGAGAGCAAAGCAGCTACTAGTCTTTGGATCCCTTCACGCTGCCAAGAGATGCTGAGGTAGGATCTACCTCCTGCTTTACAGCGAAGACGCTAAGGTAGCTGGCATGTGACGGGATTTCTCGCCCGTGTGGTGGGTCCTGTACTCTATCTCCAGCACACCACCTAGTGGTTTCACCTTGAATTCCAGGCATCCGTCCATCTCTGTGCATTCTTCATTTTATGTTCTTAATGTAGTGAAGAGATGCACCGAGTAGGTATTTCTTAGACATTCAAAAGATGAGTCAAGAGACCTCTGTTGTACCCTAGAGTAACAAGATGGACACAACACAGACCAACCCCAATCTTGGTTGTAAGATAATGAGTCCGAATAGTGCTGAGAATGTACTAATCATGCAGCTACAAGGAACCCAATGAATTTTCACAAGGTCTTTTCTCCAAGGCAATAGTTGATGATTTCCCCCCCCCCCCCCAAGCCAAGAGAAAGTCAAGAGCTTTATAACATGCAGAACTGTGGGATGTCTCACAGACTTGTGATGTTGTCATGAATTGCTGTTGAGTCCCTGTACCACGTGGGAGAACAGGCCCCTCAGAGTATTTTAGACATTGATCTACTTCATAAACACATGTACACTTATTTTGCTGAGTCTGATGTATCCCTGGGTCAACAAGGGAGGGGCTTGTGTTTCACACCAATCACAGTCTTTGTCATATGACATCACTGCATGAATTAAAACTGGGGCTTTCTGTTAAGCAACAAGATGCACAGATTTCTAAAGTACCTGTTTTATTGTGTATGGGACATGTCATAGACAAAACAGGAATATACTTACTTGCAATGGCTGTACGGAGCAATGTAAGGGTGTCTTTATTTCGCAGTTATAATCGGAATAAGACTTGAAACAGCAACCTTGTGATCACAAACACAGAGGCTTAGCCTGTGGAGCCACACACCACCCCTTGTCTGCTGTCTTGATGGCCCCACTGAGCCATACATTGCCCCGGGTCTGGTTGCTGGATGGCTGGAAGCCTTGAGTTTGAAAATTAGAAAAAATGGACTAATGCAGTAATGTCATATGATGAAGACTGTAATTGGGTGAAGAAGTAAAAGGCACACGTGGCCTCCCAGCATCCTCTGTACCCCATAGCCTTCCCAGTGATGTCATCGCGGCAAACATCGGGGGGCTCAGACTGTTTCTTGCTGTTTCTGAGTGGTCCAGAGGATATCAGACGGATAACCTTCCCAGCACGTTCCGTCCCACAGAAGTTTTTACGGCTTCGGAGTGCAGAATTACGGTCAGCTGACCGACCGCATCCGCTGCGGCGAAAATATCCGAAACCGGGAACTGATGTGCTGAGCCAGATTTAGTGGATGTGGTTTCCTGCGACCACAGGCTGCAAGAGCCATCGGGGGCGTCGAAAACCAAAGTAGAAAAGACGAGCGGTGCTGCATTACTGCAATCTCTGGGTGCTCCATCCCAGGCCAAAGCAGTTACCTTAAAGCTACAGGTATGATGGGGTCACAGAGTAGCCCCAAATCCTTCCGACCTCCTTTCCAGGCACTGCATTCCCCCCCAGCGTTCATACCAGATTTGTGACTCCTCCCCCCCCCCGTTTGTCTCTGATCCTGAGAGCTCAGTCCTCCGGCAGCTGGCGTCCCGTAAGGGGCATTATCCCCGCTCCTGCTCCAACAGACTGTGAAGACGTTGGACGTCAAAGTACATTTCACGCCCGTCGCAGTAAAACCTCACCGACAGAAAGTAGACTTACGATTTTCCCTCCCAACCTGTACGTCAGGCAGCACTGAGGGTGTTCGACTCCTATCCACGGCAGTCACGGGCAGGGATGTCCTGAAACCGAGACGACCAGAAGCATCCAGGTACGTTTCGATTCGTTCCTGCTCTTTAAACACGTATTCTGGCAGCGGGTTCGAGCAGTCTATTATTAGCGCTGACAAAGAAGGCTAAGACATCGAATCGGGTGCCCATCCGCCACCCAGCACTATATTCTCTTCAATCATGACGAACTGGACCGTGACAAAACGGCAGAGATTCAATGCCTTACTGTAAATAGCAGCGACCATCATCTGGAAAAGTGCATTCCAGCTCCGCAAGGCCAAAATGCCTGTCTTTTGCTGTCTTATATATTTCAATAAAACGTAAAGGGTGACACGTGAAGCCTGTGGAGGTGACAAGGTGGCTCACTGAGTTGTATGCTAAGGCTGTACGGTTTGTCTCCGTGTCTGTATGTTCCCTTTGTGCTATTGTGGTTTTCCTTCCACAGCCCAAAAGGTGGGAATTTGCGTCTCTGCGTTGCTGTCCCAACCCCGTGATGGACCCAGGGTGTCGCCCGTCCCCATGATCCCTGGAATAGGCTCCATGTTCTCCCTGATCCTGCACTAGATAATTGGTTAATCATAAAAAAATGACAGGTTGGATATTAAGTGCTTATTTCATGTTGTAAATCACCTAATTGTATAAATGTTAACGGAATCATGCCGTTAACATTGCAGTGCAGTGCAGTGCAGTTTCCCATTGGGGTGCAGGTAGAGCTGTCAGGTGCTACAATAACACATCAGGAGGATGACATATCGCTTTCAATGAGACAATTCCTAACAGCTTGTGAAAGGGATGAAAACCTCCCATAGCTCAAAGTGTAATGTGAATCCCAAAATAGCTCATGTCTTCGGTTTAATTCATCGGAAGCATTTTGTCTTCCCTTCCTAGTTGAATCGGACCCGCTTCCCGCTACTTCTTTGTTCTCAGCCTGGACAAAAGCTGCTCTGTTTAAACCTAAAGCATCAATCCATGTGACACTTAACCGTAACAACTGTTCCCTTCCTCCAGGACTGTACTGACTGTCAGCTCAATACAACACATTTTGTAGTAATATTTAAGGATGTCTACCAGAAAACCTTCAGACTGAAAGGAACGTAACCTAACTTGTAAATACCAGGTACATAAAAATGTCTAAGAAGTAAAAATAAACTGCTAATGAAAATAAACTGATTTATAACTAACCCTCTTTTGTCTGCTAACACACAGATAAGTGCTAACATATCACCGTGGCCTATTAACACCTAAGTCACCTGCTTTACCCTAGTAATGTGTCACTTGCATTTTCTACCAAAAACACTGGTGATTTGCTTTAGCCTGTGAGATTTGCTTTAGTACAGCTAGTCTGCTTCGGCCTACCAGCACACAGCTAATCCACTCTTTTCTAAAAGTAACTCATCAGTGACACACATCTGCATCCACAGTTCAAATGGTATACTCCTCTTCATCCTGCTGGTGAATGAAGAGCCACCTGGATAAAGGACAAGGCCTTAAATCTGGCCAAAGAATTTTCTGGTGTTTAATCCGCTCTCTAATTGGACCTCTGATTTCCTATGCTGTCAGAGTCCCACACTTCACCTCCCTTTGGGTGGAGATGAATATTTGAAAGCCCCCCCCCCCCCCCCCCAAACCCTGGGGCGATTGAGGAACAATAGGAACGATTATAGCAGAAATGGTGTGATTTTTATTGCATTGTCCTCTTGACATTGATTCATTTTCTCCACCGTTTCCATTCATGGAAGAAGATTATTGAAGGATTATTAAAGATCGTTTGGTTTGTGCAATTACCCCTCTTTTTCAGCTAATTTGAAGTCAGCCGTCGCTGCCTGATCAGCACGCCGCTATGAAGCTCGTGCAAGTCTGCTGTCTTCATGTAAACGTGGGGCAAATTTATCACTCCGCTCCGCTCACAGAAAGTAGGAGCTCTGAATAAATGAAGGTGTATATTTGGGGCTGGGTTGGTTGCTTTGCGGCATGAGATTAATCTGAACATAACTAACCAAGTCTTCTGGAGCCATAGAGAGGCTGCCTTCACTGTTGAATCACGCCCCATGTCCTCCGAGTACCTGGAGAGTCATGGAGTGCTTTCTTTGTGACATTGAAGTTGTTCTTCAGTGAAGATGAATGGGGTTAGGGGATGGGGGAGTAGGGCTGATGACTGAGGCAAGGGAGGGTGAATTTCTCTAAATAGAATGTCTCCTACAGGCTTCGCGAGAAGTCACTCAGTGCTTCAAAGCATCCATTGCCAGGAAAGCACTAGAATTAGTCAACACATTTGTGATTAAAAGCCAGAGCTGGCAAGAATGTGGTCTTTCAAGACGGTGTGTCGGACCTAGATACCCTGCGTCGCCTCACCGTGGCGAGTGTAGTGGAGTTGACACAGCTATAGTCGGTCTGCCACAACAGCAATGGCGGCCCCTATTATGGCAGCAGACTGATTCATTTTCAGCAGTGAGCTTCTTAAGTGTTACACACTTTCCTGACATTTCTAAGTCATCATGAGATGGATCATGCCACCTATTTCAAGTTTTTAGAGTTATACGCTGATATATTTTCTTTCTTTTTTTCTGGATTTACTCTCTCTCTTTCGTCTTTTCGTGTAAGCTTCCGCAGTACGGTCATGCGTAGACTGCAGACTTCCTCTTAACAACTGTGGTAATTTTGCTGAGCAGTTTTTTTTTCTTAATTACCTCTAACGGGCACACACGCGTGCAGTGGGTCTCGAAGACAACACCTCAACAGTGGCAAGGGACATCATCTGAGCCCTGGGGTGCATGTTCTCTGTAACCATGATGATGAGGATGGCAGTAGGCGGAGCTTAAGGATGTGGACTTGTAACATTCCATGTCAAAGATGGAAAAAAGCTTCAGGACAAGTATCCTGAGCAGCTGAGGAGAAATGCCCATCTGTAAAGATGGCTGAAAATGGGGATTCGCTTTGGATAAAGATGTTAGTCAGACAGTTAGCAGTAAGTGCTACTGCTAGAGGGTAGGATGCTGGTACAAATCATAGCCTGTGGTCTTGTCTCAGCCTTGAACAAACTCTGTAAGCAGTTACTCTCTTCTCGCTTTCTCTGCCTTTCCCTTCTGCCCTCCTTCCTGCTCTAAATCCCTAGCTTCACATCCGTGTCCTTGCCAGCAGGTCAGAAGCCGTGACATTTGTGGCTCCTCGGCCGCCGTGCGGGGAAGCGATTAGCGTGTCGTTGACCTGGGAAGGTTGTGTCACCGCTGGGGGACAAACTCGTGTACCCCACTGAGCCCGACTGCTGGAGTTCACCTTGAGTAATCAGAGATCTAACGCCGACGCAGAGGGGTCTGTCATGCATCATTGATGAGGCTCAACACTAACAATGACTCTCTTTGGAGAGACTCTGCTGTCAAAGCTCTAAATTACTGGGCGTAACAGTCAGAGATACTTGACTCAATCACCCAAAGCCACGGAATTTGTGATATGACACTCCAGTAAGGTGCTTCTCCAGATGGAGAGCTTAGTATCCAAAGGAGCACAAGACAAATGATCCGTAACCTTCTCTCATTGTCTCCTTGAAGGAACCCATGATGTCATGGGCCACTTTTGGGTTTTATAGTTCTGGGAAAACCGACTCCGAGATCCTGGGCACGGCTCCTTCCTGTCACAGCCAATCATTATTAAGGGTCGCGTTCTGTGTTTACGCTGAAAGCATGACGTCGCGTCATCAGGGAGCATAGCTTATTGGACCTGAGAATCAAACGTCTGCTGGGTCTGTGCCAATGGTCCTTTCACGTTCCATTTTCTTTTGCTCCCCCCCCCCCCAGCCTCCATCTGCTGTTCTGCCCTCCTTAATCTTTCCGGTAGGTTCCGACAGCCTCCCATCTTCCCGTCGGCCGATAAGCGCAGGACAGGAAGTGCAACTGCATGCAGGGTGACACATGTAGGAGGGATTTTGTTCTATAAACGATACAGGAGGGAACTCTGCGTCCCTCCCCCGGGAATTTGCGTAGAGAAAGGTGTTTGGGGGCTTGTAATGCCACATGACACGGATGCCAGACTAACCCCCAAAGGCGCGTGCCTACACAAGGGGCGGTCATTTTGCTGTAATAGCTCCAGTTTGGCCCGACCAGTACAGCCGGCGCCTCTGATTAATGGGCCGTAGTCCCCTGCTAATGTCCGGCCCGCAGTGCGAGCGCTCATTTTTTTGTACCACAGCCATGCTTTGGTCTCACCTGCACAAGAACTTCTGCCCTTACGGGAGCCTTTTTCCCATACACACACACGCAATACAAGGCACACTCAGCAACTAATGAATTACAGAAGTACGTTATGTATAGGATTATCTAATAACCTTGCTGTTAGTTTAGCACCATGGTAGCAAAGGGTCTTGTGTCATCTTTCTACAATTTCAAGATGTCTGACTGCGATATATCATATAGGGTTTTCTTTACTGTGGTTATTAATGAGCAGCAAGGTAGACAGAGGCCAGCAGAGAGAGGAAGGCAGAGAGAGGAAGGCAGAGAGAGGCAGGCAGACAGAGGCCAGCAGACAGAGGTAGGCAGAGAGAGGTAGGCAGAGAGCAGCAGACAGAGAGAGGACAGCAGAGAGAGGCCAGCAGAGAGGTAGGCAGAGAGAGGAAGGCGGACAGAGGCCAGCAGAGAGAGGAAGGCAGAGGGAGGCAGGCAGACAGAGGCCAGCAGACAGAGGTAGGAAGAGAGAGGTAGGCAGAGAGCAACAGGCAGAGAGAGGCAGGCAGAGAGAGTTAGGCAGAGAGAGGCCAGCAGAGAGAGGCAGGCAGAGAGAGGCCAGCAGAGTGAAGCAGGCAGAGAGAGGTAGGCAGAGAGAGGCAGGCAGAGAGAGGCCAGCAGAGAGAAGC
>JAODLC010000049.1:10066526-10077244 GCA_026781145.1 Hippopotamyrus pictus
GACAGTCAATGCAAAAACGTGCAAAGAGGCAGAAAAGGAAACGATGGCATTTTCTTCTCGTGTGGGTGTGGTGGCGTTCTGAACCCGTGCAAGATCCCCAACCTGACCTGATACTACACGCTTCAGCCAGCCTGTTATCAATATCCACACAGGCAGGCTGTGGGGTTGTGCTGCCTGAAGCTGGTGCCAGACAGCATAGGGAACATTCTGGGTGAGATCAGTAGTGACAATTCTAAACAGCTGTATTGACTCATATAGTATCATGGTTATATTAAACTGTGAACACATGGTTTAGAGGAAACATATCATGTCATCCCTGTTAGTCGTTATTCATTTGCTGCTGAAGATGATGAATATATATATATATATTGTACATAATTTTACATAGCATATTTGAAAATTGTATTTGCGTCATATAAAATCATGTGTTTTCTCAGCAATGAACATTGTAAATGTTTGACACATAAATGATACTGTCTATTCCTGAGTAAAGCCTGAGTTGTTTTCCACCAAAGCCTGTAAAGCACATGGGTGCAGGTCATGACGAAACCCTCTCTAACCATGATACACTCCCCCCCAATGTTAACCTGAAACGTACACGCCTGCTGGGGATGCATTACTGTCATTCCAGCAGCATCTTTTCTAGCCTGTAAAAAAACTGCAGAAAAAAGAAGTAAAACTGAAACAATGTAAATGCCAAACCCAGTTCTTGAGAATTTAAAAAAGCCTCTTTAAAACGAATACACGCACAGTGGTGATAAAATTAGTGAACAAACATATTTGTAATTTTCAAAGTCGCTGGTTCTCCAAATCTGAAGTCATTCTAATATGAATAGAAGAGATATGTTAATCATACTTTATCAGTGAAAATTATCTGCCATTTCAAAATAAACTGTTTAAACAAGGAATCTGAAGAAGGTCTTTGATCAAAATGAGAGCGATTTATTGAACTTGACAGTTTTTTTCTGAAATACACTATATTGCCAAAAGTATTGGGACACCTGCCTTTACACAGACATGAACTTTAATGACATCCCATTTTTAATACATAGGCTTTAATATGGAGTTGGTCCACCCTTTGCAGCTATAACAGCTTCAACTCTTCTGGGAAGGCTGTCCGCAAGGTTTAGGAGTGTGTTTATGGGAATCTTTGACCATTCTTCCTGAAGAGCATTTGTGAGGTCAGGCACTGATGTTGGACGAGAAGGCCTGGCACGCAGTCTCCGCTCTAATTCATCCCAAAGGTGTTCTGTCGGGTTGATGTCAGGAGTCTGTGCAGGCCAGTTAAACTCCTCCACACCAGACTCGCTCATCCATATCGTTATGGACCTTGCTTTCTGCACTGGTGTACAGTTTTATGTTGGAACAGGAAGGACCCATCCCCAAACTGTTCCAGTCAGGCAAGTACCATTCTCCAGGCAACCGCCAAACCCAGCCTCGTCCATTGGATTGCCAGACAGAGAAGTGTGATTTGTCACTCCAGAGAACATGTCTCCACTGCTCTAAAGTCCAGTGACCACTGCATCCAACGCTTTGCATTGCAGTGATGTAAGACTTGGATGCAGCTGCTTGGCCATGGAAACCCATTCCATGAAGTTCTCTACACACTGTTCTTGAGGTAATCTGAAGGCTACATGAAGTTTGGAGGTCTGTAGCTATTGACTCTGCAGACAGTTTCAACTTCTGCACAATGTGCGCCTTAGCATGCGTTGTCCCCGCTGTGATTTTACGTGGCCTGCCACTTCGTGGCTGAGTTGCTGTTGTTCCCAATTTCTTTCACTTTATCGTAATGCACAGGTGGCATCCTATCATGGTACCATGCTTGAATTCACTGAGCGCCTGAGAGCGACCTATTCTTTCGCAAATGTTTGTAGAAGCAGTCTGCATGCCTAGGTGCTTGATATTATACACCTGTGGCTATGGAAGTGATTGCAACACCTGAATATGATTATTTGGAGGAGTGTTCCAATACTTTTGGCAATATAGTGTATCTGGCAACCCCAATCTATTTGGCAACATTGGTAGGCATTTGGCAAGATGGTGGACCTCTTCACAGTGAATAAAACCCTGTGACGTCAGGTTGTTCAGATGAAGGTTGATAGGATGACCCTCTAAGCTATTGAAAGAGAAGTTAGTCATTCCAAGAGCTTCATTTGTTGAATATTGAAGCTGTACATAGAAAGTAAGTAATTCTAGTCCCAAAAAAGGGTTTGGGTAAGATGAGCACGCAGGAGAACAGGATGGTAAGGAGATTATCAGTGGAGGATCGATTCGACAGCTGGAATCGCTCACCAAATCAGTGCTGGACAGGGCAAGGATTTGTCTTGGGTATCTTTGCTTGGGACAATATGGACTGAAAGCCAACCTCCTGGTGACAAAGCCACTCATCAGCAAGAAGAATATAAAGGCTAGACTTTACTGAGGAGCATGCAGTGTACACAAAGGAGAATTGATGTAAAGTTCATTTCAGTGATGGAGGCTACTTTAATTTAGTTGGTTCAGATGAGAAACATTATGTGTGGTGTTGAATTGGGCAAAGACTCCACCAAAAGTATGTGGCCAGAAACACTGAAAGTAACACTTCCTGTCAGGGTTGATGCCCGTCAGACCCTGCATCAACTCTTTCCTGTTTGGCCAGTAGGTGTTGCTGGCCATCCCTTTCTCCTATGTCTTTGAATTCTTTACCCTCATGTGTTTCTCTTGACTATTACAATGTTGCATAGCTCAGTGGGCTGAGTGTGTGGCTTAGTAAATGAAGATTGGTTGGGTGTTGGTTTAAACTCTGCTTAAGTCCAGCCCCCACCTGTTTTGCGTTTGTTGTCCTTATTGTTTGTAGTTTTGAATTGCATTTTCCCTGTTTTTATTTTCTCTTAGTTCTCCCACCTGTGGTCCACCCTCCTTGTGTTAGGTTCTTTTGTTTTGTACCTTTGAATGCTGTACTAGCTTTGTATTCCTAGTGTTAGATTAGTGTTTTATAGTTTGTCTATTAACCTTCCTAGTTCTGTGAATATCCCTGTTCATTATTTGCAACCTGTTGCGCCTTGTTACTCTGTACCCGGTTTGATTGGTTGTCTTGTTAATGCTTCACTCCTGTGTCCTCGTTAGCTCAGTTTGGTTTGCGTATTTAAATTCTTGCCTTAGTTTTTTTGGTCATGTTTCTTTATGCCTGCACCATTCCCCACTGCTGTGACAAGTTCCTATTAATTTGTGAAAGTTGTAGGTATAAAAAAAGTTGACGAAATTCATGTGTGGGTTTCTTCTGCAATAAAATTGTAACTATTTTCTAAATTTGATTACAGCCCTTAAAAGACACACAGAATAACTTTAGATGAGCAGCACTATTGTAAATTACAAAATTGTCACCTAATTTTGGTAATGTTCCCTAATTTTGATGGCCACTCTATACCTGTAAATGGATGGCATATCAATGTCCACTTGACTTGATAATGGTGCCTTGTGTTTCAAAAGTCTCATATTTAATACCTTTAAAGCTTAACATGTTTCAGTCATTATAGAAAAGTATGAAGGGGTGTGTGTGTGTGTGTGGGTGGGTGTGTTTTCTGTGTATGTATGTATATATATGTGTGTATATATATATATATATACACACACACACACACACACATACATATAAAATTAATGTGCTACTATAAATTTATTTTTCCCTTTTCTTGACAATTGTGACACCTATTATCTTCCACAAGCCTCACATATAAATACAATCCTGTTTCTCTCTTGTTGATTCCACCTTTTCTTCTCCTCATCACTCTACTACACACACAGGAATGTGCAGCAGCACACAAACATACAAAAGATTTTAACAAAATATGCCAGGAATGCTTTGTAAATATCAAACCCTGCAGCAAGTGAGTAGTCTGTAAGCCAGTGAGTACCCACAATAGAGCACGATATTGTTTAGCAAATTCTCTCATTATAGGTTATATACGGGTACAAAATTGTAGTGCTTGGCAGACCCAGGCATCACAGCGGCAGAGATGGGACAAAGTAAGATATTTTCACATAAGACAGCTCTTTTACTGTAGCCCTTAAAAGGACTAACACAGACACCAATCACCACACTGACACACATAACAGAAGGTTGTACACACGCCAAGTAGCTAGACACAAAGAGACACGCGAGGATTAGACATGGACTGCGTACAACACACGCGACAGCTATTTACAACAAGACACACAGTAGGGTGGAGTGAAAAAAAATCATGCTGTTGTCACTCTAACCTACATGTAATAAAGCTTATTTGAGACATTCCGCTTTTATTTATCTACATAAAATCGCAGATCTCAGGAATAAAAATCAAAGCAAAGGATCACTTGGCCACACCCATCTTGAAGCTGCTGTATTTTTAGTATGTCGCAATGCGTTTAATGTGCAGTGTTTGCTCCCAGATAGCAGAGCATTACACCAGTCAAACAAAAGCATGACTTACTTTCTGTATGGACAACTAGTAAAACCAGTACATCCTGTACGTCTCATTTAGTTTTCTCACTTTTCATCTCACATCTTATCTTCTTCTATGTTTCTTTGCTGTTGTCACTCTAACCTACATGTAATAAAGCTTATTTGAGACATTCCACTTTTATTTATCTGTATAAATTCGCAGATCTCAGGAATAAAAATGAAACTACATAAAAATGAAAGCAAAGGATCACTTGGCCACACCCATCTGCGGAGTATTTAAGTCAGATCCTTTCGGGACTTAGGAGACTGAGGGTTCAAGGCGAGATCAGGCACAGATAAGCAGAGTCAACTACCATGGCCACCCAACATGAAAAGTAAGTTATATATCGTTTGAGGACTAGAGGAATAAACAGAAAAACTGAAATGAGTTATTTTTTTGAAAATATAAATAAGTGTAAAGTATAAATAAATGTTAATAATTGAGGGAACATAATATATTTGTTTGTCATATTTTATTAGAGAATAATTTTGCTTTAAATAACTAATGTCTGACAGGAAGGAGCTGCAGTTGTTGGTGGACAATTACATTTCAGAGACCCTGAGTTACATTTCAACAGTCCAGGGCTTCCTTGACCAGGAATCTGAGTGGTTCTGTAAAAGGGAGGAAGAGATGAATAAGATGAAGGACATCAGAAAGACAGCAAAGAATATGACAATAAAGTTGAGCATCAGAATGAAGAAGCTGGAGAAGGAGCTGAGTGCTGTGGTGAAGGACGTGATCAGTGGGCTGAAGGAGCTGCAGCCATTCCTGGAAGCCCTGGAGAAGCTGGCGGTCACATCGCCATTCGTCTTTGATGAAAGACTGTGTTGGTTCCCCGCAGGAAGCACAGTGACTGATGTAATTTCATTCATTGATGCTGCCAGGATGTCCTGTGGCCTCCTGGTTTTCTTCAAGAAGGATACTGAAAAAATTTTTCAGCCCAATCTTGTCAATGTGGAAATTTTGGCTTCTGAGCTGCAAAGAATGACAGGTTTTTCCAAGGACATCTGTAAGATAATGGAGAAAAGGTCATTGCATTTTTCAAGTGATTAAACAATGTATGAGTTCATTGTATTTCATAGAAAGGGAAAACATGTTTTTAGGATAAATCCACTGCCTCAGATGCTTCCTTGTTAATACAATATTTCAAAAACCTTTTGATGGATGTTTTTCAAACTAAACAGGCATATTATAGGGGTGACAAATTGAAAATGATCAAACACTGAAGCAGCGTCACATAGTGATAGCAAAAAAAAGACATTCTAGTCTGTTGGCATGTTAACTCAAAAAGTATTTGACAGATGTTTTTCATCCTTAGCAGACATGTTATGAGGGTGGCGATCTGAACCTGGTCAAATTCCGAGACAAATCATGCCCAAATTGAAGCAGCGCCACATAGTGATACAAAGAGGAGGCCAGTTCAGATACCTGAGCTTGTCAGCATGATAACTCAAAAATAATTTGACCGATTTTTTCCAAAAGTTGTAGTCACATTGTATGCATGAAAACTTGAGTCTATTCAATGGTGAATGGTGGTTAGTGACAGCAATGGTGGTTAGTGACAGCAAAGTGAAAGGCGACATTGATAAGAGGCCTAACCTTGTGTACTCAAAAAAAATGCATAAAAATGTGTACCTTTGCTTGTCAATGGGGCTGTACCCTTAAAATTGTACCCTTAAAAGTACAGAAATGGACTCCGTGGAACATCCCAATGGTACAAACAGCATTAATGTACCATAAATGGTACAGGAATGTTTGTCCATTTCTGTACTTTATAAGGTACCATTACCTACTGTACAGCTAACGGTACAACTGGCAGACCCTTGAGGGTACAGCCCCAGTGACAAGCCAAGACCCAAGTTTTGCCCTTTTTTCTGATAGCGTGAATATGATAACCAAAAGAGAAGGGTGACTTAGATAAGAGGCTTAACCTTGTGAATATGATAGCTCTGTTTATTATTATTACTCTGTTTACTCTGATCTTTTACGAATATTATTACCACTTTACAAAAATATTATGGATAAAAATCTACACGTCATCAGCCCCAAACCACTGTAAAATTATTTTCTGAATATTATATGATAATGTTTTTCATCACTAGACTCCCTTCTTGGCAAGTTTTATTGGTAGCTGGTTGGCAAAATGTACCCTGTGGCACGAGGTGAAGTTTATAGTGGTTGAATTTAATTATTATGTTTTGTAGGAGAGGTGGGCAAAGTGTGTAAAGTAGGCTTGTAATAATAATATATTCGTTATTCTGCAATATGTTCAATCAGCAAAATTTATCATGAACCAACCCCCCCTTGGCTAACTCTATCATCGGGGAATTTAACTGTGTCACTTAGCCCGAGTCTAAGTCAGTAGTGGCACATGAAATAACAGCCGCATACCTGCTGAACCTAATTACATCACACACACCTAATTACGTCAGAGGTGTTCCAGGGGCAACAGATAAATGGCTTGATCCAGCACTCAGACCCCAAGCATTACTCTCAAATGTCTGTGTGTGTGTGTGTGTGTGTGTTATCTATATATTACATTGCGGGGACCAAATGTCCACACAATATAACAAAAACCTTTTTTTTAGTCCCACAAGGGGAAACTATATTCTATATATTCTTCTAATTCTATAGAAATCTGTGAATGCAATCAAAAAAGTAAAAATACCAAAAGTCTTGTATTTTGTTTGGTTACTTATGGTTAAGGTTAGGGATGGGTAGGGGTTAAGGGTGTCATGTTGGGATTAGAGTTTTCCCCAAAAAGAAATGAATGGAGAGTCCCCACAAAGATGTAATTACATTACTGTGTGCATGTGTGTGTGTGTGTGTGTGTCTGAAAAGGAGAGCGATTAAAGCATCAGGCAAGAAAGTTACTTGTTATTTGCCAATATTTAGAAGTGAAATACAGAACACAAAAATATTTTACGGATTTTCTGAACCTTGTTTAGTATTTCCTAGGAATGCTAAATGATGTAGGGCTGAGACAATGAACCCAAATATGGGGCTAGGATCAGCACTAGTATTGGGTGAGGGATCTGGAGTCTCAGACACACTAAATCACATATAAGAACACTTGAGCAATCTCTGAAGAATGGTGCAGAGAAGCTATTGGTAGTTGGACATTCCATATACAGTATAGGTCTCTGCAGGCTGGAGTAGTGGGTGTGTTAAATGGCTTGTGGGTGTGTCGAAAAGTTTGTGGGCATGTTGAAAGGAATGGAGTGTTACGAAGATGGAGTGGGTGATACCACAGATCATTTCTTTTGTGCTTTCTTGAAGTATTGTTCCGACGGCCCCCTGTGTAGTTACTTAACAGTACTCAAATATGTCTTTATCAATAGGTGCAAAAATATAGTATTCCCATGTTGTTCTGGGTAAGTGCTTTTGGTATGAAAATGGTCTGAACTTGGTTAAACAAAACAAATTATTAAATTCTGGTGAGGGGATTTTTCTGTAATAGAATATTTATTGAAATTTTCCAGACATTGACATGTAAAGAAATTTAGAAATGAACCAACTGTGTGTATTCATGCTCTGAGCTATGGACGCCCATTTACCTTGGATCATGAACTTCATGCAAGAAATATTTTATTACAGAAGAACGTTGGTGAGACTTTAACATATAAGATGCTGCATTAGACTTTTCTTTCTGTCCCATTTTCCCATAGGGGGAAGAATACCTGCCTTAAGATCAACCCTGACGTGAGCCCTGACACTGTCAACATGATGATTACCCATGTCAATGATTTGAGCAAAATCAGGTAAATAAATATTAATCTTTGTAGTTAAATTATTTTTGCATTTATTTTTTATAACACACAATTCGTTTAGCAAATGACTTTTCTTTCTAAATGTTTTAAAGCCAAAGTTTTTTAGAATCATAATGGCCTGTTTACTTATTTAAAAAGGATTTTCCCCCCTCAGGGCTAATGAGGACTTCAGACTGACTTTCATGTTCAGAAATGAAGAAAAGTCTCTTACGTTCATTGACGTCCTCAGCGAACAAAAAGCCAAGATCCTGGGATCCCTGGCAGAGTTGGAAGCGTGTGCAGTACAGCTCGACAAGATGAAGAAGGGGGCGAATATCTCCGGTGTTGCTGGCAGCACTGTGGGGGTGGGTGGTGGGGTGGTGTCCATTGTCGGGCTGGCCTTAGCCCCAGTGACACTGGGAGCATCCAGCATACTCATTCTGGTTGGAGGGGTAATGGGGGCTGTTAGTGCTGTAAACAGTGTAACTACAGGCATCACTGAAGCAGCAATTAATTATCGTGAGAAAAAGAATTTCAGTGAAATATATCAGAAGTTTTTGGAGAATTTGGAGCCCGTATATAAATGTCTAGACCAAGTGATTATTATTAAAGATCCATCAGTGGAGAATGACATTGTAGATCACATGAGAAATGCTGGAAAAGCCGGTGGCACTGTCGGCAGTGTTATTAGGACCGTTGATGCTGCTCTGGATTGTAGCAGAGTGATGAAATTCACTGATGCAGCATCTGATATTGCTGAAATTGGGGGTGTTGCCAAAGCAGCCCCCACTGCCCTCTCAGTGCCTTTTAGGGCGGCTTTTATTGCTGGTAATTCGGTATTGATTGGGCTGGACCTCTTTTCCATTGTAAACAATAGTATCAGCCTGGCCAATGGGAGCAAGAGTGATATTTCCAAAGCCATCCGAGGGCACGTGGATTTCTGGAAGATCCATTTGGATGCGTGGGAGCGGATCTATGACTCCCTGCTTAGAGGCAAACAGGATTTCCAGGAGCATAAGACCATTCTAGAGAAGCCATTTTACCCAGAGCTGTAGACCAGTGAGAAAGTGCAGCTCAACAGGAGGTTTGTAACTGCTGTAGCATCAACTGCTCAACTGTTTGAAAATAGTTTCCATCCGAGCAGTCGGTTATAAATCATCTGTTATAAAAGTAGTCATAGTTATAACTGTCTACATTTATTTGTTTAGGGTTAGGAAAGTTTAGAGGTTTGAAACTCCATCTATGTTGCCTCATTTTTCTGTTATTCAACAAAGTTACTGAGAATTGGCACATGACTCGAAGCAGCTGGACGTGTTTGTGGTGAGAATTTGGTGAAAAACCAAGGCAGTAATTATCCTCATTAACAACTCATTAATGTTTTAAGTTTCTGTCTTTTTCGTCCCATATATCATAAACAGACACTCTCCTGGGATCTTTGCGCAGTACATTGTCTTGATTTTACAGTGAAATGGTTTTTAAAAACATCCAGTCAGTGGAAATTTCTGTGGTTGAAAACACCATATTAATGTGGTCAGAGGTCACCGGCCAGGCTCATAGAATCAAAGCTCACAGAAATCTACAAGTGCAAATATCACATCAGCTTGTTTGAATGCTTAAATTGCTCAGGTATTGCTTTGCAGAGATATAACTATAATGCTTTTAGTTTGTGAATCTTAAAACGTTTGATAGGCTGTCTTTGGAAAACAAATTCAGCCCTGAATTATATTTACGCAGCAGATAATGTTTACGAATTTCCATCGCTTATGATTATCATTTTTACTTAAATCTAAGGTCTGATATATGGTGTGATATCTGCATTTTTCTTGACTACAGTCTGGGGTAAAATGTCTGTATTTTTAAACTTCACATTTAAAATGTCATGTCGTGTTACAGGGAAGGTGTTAATAAAAAGCAATAAATTGAATAGAAAAAGCTATTATGCCTGTTGTCATGACCTGCCTGTATGATTCTCTTGTGTGCCACACCCCCTTATTAAGCACATGTGCAACCCCAATTGTGACCAGCTGTTTTCTGTCAGTTTGATTCGTCCTGTGTATTCAACAGTGTTGTGCAAGTTACTTCAAAATTATAATACATTACAGATTACTTGTTACTGTCATTTAAAAGTAATCCCTTACCTTACAATATTACTGTCTCAGAAATGTAATATGTTACATGACTCCTGTATTACTTTTGAGTTACTTTCACCAACATAACTATAGAAGAATAACATTCTAAAATGACAATTGTTCTGCAGGGCATTTTACATCCTATAGAGGGCGATATGATGTAGCATAATGACTGTTGCCTATCCAGGGTACTAACAATATAGTTTATAATTGGCAAAGTGAAGACTTAAGACCATGCAAGACAGGATGACAGCCATAATCACACAAATGAGTCTTGAAATTATGGTAGAGGTAAAGTGATTGTCTGGCAATATCTGTAAATAGCTTGGGTATATTCATATTAGACACAACAGGACTATATGTAAACTTAAGATGCAGAT
>JAODLC010000049.1:10089267-10103411 GCA_026781145.1 Hippopotamyrus pictus
GTCTGAGTTTGGACATGAATAGACAAACAGCAAATAAGTAGGTTTGGACACTGTACTGTAAGTCCTATTTGTGAATTGGGTGTTATGGAATTGGGTGTTACTGTATGTGTAGGAGTGCATAAAGTAAGTTTTAACCATATGTAGGAGCCATATGTATGTTTATTGCAAACAGTTCTTTTGCTTTTTGTCACTTCACCATATAATTTAAATAATTGCTAATAAGCGTTTAACAATTTCATAAATATGAATATCTGGAAAAGCTTATCCTCAAACAAAATTGCAATATACATGAAACTGAGCGTAATGCTACGAATGAGCAGCAGGGGGCAGGGTTAAGCTTTTTGTAGACGCACTCTGGCCCCTTGACTGAGTGAACCTTGCTATGCTATTTTGGCGAGTGATGAGCGCTGCTTTTTGACTGCCCTGACATTATTTCCTAAACCGCCATCTCACAGCATGACCCAAAATGAGACTCATCATTTACATTCTCCCCATCAGAAATGTGGTTGCAAGCAACTGATGCTCTTAGAAAAAAATTGACTGCTAAGTAACAAAAAAATTGATATTCAGTCTTATATACTTTATTTTATATTCATCCTAAATTTTTGGTCATGTCACTTTAAGTACTGAAATTATTGTTACTGTATTGATCTGCAATGAGAAGCCCAGGAACTTGAACCTTGGACCCATAGATTAACTTTTATGGGTCCAGGGTTCAAGTTCCTGTGCTTTTCATTGTATGAATTTTGTCTGGGAACAATATTTTCAGTATACAATAACAGTACAGATCAATTCAGTGACAATAATTTCAGCACTTAAAGTGATCCGCTGCAGGGTAGCTGTGTGTCCTTGGACACGCCCACACAGCACAGGGAAAAGGTGAAAGCTCTACAAAGAGATTGAAATCCCCAGCCCTGGAGATGTGAGGCAACAGCACCACCTACTGAGCATCCTTAATATTTTTAAAAAATAATTTAAACAAAATAATTTTTTAAAAAACACTTTTAACAAAAATAAGGACCCTTTTCACACCAATGCTTTAACACACATTCAATGTAGCACTGTAATTTGTTGTTAAGAGGTTTTGAAAAGTGTGATCAGCAAAAAGAACTTTATTGTGTGCAGAAAAAAGGCATGGGGGTTGTACTGAGAGTATGCTGGCCTTTGGGGTGTGTGTGTGTGTGTGTGTGGGGGGGGGGGTTATTCCCTGGCGAAAGTCCACAAAATAAGGTTACATGGCTGGTGAAGAGCAGACAGCAGGAAAACGCTGTGCTACCGTAGCAGAGCATCAGCTAACATCCCACGCGAAACTGTAGCTACATTATTCCTCGTCAGCGTTTGCGTTCATGCAGAATGATGAGTGATGAAAACTGTGTAGATATATCAGTCGCAGAGCATGCCTTGCGCTTCAGTATTGGATATAATGGTCGATAGAATGTCTACTGTATGTATATTTATTATTTTATCTATCCATTGTATTTCGTAGACTGAATGTCAATTCTTTGGTGTATTTTATGAAATACTCCTTTATATAAGGGCCGTTACGATACACTCGAATATTCGGTGCACCGAATATTGCCGGTAGTCGAATACATATTCATTATTTGCATGGTAAATATTAGAACATTTATAAAATCAGAACTCATTCTTGTCTGTTTAGCAAAAGAATAAAAAACAAAAATGCAATCGACGGTCTTTTGTGACGTTTACAGCAGTAACGTGTTTTCTGATGTAAGGTGTTTTACGGCAAACATCACCACATGCACATAAATAAATATAAAAATAAGATCGTACAATAAGTATCTGACAACAGTAAAGACGTACTGCATCTTTATTACAGTATCGCAGATATGTGCTGTTTTCGACATTTAAAATGTTTTAAAAAACAAAATTTGCACGCAGATTGTTTTACGACTTGACGCCATTCGATCTACTGCAATTGCGCGGAAAATGTCAACCAAGGAGGACAGCATAGTTTCCAAGAAAAAAGGAAGGCGACAAATTTCTCACAAATGAAAATGTGACAAAATGCAAAATATGCGGCCATGAGATGAGGTAACGTAAGCATTTACAGGTCGCGAAAACTGATGACTTGTCAACAATCGTTGTAAGTCGTACGTTTCAAGCCGACAAGCCCTGGGGCCTGTACTACAAAGCGGGGTTACTGGCTTATCGGGGTAACTTGTCGGATTTAAGGTACCACAGTTTAAATGGACTTCATATTCGTTCACTTACATTTGGAGAGGAATAATCGAACGCACCATAAGGAGAGGCTGGGGTGGGGGGGGGCATTTAATTCCTATGAGTCAGTCATTCTGCCAAAGCAGAAATGTCCAGTTTCCGGTAATCTATCCACAACCCACTTCAAATTTTTTTTTTTTATTTATTCATTACCATCCGATTGGCTGATCTATCCTCACAGGGTTGATGATGATGATGATAATGAGGAGAAGGCTTTTCCTCCACAGTAATGATGCGATTTATCCTGTGCGCCTGTTGCGCTTCCATTCGTCTTTTTTCAGCGAGAATAAGAAACCTCGGTCATGCACACCCCCACCCCCAGAGGTAGATCATCACGCCTCATCTGTGTCACTGTTTCACGGACACAGCACCGGCTGATCCGATTTCTTTTTCTTAATGGACAGCGATATTAAGCACATCTCCGCGATAAGAAACACAGGCTGCCTCGTCCCGTGATTCAGATTTAATTAGGAAGCATCTCTCGGATTAACCGTGCTTTTGATTTGTAGAAGCTGCTGGCTGCGCTATGCACTGCAGACGCTGGACAGGCTGAGCTTAAAGACATTACTTCACTGAGGGTGAGCAAGACCTGGCCTCTGCTATGGCTCGGGGGCCTGGGGGCTTTGTCCTGCCCCTCCCTCTGGGGCCTGGGGGCCGGCAGAGTGTGTCGGGCTTTGTCCTGTCCCTCCCTATGGGGCCTGGGGGCCGGCAGGGTGTGTCGGGCTTTGTCCTGTCCCTCTCTCTGGGGCCTGGGGGCCGGCAGGGTGGGTCGGGCTTTGTCCTGTCCCTCACTATGGGGCCTGGGGGCCGGCAGGGTGTGTTGGGCTTTGTCCTGTCCCTCTCTCAGGGGCCTGGGGGCCGGCAGGGTGTGTTGGACTTTGTCCTGTCCCTCCTGGCCCCTGTTTTCAGAAACGTGTGAGACATTACTTACTGGGCTTCCCACCTCAGTTGTAACTGTCGGGCAATGTAATGTACACACTCACACAAATGCCAGGCCCTTTACTCGAAACGTGGTGTGGATAAGGGGTGGATGGATGAATGAATGAATTTCCTCTGGTGGTAGTTTCACAGAACTGCAATGTGAGTCTGACTCTTTCTACGGGGGCTGCAGACAAGAGCTTCTTACTGTTTTATGCCCGTTACTGTTCTGCATCTAAATTGTTTGATTGAACATTGTTGTCTTCTTTTTTAACCACACGTCTGTCTGCATCTCTGAATTCAAAATGAAGTCTGTGTGGCTCAATATGCAAATGGAGCCCTTCGGGTAAACCATATTCTGCGTACTTCCTCGGGAGGGGGTAAGATAACAGCAACGACTGCCGTTCGTCCACGGCCCCCTCCCAGGGACCTCCCTTCGAACTGCACCCTCTGCTTGGAAGCTGAAGTGCCCACTTGTCTTAAGGACCGTCTTGCACGCTGCCCCCCGGTGGAGACGGGCGGTCCCACCAGTTGTTGCCTGCTAGCCGTGATGCTTAACAAATTCTCCTCCCGTTTCCATGGCACCGTGGTGCATAATATATGTGTGGTTATTAGAACATCTTGCCCAGAGAAGCTTGAGGTGTCCTTTCTAAGGCTTGTGCATGCTTGTCTGGTCCCATAGACCTGTCTGGTCCAATAGATCTGTCTGGTACCACAGACCTGTCTGGTACCGTATACCTGTCTGGTACCATATACCTGTCTGGTACCACAGACCTGTCTGGTACCATAACCACTGCGGATTTTCATATGTTCCTCTTTGAGCTTGCAACACATCATGCGGCCAACTGAAGCCATTCAGGGGAAGCTACACAGAATGCACGGGTTTTTCAGGAGATCAATGATTAATTTTTAGTTTATTAACATTAGACTATTCTTCTAATACTACACTGAAACTGTTGTAGAATTCCACCAGAAAAGAAAGAGACAATGTCTAAATGTATTATATGCTCAGTGGCAATTTTATTAGACACTTCTACCCAGTACTATGTGGGATTTCGTGCGGGAAAGCTTTAAAGGTCCAACATGTTGTGTCATCTGAAATACCACACCGCTGTTGTCCAGACCTGTTACTTTTGCACCCGTGGGCTTCCTGTTAGCTTTAACGAGCCTGGCCGTCCTCCTCTGACCTCCGTCATTAATGTGGGGTTTTTGGCCACAGATCAGCCCCCGGCTGGATGGTTTTTGTTCATCACACCATCCTCTGCAAACTCTAGACACTGTAGTGTGTGTGGATAAATACACACACACACACACACACACACACACACACAACATAGTATCATAAAGTGTTACTTTGGTTCTCTGGTTTTCCTCACAAATCCATGCACTCCGACATCCAGTGTATGTACTGATTAGGAATAATAATGAATCGCCAGGAGAGACAAAGCAGAAAAGCAGGACCATTAAACTAGAAAAGGAGTCTGAGAAGAAACATTAATACAATAAAAACAGTCGGTGCAAAGACATTAACAGAGTAATAAAAACAAAGAATAAAAACCATAAAAACAAAGAATAACAGCAGTGCAAACAAAAGTAATGGAATGAATCAATTCAAAGAGATACTAATATAACTAAGTGCTGAATTTAATTAAGATGAAGCAAAAGAAGCCAGTTTAGGATGCAGGTTTAAAGGTATCAGGTTAATAAATGAAAGATTACTTATATTAACAGAAGGCAGCAGTGTATTATGGGATGGAAACGGAGCATGCCGACTGGAACGTGAGAGGTGTGTGAGATGGAGTAGCACTCTGTCAGCATCAGTTAAACACTTTTGAAAAATCCCCGTGACTCTTTTAGGGCAAATGAAACGCTGACCCAGTGTTTCTGCAGCAACAGCTCAGCCTCTCCCTCCATCCACCCACTTACCTGCTCTTCCCTCCATCCACTGACATCGCAAAGCTTAGTTACTGTAGTTTTGGTCTCTTAGCAACGTGACTCATTCCTTGGGAGATGAACATCACATTCGAGGAGAGCTGGCCATCTGGGCTGAGTGCATGTGTGTGTGTGTATGTGTATGTGTGTGCACATTACTAACTTAAATTCAACTTAATTAGATGATTAAAGCCAATTGATTTAGTTTGGCCACAAAGTTTACACCCCAGGATGTTTTTTTTTTCTTCGTTTTGTACGTAACACTAAAATCTGTCAGCAAATGGGGGGCTACTGAGGAATAGTGTGGAAAGTCATCCTAGAGTGTGAGTCTCCTGAGGACATTTCTGGAGTGCCAGTGCTCAGGCAATAGTCACAAGTTCACTGTCCATATTATTTAGTTCATATCCTCCTGAGAAAAAGTGTCCTTCAATTTTAGGTTATTTGTCTTTGGAGGAAATAAGACATCTTATAATTTAGATTGTTTCAAATTTATTTTTATTTTTAATTTCACAGCATGTCCTCTGTTCCTACAACAGGAATAAATATGTTTCCTAACAACAGTGAAAAGATAGATGCAAAAATAAAATGTCCACTACAATGGACATAAATGAATGGGTGGGGTCTCAGGAGGATATAGGGTGAGTCCGGCCTGTGAGGGATGGATGAGTGATGAAAGTGTGCTGAGGGACGCCTTGGCAGGTGGCGGGCGGCTGCACACAGGTGCGTGCGGTGCATTTTCATAATGGCCCCCAGGCCTAGTGGACTACGCCGGCTGGAAATGGGCCGCTAATGGCGATTGGAGTGGCGTCCTGCGGCGGCGGTATGCTCTGAAGGAGTCTGTCATCACCTTACTGGACACGACGTTCCACACATCCACACTCGAATGCTAATGCCGTTAGAGAGCCAGGAAGTACTCTCCTGTTCGGGAGAAAGCGGAGAGCAGCTGCTTCCTGTACGTGGTGCCCATTAAAACACAGATATTTACATGGAACCGTCCCCGCAGGATAAAGGACGACTTTGGGTCCCTGCTTTTAGGCCCAGAGAGCACAGTACGGGGGCTCAGACTGGCTTCTGCGGACAGTGTGTGTTTATAAGTAACACGCCACATTGTAACAACCCAAATGGCCTTCAGTGCCTGAACTTGTCCCCATGTGACACTGCGGTCTGATCTGATTGGTTGTTTTCCTGGTGCTCTGCATGCTCTCCTCCTGCCCTCACATCCACCCGGTGCTGTTATTACTTGTGCCCCCCCCCCAAAAAAAATAAATAAATAAATAAATAATAATCACCCAAAGATGGTAAAAAAAAGATCAGCCTATTAGACCCGTTCAGCAGGTTGCCATCCCCCCAACCTTCCCTGGCCGACCACCACCCCCACCACCAACGCCTTGGTCTGGATCTCCCTGAAGGCTGTTTCTAGAGGCACCTGCCCCCCCACCCCTGATTCACCAGAGGGCAGTATTGATCTCAAAATTCCTACTTCCTCAGGGCAAGCAGCCCCAGGCTTCAGCTTCCCTCTGGCCCATGTGGGCCTCAAACCGCACCAGCGCTCCTAGGTGCATTTGACAGAGTAATAAGGCAGAACCACATCTCCAGTGCTACGAGCTTAGCCACCTTCAGCCTGCCAGGTTAATGAATAATGCAGAGAATAAGAATGAGAATATTCTGCTGTTCTTTACTGCACTCAGTGGCCACTTTATTAGGTACACCTGCTTGGTAACACAAAGGACCTGCTCCATCAGTCGGTCACCATGCTGGGGTTGTCAAGCACTACATTGTGTAGAGTTCCCAGAGTATGCTGTGAAGAGCAAAAAATATCCAGTTAGGGGCATTTCTGTGGCTGAAATAGCCTTGTTAATGAGACAGGTCAGAGCAGTATGGCCAGACTCGTTAAATCTAACAGCAAGCTAGTAAATGGACAGTCTCAGTACAGCAGTGGTGTACAGGGAAGCATCTCTAAACAGGCAGCTCATCAACCCTGAACTGCTTCTGGAGACAGAAGAGAGGCCAAACTGCCACTATTTAGCCATTTATTCTGAACGTGACTTGGTGCCCATGTAATTATTCACAGAGGAGACGTGTGAGTGAGACTGTACGCATACAGTAGCAGATCTGCTCTTAATGCGCTACCAGCCTTGGTTCACACAAAGATACCAGTGACATTGAATTACTAATACGGCAGAGCATGACGGAGGAAGGACGATCCATGATGCAGCTCCAATCAAACAGAGTTTATTTAACAAAAACAAAACACACGTGTGCGAATCGGAAATAAAGAAACCACGATGGGTCAAACAACAATGATAAAACAGAAATTAAGGCAGGAAACACAATCAGGGAATCACAGTACTAATCAGAGCATGTGAGCGGAGTGGAGCGGGCGGAATGTGGTTCAGAGCGCGGAGCGGTTTTTTAATTAAGGCTGGAGCGGTCGCTCTATCTCGCTCCAGTTTCGCTCCGATACCGCTCACGCTACGACTCTGAGGCGTGCCCAAATCTACCTAGAATTCATCTGTACAGTTATCAAGACTGTTACACAAATTGGCCGAGATGGATTTCGCAAAGTATTTCACAAAGGAAACTGATAAATCATGCAAGTGTACTATTCTTATCAAACGTATAGATGACAATAATGTAGAGCAAGAACAACAATGTGGTGAAACTGTTTCAGTGAGTAAAGATTCACTTTGGAATCACTTTTCTCAGAAACATGAGAGTGTGCTACGCGAACAGGCGGAAGCCAGAGCAAAACGCGAGCAAGTTTTATATGGTTGCAGCATAACAAGTCTATAAAGTAAATTAAAGTATAAAAGCCTATAAATAAATATTGGTAATCAAATAAATTCGTTTTGTCATTCAAAGTAAGTCTAATGGGATTTTTTTTTTATTTCACGTAACGCTATCAGTGAAATTTTATTTTATAGAGACGCAACAGCAGCATCAACTTTTAAATTGAGGAATTTAAAACGTGGATGCTTAGCCTGTATATTCTTTAGGCTATTAAGCCCACTGATTCCTTTATTTTTAAGCCTATTTTTGTGTGGAATGCCATTGCCAAACCTGTCCATTGTTGCCTATATGTTGCTTAAAAATAAATATTTTCTGAGTGGCAATGTTGCCGTTGCTCATTTTTTTATGATATAAGGCTTCGGTTTAAGGTGAAATTTGTTAGGCATGCAGATTATTTGTCCCTCTTTTAAATTGGAGCGAGCTTGGAGCGATTTGACTGGAGCAGGAGGAAATTTTAGTGGAGCGAGGAGCGGTGCTGAGCGGAGTGGCTTAGTGCGAATTAGAGTGGAGGAGCGGCCGGAGCCAAGAGCCTCGAGAGCGAGGAGCGGAAATTCTCACCGCTCCACTACGCTCACATGCTCTGGTACTAATGGCGGGGAAAAACACAGGAAGCAACAATGATTAACGGAGAATGATAATCATGAATACAACTAACAAACACATATCAACACTGGGACACAGCCACGATGAATAGGCACTTCAGTACATACAGACAACAAGGCTAATCAGGGGCAAGTATGTACCATAACCAAATCAACCAATCAGGACAGGCATGGGACAACAAAAAAACAGATGGAATAAGTTACAATTAACAAGCACTAAAGGGTAACTAAACTAGGAGAGAATGAGAACCTAAACATAACACAAAACAAAGACAAAGATAAACAATACCGAAAGCCAAGGATAAAATAAAACCCAATGGATTAAACGAAAGGTGAGGCAGGCCTCAAGCCAGACCAGCCCAGCCCAGAACCCATGACAGCTTTGAAGCCTCACGCTCAAGCTGTTGAGCTAGACAGCAGGAAAGGCAATAGGGAAACACACTGGGGGCTTAGGGGTATAAGACAGATGGAACAGGATGGTCAGTGGCATCTGCTGGCCAAATGAGGACAAAATAAATGGACAGAGCCAGACAGGCACCAACCTGACAATTCCAGTTGAATAACCAGTTTGTAAATGGGCTGGAGGAAGTTGGCTTGTAGAAAGAGAAAAGTCACATCATCTTCCATTTTGAAATCTTTAATTTTCTTTTTACATATAGGTATTTTTATATACTTGCCTGGAAACATACAGAGTACACAGTCCTTCCATGTGATGTAAAAATGCGCTTACACAAGTCAAAAGGATCAATAGGAGCCAATAGGAGCTGAGAAAGCTGGCAAAGAAGATGTTGCACATCATGCGGTAGTGATCTGCATGGATCAGTCTTGACCCTTCCCCTTCACCTGGAAAGCTGGCTGCGATCCTTACTGCGTTCCGATCTTTGGCACTGATTCATGAAACTCAATGGCAAACAGGAGTCAGTGGCGGGGAGCACTGAATCATTTTGGAGAGCTAAGTAAACAAATGACAGGACTGCCAGAGAAAAAGCATTATTGTTTTCCCTCTGCAAAATAATACATGAGACTGAGGGCTCAGAAATGTTAAATGCAGTTCTGTCGAGGTGTTAGTCTTTGCTGCAAAGTATTTGGCAGATAATGATGCACCTTAACCCCCATAATCACATCTGCACACAAAAATGTCTTTTTATGCCTCTTCTGCAGCTCTGCCGTGTTTATCCCTCACTGCATTTTGGAAAGTGAGCACTCTCTCTTTCTCTCTTTACTCATCCTGTTATTAAATGGGGGCTGTGGGGGGGGGGGGGGTTGCTTTCTTAGTTTTCATGCTGTAAGCAAACAGACACCCCTAAGTTGAGGTATTTTAGTGTACCTGTCAGAATTCAGCAAGGAGCACTCAGTCTTCCGTCAAAAACAAATCAGGAACGACGGCACCTAGGTGTGTCCATCTGGGTGACACTGAAATAATCCAGTCCTCTCACTGTGGGGCATCATTGCGGTGTGTAATACTAAAGGGCTGCCCTGCCTCAGAGCTTGACACGCCTCCGGATATATAAGCAGAAAGCACACAGGCAGTTAAGGCGCTATATAAATGTGGCCCACAAGGCGCTTGCTCCATGGGCATGTCATGCACCCCACCCCCAGCCTGCTGACCTCAGAGCCCACACTGTTCCTAGTTTAAGCTGAAGATACATGTCATTGAAAAATAAACACACTGTGGCAACGATTACACTGGCACTGTGTCTAATTACACTGACAAACAGCAGGTTTTATGCAGCATCTTACGGAATATTTACAGTAGTACAGAATGGGCTGTTTTATTCATATGTTCAGCATATCATATGTCCGTCTGTGCAAGTGTATCTGTAATATGGGAGGGGGGGGGGGGAGTTTCCATGTGAAAACTGATGGTCCAATAAGCACTCAGGCTCTTCTCTAACTGAGTTTCACTCTTCTTCATGGTGAAGGTTGAGGCACTTCAGAGTGGTGTAAGGGGCTGAAGCTGAGGCTGGATAGACAGTACCGGTAAAGAATTTGGAGACACCAAACCACCTACAAAGGTGTGTGACAGTGTCGCATCACATGACCTGGCCACCTGACCTAAACCCAGTAAAGATGGTTTTCAGGCGTTTGACCAAAAACTGAAGGAAAAGCGGCCAATGAGAGCATATTTGTGACCTCCTTCAGGACAGCTGCAAAAGCATCCCAGGAGGCCACCTCATGAACCTGGTATAGAGGGAACAGTAGGGTCAGCTAGTCCCTGGAGAGATTGGGGTTAAGGGCCTTGCTCAAGGGCCCAATGGTGGGATCACTCTGCCGACCACAGGATAAGAACCAAACCACAGAGCTGCCCCCCCCCCCATGTATTTGGTCAGTGCATAGTTCCATATATGTTATTTTGTAGTTTTGGTGTCTTTGTGTTTATTCTAAAATGTAGAGACTAGTACAAATAAACCTTTCTGTGGGTACATTTGTCCAAACTTTTGAATGGTACTGTATAGTGTGAGCAGTTGAAGCTGAGGTTGGATGTATAATATGAAGTCAGCACCCTGAAATCCTCTATGCAATGCTCTGCCCAAAGTAGTCCATTCTTTAACTTGGTGGTTCTAACGAAAAAGGCTCATGCAGCTACAAGACGCTTCCCCTAGATCTTCATCCTTAAGTATCAGAGATACTGCACAGCCCCCTGGAGACCCTGTCCCACCATCCTCATCTGCATGCCAGAGGCACGCAGCTCTTTTGGGACTGATCCACATCCAGCCACATATTGTGTTATTTCCTTGTTATTTTCAGGTCTGGAGAGCAGGCCTGCATCCCCTGCTATGCACACACTAGCCTGCTAATGAGAAGGCCCATTTTACAGAGATGATGGATATTTTTGGGCACAGGTCTGGAGAGCAGGCCTGCCTCCCCAGCTGTGCACACACTAGCCTGCTAATGAGGAGGCCCGTTCTGCAGAGATGATGGATATTTTTGGTGATTCCCAGCTCAGTGTCACCGGAGAGATGCGAGTGAAGATCCAGCCCCGCGCCCTGCTTCTGCGGCTCAGCCCTCGAGGACAAGCAGTGGTGCTCGGTTCTCCAGAAATGCTTCTGACTGCTACTTGACATTCTGCTCCAATTAAGGCCCGAATAACTTGTAGCGCCGGTCTCGCTTTGAGCGGCTCCCCTGTGGGTGTGCTGCTTTAGACACAGGCGGCTCTGCCGACGTCATGCCTACAGCTCCAGACTCCCGATGTCTGACTTCCAGAGTCCCTCCTAGCTCTGAGCTTTACTGCTTTTCGATGAACTGGATCCTGCTCATTTCACGGACCCAGTAGGGTCCTTGTACACCTCATATAAAGACAACATCAATTATGTGTTTTTGCATTTGGAGCTCACCAGCGGCTTAAGTGGTTGACTTGTTACAGTTTGATTTTACTCCATTTTCCCATGGCAGATACAGTAATTCAGTGGATGCACTCTATGTGCAGTCAGTTTTGAAACACAGGGGGCTGCTGTATCTGCCCTCATGAAAATGTGGACAGTCCAGTCACTTTTCCTTCATGCTTTTGAACACTAGCACTCCCGGGTCCAAAGACGGTTTCGAACATACCTCTCACTAGCCTAAAACAGGGGACAAAATCTTCATACTATGATTCCATAGGTAGCTTTGATTATTTTTGAAATTACAAATAGCTGATCTTCAGGGAGGGGTTCATCTCCACTGGTTCCTCGGGGAGAGGTCTGATACTGCCATTCTTGGTGCCATTAAGCAGGGGTTGAATGGCAGTTACAGGCCCCGAGCCTGGGCCTTTCCCACTGGACTCCCCGGTCTTGGCTCTATGGTCTGGGCTACCTGTATCAGAGGCTGCCTCCACTTTTGCCCTTTCCACAAAGTGGGCCCGTGAGCCCTCTGGCTGCCCAATGCCGTTGCCATTTTGTGTGATTCTGCAGATCTCAGTCATCTCGGTCACAGCCTCAGCATCCTCCTCCTCTTCCTCCTCCTCGTCACCCCCCTGTATCACTCGCCGGAGGCTGTCCCTCGGCTTCAGAACCCTCCTCCTCTCCTCCTGTTGCTCAGTCGGCTCATGGCTCCCCACCTTGCGGGATGAGCGACATAGTGCTTTCCGAAAGCCCTGCTTGAAGTTGTCGGAGAGGAACCCATACACAATAGGGTTAGCGCAGCTGTTGGCATAAGACAGGACTACCACAAAGGAGTAGAGGCCCCGCAGGTCCTCCGGGGGGGGCACAATCAGGTTGATGATGTTTAATGCATAGAAAGGGAGCCAGCAGAAAACGAAGACCGCCACCACTATGACGACCATCCAGGTAACCTTACGTTCGGACTTCCTGCGCTTGGTAGACGTGGCATGAACCTTCTTGCCTGAGCTGCGGATCTTAATAACTATCAATAGGTAACAGAGGCAAATCACAAGCAGCGGGAAGAAGAATTCAACGGTCGATGTGTAGATGATGAAAGCCGCATTCCAGATCTCGGTGGGCTCGGGCCAAAAGATGTTGCAGTTGCCGTTCTTATGGACTTCTGCGTAGATGACCACGGGCAGGACCACAATGAAGGACACTGCCCACACTGTGCCATTGACCATTTTGGCCACTTGCGGCCGGCGCCACTTGCAGGAGCGGATGGGGTGGACCACTGCTAGGTAACGATCAATGCTCATCACTGTCAGGCAGAAGATGCTGGTGAACTGGTTGATCCCATCCACTGTCAGCACCAGGCGGCACATGAACGAGCCGAAAGGCCAGGTCTGCAGGGCGTTCTGGATGGCCAGGAAGGGCAGGCCCAGCATAAAGAGCTCGTCGGCAATAGCCAAATTGAGGATATAGATGTTGGTGACCGACTCGCTCTTTGAGTAGTGTAGGACAATGTGGATGACTAAGGTGTTCCCACCGAGGCCGATGATGCAGACCACGATGTAAATGAGCGGGATGACCACCCCATCCATGATGGAGCTGACCCCGGTTCTAGTCGAATTGGTACCGTTGAGCGAGGACTCATTGTGCACCGTGCCACTGAAGGGCAGCAGAGAGAAGTCAAAGCCTGGGTGGGGGGTGGAAGTGTTGCCCAGTGTCTCTAGGATCCCTGGTGAAAGAGTGGGGAGCAGTTCCATGGAGAAAGAGGGGAGAGGCAGTGATGTCTGTCAGCAATGCTCCATTAGTCCTGTGGAAAACAAAGAGAAGCATTTCTCAAAGACAGTCATTCCTGCAGGAAACAGGATGACGCTCAACAGATGGAAGGTCAGTCAAGTACTGGTGACTGGGGCTTTTTGCTGTAGCTGTCCCTCTACCTCACAAAGCCACCAGATTCACACCTGGATGTCAAGGTGAGTAATCTGGTGGCACCTTTAGGATGGAGGCCATGATGATGATGAAAATCGTGTTTAATAATCATAGAGCACACCATGGGGGGGAAAAAAACGTGGAAAGAAAAGGTAGCAAAAGAGAGGAATGAAAGGATAAAGGTGAAGTCGCGGGGCCGTGGAAAACAGAAGGGTGTGAGTCACACTGGAAACTATTAAATGGGTGTATGGGGCAAACAGGAACGGGGTCGCTGTGGACCCCGGTGCACAGCGGTGAGCGGAAAGCCCAGGCTAAACAAACATGGCCTGTTCCCATGCCGCTCTTTGCCATGACGGCTCCTAATTGGATTTTTATTAGTGGTCGGGCACATCTGGGGGGGGGGGGGGGTGGCGGGAGGGCGTGC
>JAODLC010000049.1:10103421-10115775 GCA_026781145.1 Hippopotamyrus pictus
CACACAGTGACATTTGACTGGGGGGGGGGATTAAAAGCCATGAAGGACTTCCCTATCTTAGGCGAGGCCCTCAGATGGGTAAACAGCAGTGCCTGAGTAGCTTTTATTGCGTGTGCGGAGATGGTGATTACCGCCCCGCTTGCTGGGAATATGACCATCAGATTCATAGATAAAGGCTGACCGCTCCCTGACCGATAATCGAATCCAAGACAAAAGCGACGCCTTCCCCGGAGAGTGGCTAAGCTGACGAGCTCCAAAGGGCCATTTTCTCTTTCTGCTGTATAGATTTTAGCGGGGGAGGATGGACAAACCGATTCCTTTAGCCTGTTAAGTTTGAAAATTCAAAAAATAGTTCAAGGCAAAACTCTTAGAGAAACATAAAAAAAATTAAAAGTGAATCACTAAGAAGAGAATCGCAGGAAGAGACAGAAGCGAATGCTGTTTATGGTGCATGCAGAGAAAGACTGAAGGAAGACACTCAGGCAGCTTACAGGCCACCCCTCTGGCTGCCCAGGTCTCTGAAAAGGACCCTGGGCGCATTTGCACAATGCCGGTCAGGACCGGGTGGGGAAGTATTCCCCTCTGGGTTCACTGAACGTCTTTCAAAGTCACACAATGGTCAGGGTCCAGTTACACCGGTTTATCATTCATTTCCCCCCTTAAACCAAATGCATCCACCAGGTTTTCAGTGCTCCTTAGTCTCTCTCCAATCGTGCGAATGATTCATTTATATCACAGTATTTGTAGTGATTTCACCCAGTTGGTCTTTTGCTCATTTTGATTCGTTACTAAATCCTGCATCTAAAGCAAACTCAGGACATCGTTTGAAATCACAAGCAGGCGCCTGCAGACTGTCGCAGCTGCCCTTAAACTAGGGCGCAGGAAGGTCTCATTTTCAGAACTTTTTGCAGTTCCGCTGTCACCCTTACTCATCTGTCATTGCTTCGTGAAATATCTGGGAAAAACAAACATAAGAGATGAAATGAAAGATGAAATTTACGAGACAGGCCAGCCAGATTCCTCATCTCTGGTGTCGCTTCTGGCTCCTGCATGGAGATAATGATGCTGACGTCAAAGTACAAATCCTTTCTTCTTTCCGCACTCTCCTTCCATTTCTGCAGCCTCCGCACAGCTGAGACTTCTGGGAGGCCCGGGGGTGCTCTAGCCCTCCCTTCTCCACCCTCCTCGCCCACAACGGCCTCCTCTGAACACAGATCCACTCGGGGGGGGCCCTACGACCTGTGCAGGGGCTCATTAATATGTGTCATCTGCCTATGCATCTGTACAGCCCTCCCGCCGCATCATACACCAACGATACGAATCACATGATCTGCTATCTGTTTTATTCAGAATGATGGCGTTTATAAACTTGGCATTCACTGTTACTCCAATAATCTCTAATTTTATACTAAAAAAATGTTTTCCTGATGAGGGATATCTGTGTAATTGTGAGAGAAGTGCCTGACTAAGCTAAGCAGTTCTTCCAGTATCCTATGGGGCGGCGCTCTGACAGTAGGGGCTAAAGTAATGGGTGAAGCAGGGAAGGCAGGAAGAAGGATCCCCTTGCCCTGGAATGAGGGCTGGAGGGCAGCGGACATCCCAGCAGTCAGTGTGGCGTCTCAGTTAGCTGCTCGCCGGCTCCGTAGCCTGCAGGAGGGCAGGAGTGTGGTAGAGGGTACAACATGTAGGTTTGTCACTGCCTCTGACGTTTAGCCCACGGCAGAAACAGGCAGAATTCTCACTCAAAGAGCCCCTCGCCTGTGCCTGAAAGCCTGCTTCCCCCCCATCCCCCACTGATCAATAAATCCTGCTCATGAGAAATCTGTTTACACACTGTGGGAGTGCGGGATTCTCCGTAAGCCACGCAGGGATGCAGTTATATAGATGGGAAGTGACATTTTAATCAGCCTCTCCCTCCTCCCCGACGGGAACAATTTTCTCATGGGAAGAAGGGGATTGAATGTGCTGGTGTATGTAATATCAATCCAGCAGAGCTTTCTCTGGCAGGTACGCCAGAGTTACGGAGAGCAATAGGAGGTGAGAAGGTGCAGGCGCTCGCTGGCCACCCTGCGGCCGTCCTCGGCCACAAGGAAGGCTGCCAACCAGCCCTGTGGTTTGGGGAACGGGCTGGGACCGCTGGTCCATCTGACAACACGCACTGAACTGTCTAGCATGAAGTATGTTAGGAGTTGGGCTGCGGGATATCACACTGAGATTATATGCAGCATGTGCCTTGTAACTGTGGTTACATCACGAGGTGATATCGTGCAGCTCTAGTTAGGAGTGAGAGAACGAGGGAGGGAAGGGGGGGAAGAGAGAGGGGGAATGAGACAGGGAGGGGGTGACAGAAGGAGGGAGTGAGAGAGTGAAGGAGGGAGTAAGAGAGAGGGAGGGAGTGGGAGAGGAAGGGAGGGAGTGACAGAAGGAGGGAGTGGGAGAGGAAAGGAGAGAGGGAGGGAGTGACAGAATGAGGGAGTGGGAGAGGGAGTGAGTGAGAGAGGAAGGGAATGGGAGAGGAAGGAAGTGAAAGATAGAGGGAGTGACAGGAGGGAGTGACAGAAGGAGGGAGTGAGAGAGCAAATGATTTGTTATTTTCCCTCTTTTTTTGTATCATGTCACAGCTACAGCCCAAGCACACCATACTTTAGAGTTATTAATAATAGCTTACAGTGTATTACGATAAAAAATGTTGTTTATTTTTAATACAACTAAGTATTAAAGAAAATCATAGCAGGTAACTGGCTAAACTCTGAATAGAGGTATTTTTAAATATGCTGTACGTGGCGTTAATGAACACATCGGCAGTGTTCCGGCTGTGCGGCTCGCTCACTCGCTGTGATGTCACACTGACATCCACCTAAAAGGCCTCTCATCTCCCTCCAGAAGATCAAGACACCGGCAATCTGTGGTGAGATTTACTGAATGAAACCGGCGGGGCTCTTATCTGGGAGAAATTAATTAAACACCCACACAGCAGGACACCTGGACACTGGCTGGCTTAAAACTTTCAGCTGAGGTGAGAGATTTCACTAAAAATAGCACACTATGAGACTAAGTAAAGACACAAATCCATCCTTCTGGCATATAAAGAGCGTCTGGCAGACAATGTGATGCACAGGCTTCACGCTCCAGTGCCGGCTGGAATATCGCCAGCTGACCAAGAAAGATTTTGGTACCTCAGCGTAACAGTAACAATGTCGGGAAAGGATTAAAAAGGACGTTGAGACTATCAGAACTATACAGAATAAATATGTGTGAACTACTCAGTCAGGTATACAAACCATGGTATTTATCCCATAGTCTGCATTCACTCCTCTGTCGTCTCTCCTTTCTGTTACTTACTCTCTGTCTGCGTTTCGCCTCCCTGTTAGCGGGCTGTTGTCAGGGCGTCTCCGACAGTAACAAGCTGTGCTGACAAACCTTTCCACTGGCCTTGGTCGCGTGCGAATAAAGATTCTGATTCTACTGCTGATGTCCTTGCAAAGACATTCAGATGTTTTAATCTCCCCATCACCAGCTGCGTGTTCATGCTGTTGCAGTTTAGACGTGACTGTAGTCTGTCGCCTCCTGAGTCTTCTAACCCGTGTAAATCTGGGTCTCCTCAACCCGCCTTACAGCAGCACTGCGGATACTGTCGGGATTCTCCATTTTCACGACCACCCCCTCCCTCCCCCAACACAAAGACACATTCTTTTGAGGTATGTGTGCTTTTGTCACCTATGTGAATGTATATAGAAACATACCCCCATCCCCCGCTTTCAGACCAGGCAAATCGGAGCGGCAGCTATCCACACACAATGCCAGCAAGGTCAGCCATGTGACGGCTCTTCATTCGCGTACTGCTCACGTGCCTCGTAAGAGCCTTGATTTTTCAGTGACGCAGAAAAATAACAAAATGAAAAGGTAATCTATGAATTTATAAAGAAAATTGAAGTGTTCAGGATTCTGTTTTGACATTAAGTGTGTTATTCGTGTAAGACATACTAACAGGAAGACGGCCTGTCAGATACGTCCCTGCTGGCCTTTACAGGCTCCATCCTGCTTAATGTACTTGGTTGGTTCTGCCAACTTTCTGCCTTTAACTGGAAATTTATCCCATCTGTCCTTCAGATCTGAAGGTTCTTGATAAGAACTTTGGATCTAGATGTAGGAAGTTAAAGGTTATAAAAAGATCTTTCCTGAAACAGTCCAGGTACTCCGTCTTGTTCTTGAGCTTGGCGACTGACAGTGGCTGCTAGCCCTTCGAAGGAATGCAGTGACGGTAATGCAGTGAGCAGGAGGGGGAGCTGTGGCCAGCGTACACTTTATCTCGCGGTTCCCACCGCTGCTAAAGGCGGATCGCTCCACGAATGGTTTCGACCCGACGCCTTCCTGTAAGCCGATAATAATAATGTCTGACTGTATCACTAACACAAATACACACACAGTGCAGTGTCTGTTAACAGCCCACACAGAGATATTCTATCATACAAGCATTATATAACACAAGTCCTCACACTCCATGATTAATGTATATCTGTTTATATAATTATAGTATATTTAATAGTTGTTTGTCCTGCAGGTGTAATTAACAGCCAGAACTTATCTGCTTTTCTGAGAGGATGTTGTGTAGCTCAGGAGGTTCAGATGCCTGTGATTAGAAGGTCACAGGTTCGAATCCCATGTTCAGCAGAGTGATGCCATCATTGGGCTACTAAACCCCAAACTGCCCCAGGGACTCTCTGAACCCATCCATCCATCCATTGTCCAACCCGCTTATCCTACTGGGTCGCAGGGGGTCTAGAGCCTATCGCGGAAGCAATGGGCACGAGGCAGGGAACAACCCTGGCCAGGGGGCCAGCCCATCGCAGGGCACACTCACACACCATTCACACCTATGGGCAATTTAGGAACTCCAATCGGCCTCAGCATGTCTTTGGACTGTAGGGGGGAAACCGGAGTACCCGGAGGAAACCCCATAATGACAACATGCAAACTCCACACACATGTGACCCAGGCGGAGACTCGAACCCGGGTCCCAGAGGTGTGAGGCAACAGTGCTAACCACTGCACCACCATGCCACCCCTCTGTCTGGACCCGCTTTCTCCAAAAAAAAAAAAGAAAAGTAATTCACTTAGGATAAAAACCTCAGTCAAATAAAATGTAAAACCTCTGGCTGTCGTACAGGGTAGGAAGCAGCGTCTGTCCTTCTCACGTCACATGACTTGTGTCTCACAGCCAGGGCAGAAATTAAGAGGTGGATTCCTGCCTAACCAGCCACTGGCCAGTTAAATGGCCTCATTCAGAGGAGGGACTCAGTTCTCTTGTCTATAATCTTTAGAGATGGGGAGGGGGGGCACCTTCTAAGCCAAATCCCTCATACATGTAAAAATGTCCACTGTTTAGTTTAATTTGATGCAGTCTGCTTATTTGCCTTTAATGCAGGAAATAACCCATATCTGTGTGCCTTTAAGACCAAATCTGAAGCATTAACGTGGCATTGAAGGTTGTCCTTTCCAACAGGAAGCTGGTATGAAATGGCTACCGGACCTGCTGGCCACAGAGGCCAAATTGAATTTAGCCTGCCTAAGATATCCCTGCTACAGAGACGTCAAACGCTCATACGCCATGTGTTAGAGTTCAACCAGCTTGGGGGGAGGGGGGTACCCAAGTCACACGGGGATTTCCTGATCGTCACCTGTCATTCAGTCAGGGAGCGACTGCGTAGCTCAGTCTGCTGCCGGCTGTGTTCAAAGCTGCAGTGCTGCCCTCTAGTGGCGAGGGAGGATTTCTCGTTGAAAGAAATGAGCAAAAGAGCTTCAAGATGCTACTGACCCAGTGCTGCGGAAGCCCATGTGGGCCCCCAGGCCACAGAGGTGAACCTGGCTGGGGGGGTGGGTACCGGCAGTGGATACGATCGTGCGTAGGTGGCCGAATCTATTGCGTAATTAGTCGACTGCCACTTTGAGCACCCAAGCCTGTCTCAGTGCCAACCCATAATAATAAAGGGCATGTGATTAATGCTACAGCAAACAAACAAGGGGAAAATGCCAAAGGAGAGACCTGGGGACCTCTAATCACACTCCCCATCCTAAGGGGCATTTCGGCACACCCACGCAGTCACATGCTAAGGGCGTGGCCTAGCACAGCCAATCAGACTCCTCCTGATATAGTGCAATTTAATGTTGCTTTATGGTATACATATCAGTCAACGATGCCAATCAGTTTCAGGGGTTTGCAGAGGGCATCTATTCAAATGCCGTTTCGTGGTTCCTAAACACATATAAGCTTTATATTTGAACATAGGCTTCTCCCTTTAGCTAATGAGTTTGCCTACCTCCATCACCACCCGCTCTCTGCGAAGTGCAGCTCAGGCTAATCAGTCTTGTCCTTACAGAGTGTAATTAAGGACCGATAATAACGTTTACTCAAGGTTTCACCTGTGCTATTTACAAATACCGCAGCCCCTGATTTAAGACAGAAACGCGAGTCACTGCTGCTCTGTGCCTGAATGGCGACACCCAAGGCTCTGAACCAAGGTCACGGCTGTGTCAGCCAGGCATTTTCTCTTTATTTGTACATCTTATCTTTTCCCTCGCAGCACGATCGGAGCCCTAACTTCGTAGGGGGCACATTTCCGAAGTACGGGGCGGCGATGCCTCGTTCACCTGCACGTTTCGTTTCGGACGCCGTGCGGCCGCGTGACTGCGCTGGTGCACGCGGGCTGCGGGTAGGAGGTTTCGGTAAGCGGGGGGGGGGGGGGTGACTGAATAACTCAGAGGAAGTCGCTCTGCTCTAACCCCACACACACTCACACGCTTTTGTTTGCCCTGCATTCAGACTCAGGCCCCACGCCCTTGAATAAAGGAGGCTGCTGATAAGTTAACAGCTCTCCTGTACAGCGTGGTGGTGCTGTGACTTAACAGCTCCGGGATAATTAGCTCTGTCTGATCGATCGGCTCCTTTTAAAGCACCCAGCTGATGCGTCACTCTCACCTACATGGGGTGGGGTGGGGTTGGGAGGGTATCCATTTGCTCTCTGCTTTTTTCTTCCCTAAAGACTTACTGCAGAGCCCCAGTGAGATTAAAGGCACTATACACGCACTCACTTAACAGGCCCGCTGTCCCTGTAAGTCGTTTGTCCACCAGCAGAGGGAGAGCTGAAAATCTCATTTAGTCAGCATCTCAGAACCCTTCCTCAGACACACAGGTGTACAGTTACCAGAGGCACGCTTTGGCCTGGCTACTGTAAACAGGAGCATCTGTCCTGCGTTTCTTCACCAGGTCTGCTATCTCCAGACATAAGCTGAGTATCACCGGGAGTCTGCTGACGTGTGAAGGAGATTGGCTTCCTTACAGAGACGTGTATTATGATATTAACGCCCACAGAGAGCAGAGAACAGCAAAGCTATCTCCTTTCATTCTCACACTGGGGTTCTGAAGAATTCAGCCCGACTTCGTTCAGTGATATTATGGGCAAATATGGTATAGTGCGATGGAAAGGGAAAAGTAAGATGGAAAATATCAGGCAGCTCTTTCGGGGGGGGGGGCATTACGTGGAAAGGTCAACCTCAGTCACACGTCAAGCTGTGCAGGGCCACAGTGTGTGTCTGTGATGACCAAACAATCCACAAACGGAAAACTCTGCCTCGAAACATCACAATGAAACACCTTGAATGCATACAGTATATTTCAGTCTTAGGTCATTTTATTAACTTAGGTAACAATGATGCACCATTTCAAAAAAAATATTATTGTTATTAATATACATATTGGCTAATTAATTACCAACCCTGGCAAACAAGGCTGATTAAACGCTCCCTCACATCACACACGGCCACAGTTTGCAACTCCTTCAAGTGATTTATGCTTAAAAACAAACTCTATAGGACTTTTAAATATGTCGGCTTAAAGTCATATTTAACATGTCGTCGAGGTTGGTCGGATTTGGATACTGAATAAAAACGGGTATAGGCTATGTTAATGTATTTAGCACAATACGGTCGTATTCGATGTAAATATTTACAGAGCCCTATACGCCGTTGGAACATTGCCTGCCGGATCAAATCTGTTGATTTACTGGAAATAAACCGATCCAGGATTTAGCAGAATTGCGGCGAAGACATGCTTGTCATTTATAGGAAACCATTTCATTAAAATTACCCGATATACAAATATGAATTCTTTTTACAGCCGTATATATATATTTCATTATATCGCGTGTCACCCATGCGACAGTTAAAAAGAAAAGCAGAAACAATTAAGCGGCTAAAATCAGTACAGTGGAGAAATTGCCTAATTACAAATATTGTACAAACACTTTACAGTTTCCTGTCTCATGTCATACACCATCGACCGCGTAGAGTTGAGTTTTTACATTTGCTGAAGGAATATGATTGCGTGATTTAAAAAAAAAAAAAAAAAACTTCAATTATTTTATTCTAATATATGTAATAAAACAGTGCTATCTTAGGTACGATCGTGACTTATTCGGTAGTACTGCTGCCTCACAGTCCAGCGCCGAAGGTTCGAGTCCCATCGCTGCTCCGCGTGCGGAGTTTGTGCGTTTCCTTCACAAGCGCGTGCACTTACACTAATTGGCGCCTCTAAATGCTCCATAATCCTTATGACAGTCGGTGACATACAATAAACGTCCTGAAAAAAATCAGTCAAGAGACTTACCTCAGATGCGTGTTGAACCGTTCTTTTGCTGCGAATCCAAAAATTCGGAAACACGCAAGTTCAGTCTTGGTTTATTTGTGGAGACTTCAAACGAAATGAAACATTACGCATCCCTCTGACTGAGATTTTCTACAGTACAGTGGACCGAGAAGACCGGCTCCCGGTTACCAGGCTGGGGTGAACGGCTCTCCACATTACGTTACTCAGCGCGCCATCTTCCGCTAGTAACCAGGTAACCGGTTTCTGGCTTGAAGGCGCTCCGGGGAGCGGCATGGGAGGTGTGGAAATAAATCACCCCGCCCCCGGTGCCACTTTAGTCCGTGTAAGTCAGAACGAAATATGGCGTGCGCTCTTTCTGCCGGGAAGCCACTGTATCCTGCACCGTTTATGGAGCTCAGAACATTGTCCACACATAAATATGCATCATATTGGAGAACGCGCTTTATTTCGTTTCAGAAACAACGAAAAACCGTGGCCATATATCCCAAGAAGCGAGTTACCCCAACCCACGGGAGAAACCTTTAAAGTAACCCCACGTGTTGTTGTACCGAAGGCGAGGTTTTCTACACAAATGTGGCCTAAGCACGAGTAAAGCCACTTAGAAACACAGGGTCGCCGTAGTATGTAACCCTGCCGATGCATAAGCGGCACAGTCGCGCTCCCACTGCCTCCTTTTACACAGGTACACTTGCACGAGAGTAACCGATATGTTATGATTAAAAGGATGCGTAACCTGCGTTTACCCTCGAATACACCAGAGTTGCCACCTGCGCTGGTAAGATATTTTTATGATAGTCTGCACATGCATGTGTATAATTACCCTACAAATAGTCTGTACGGCTTGCAAACTACCCCAATGCTTCTGATGTAGCTGATTTCAGGTTTATAATTCAGTAATACAGACTTGCTGTAAGATTTCCTGCGTGAAACTGAAAGCGTTAGTGTGACGTCAGACGCGTGAAAGTTGGTAGCCCTCCTGCATCCCTGGGTACGTGGTGCTTATAGGATGATTCAAAGGGCCATAAAAATTTGGAACATAATTTGACTGGTCTGGGCTGGGGACCCAGTATGGTATGCTTTCATGGGGCCCAAAATCTCTAGCAGTTAAGGACTCTATTTGGTCAAAAAGCACATATAAAGACTGGGGAAGACGCATATTAAGTGGTAAAGTACGTTATATCTTGTAACAGTATACATTTTAAGGACTTAGCTTTGTTTAAAAAAAAAAAAAAAAAAAACATCCGAATAGCCAGAGAACGATTTTAGACATTTAATTAGGACTTTATATTATAATTCCAGAGCACGGCCTTGCACTTATGCCTCCACCTTCGAGGCGATTATTCCGGTCAGATAGGAAATGAAACCGCTCTCAGTCGCTCACCTATTATCCTTCGCAGGCGGCGCGCGCAGATATCTCCCTAATCTTTCCAAGGATTACTTTAGAAATTACTTCTCATCTGTTCGTTGACGTGGTGAGCAGAGCTTTATGTAAGTGTTTTAGCCTTGGTAACATCTGCCCTTCTATTGGAAGCATTCAGAAGTATTGCTGTACGTCCAGCTGGCTCCCAGTGACGGCCAGCTGTGGGTGTTACGGGGATTGGCGTATGTCGCCCTTCTAACGCAGTCCGTACTGTATGGCATTGGGATGCTCTTTCTGATTCAAATTCTCATTAAGTTCGTGTATTGAAAATGTCTCCAGCATCAAGTTAAATAATTACCGTGTCTCTTAATTAATCCTATGAAGAACGCCGCTCACCAGAAAAATACTGCAACTCTTGTAGGGTATATCAGAATACATATTATACTGAAAAACTTTTAAATCATATGCGTGTAAGTAGTACATACAGGTTAAGCGCATACATTATTATTATTATTATTATTATTATTATTATTATTATTATTATTATTATTATTGCATAAGGTCGCAAGCTGACATTGGTAAGACAAGCCGAGGCTCGTTATCAGAAGCAGATCGTTCCCTAATGAGCTGTCAATACGGTCGGAAATTACTGAAGAGCTTATAATGATATCATGTTTATTTTTATTGTGTGATAAATGCAACTGTATCTTTAGATGTTTAGTGACAGTAGAGGTGCTCGTCTTTACTGGCTGCTGATGTCTGGAACAGAAGCGGTTTGGGGTCGGAGGGATTTTCAGATGCAAAAAATATGGCCACTTTCTCTGGGAGAAGTATTTTTATGAAGTGGTGTGAAGAAAGCTCAAGAATGACAAAGCAAAACATGAAGTTATTTTTTTTGTTTACATCTGTCACATTCTTTGGACAGGGTTCTCCTTTTGTTAATGAGCAGTCATGTGACACTTGTAGAGTCAGAGCTTAGGTTGAGTGAGTGACTCGCCTGTGACTCAGTAACTTGGACTCTGCCCCTTAGGACTTATGTACTTGGGACTGAAGATGTGACATTTCCTACTGTGAAGGATCTATTTTATCCACATCTCCTGTCTTCACTGGCATTTCTGCAGCCCTGCCTGCTGTATTGAGATGTCTGATAAGAAATGGGTTGAAAGTAGCGGCCTGGCAGGGATTAGTGTGAGAGCCCAGCTCGCGGTTAAGCTTGCGGTGTTTTTGACAGAAACATTGGGGCCGCCTACAGGAGATCGATAGCTCATTACTTGACTGAGACGTTTCCCTGTTTGCTGCCATTTGCTCCCTCTGAAGCCTCTAGGGCAAATAATCCTGCCATATTTACTTGGAGTTTCTTCAGCTTTTCTAAACTCTGGACATAGTCTTTCTAGGCAAAAAATCCTTGGGGTTTGACTTGGATTTTGGGAAGCTGACCCCGGATGCATTGGTCTGAACACATGGTCACGTGTTCTGTCTCTGACCGTGGAACGACAAGGGACTTTTTAGTGAAATTTTTTATGTCATGCATGATTTCACTGAATTATTATTATCCCTGATGTGCTGTGGGGGTAAGCAGTGAGTGTTGAGTGACTTAACATGTTCAGGGTTGAAATCCGCGAATGATTTTTGATTCTATGAACGTAATGGGTAATCAGTTTCACAGAGAGTCATGAAAGAGGTTCTGACTGATTAGTATGAGCCGCCACACGGGGTAGAGTGACAGACGGCGAAGTCTCAGAGCCGGGGACGGCTGCTCGTCCGTGTCCCAGCATGCACCTGCGCTGCTGCACCCTGGAAGCGCATCCCCTGCATGTGGATTAGAGTGGCCATCGCAGACCTATTTGTAGACTTCATTCCCTCTCTCTGTGGGTCCCTCGCAGGGTTCACTTCAATTTCAGGCGCTTTATAGTCATGTCCATAGCCTGGGTTTTCGAAGATTGTTCTTGAACACAGCAGTAGTAATAAATCCATTTCTTCTTGCCTGTCTGTCTGTTCACCGGTGCTTATTTCTTAGTAAATATGTAGTGTGTTCTAAATTATAAATAACAGCTTGTGCAAAGGCACAGCAGAGGTGAATGGACACATTTGTCTGACCTGCAAGCCTTTGGAAGCTTTCTGCTTTTATGACGATCATGCTGTGTGTAGATGTGCCTTCTTACAGGCGCGTTTCTCTTTATTTCTAATATAATTTTTAGAAAATAAGCTGAAAGTTTGTTTTAGTTTTAATCAAATATATTGAGTACTTTGTCTTTATTGCCTAATTGCTTGTTTGCTTGTTGATTAATCTGTAGTAATGTGTATCTGTGGGGGGGGGGGGGGGGGGTTATTT
>JAODLC010000049.1:10139980-10158208 GCA_026781145.1 Hippopotamyrus pictus
AGTCCCGGGACCGTGATGGCCCCTAAACCCAGGACACGGCCAGTCCCGGGACCGTGATGGCCCCTAAACCCAGGACACGGCCAGTCCCGGGACCGTGATGGCCCCTAAACCCAGGACACGGCCAGTCCCGGGACCGTGATGGCCCCTAAACCCAGGACACGGCCAGTCCCGGGACCGTGATGGCCCCTAAACCCAGGACAGAGTTTAACTCTTCCTTTTAATGAGCGTTGCCTGGTACTAAGCCTTATTCTCTATGTATATTATTTTCCAAACCCCATTTTCAAGAAGGCAGCAGCGTTTTAATTTCCAAAAACTGATGTAGTGCAGATTTCCACAGACTCCCAGCCAAACAGGTCTAATTGTTTTTCAGAATAAACCAATCAGAATTACCGGATGCCAAGGCAGCACACTAAAGTAATCGTGTTTATCAGCATTGCAGCCCAGTCTTTCACTGATTTTGTGAATGATGCACATATAAAACATAGATCACTGTTAAATGAAATGTGGTATTAGTCTTTCTTTAGCTAGAAATTTTAAATACTTTTCAAAATGGAAATGTGAATCTGGCACTTTTTTTTTTTTTTTAAATATTCTGTGCCAGGAGAGGATTGTGTGTGTACAATGTTTCATTAATTTAAAGTTTATATTTTTGTCAAAGGTAAATATATACACAATGTAAAAAAAAATCAGTTAAATTTACGTTTACAAATGTTTTACTATGAAACTTGTAAATATATTTAATAAAAACACCTTTGTTTCTTAAATATTTATCTTCAAGTTTTTCAAAGTTTTTAAACATATTTAGAACGTTTTTTCTCAAGAGTGGAATCTCAAACAAACAGGAAACCTAATAACCAATAATTAAAAGCAAGTGAGATGATCACATTATAAAATTGTAATTCTAAAAGAAAACAAACAGTCAGCAGTATGATTTACTAACCACGCTGTTTGTTAGTCACAAATAACAGCATTGAAGTATACACATGCATAGGGAGCGAAATGCAGAAATGGGTTAGCTTTCAGTTGTGTTATGCATAAGCGCAGTTAGCAGAAGCGTACTCGGGTTTAATGAGAAACGCATCAGACCACAAACCCGAAAGGTCAAAAACTAAGAATGCAAGGAGGAGCTTATCGCTTCAGACAGACCTGCACCAGCCCCGCACAGTAAACACGCATGCGCGCAGGTATCGGTACAGCTGTAGCTTGGCACATGCCCAGTCGATCAGGAAGCGGAGGAAAGACGCCCCGCGGCCCAGACTGGGTCGTCCTTTGGTAATGACGGTAATGATTCCGAGAATCACCCGAGGCGGGGTTACAGAGATGCATGCTGAGGCAATGGAATTAATGGGAATAAATGAGGTGGTGTTGGTCTCTTACTCAGAAGTATTTTATAGATTTGACAGTTTTTCACATTTAAGACGGAATAGAATGCACATCCCCTAGATTTTCCGGATGTGTGGTTATAGCCTTGTAGTTCACGTATCAGCCAGCAGATGGCAGCTACTGGTCATTTTTCCGTGACTTCATTGAATGCTGTTACTGACAGTCTATGGGTCTGATGGGGCGAAGCTTTGGAGACGAGCGGATATACGGTTCAGCTGATGATTTGATGATGTGACGCAGGATTATCGGCAGAGGGGGGCGGTTAAGATCTTTTTTTGGCGAGCATATTGTTTCAGTTCACATTTCAGAGTAAGGCACGTAGCAACTGTACCGGTTTAAAGAGCTGAGGGTTATCAGTCCTGGCCAGAGGTTCTCAATGCAGCGCGTTGAACAAAGCTGGTTATAGATAGAGTCGCTTACACTGCGACCCAGACTGTGTATATGCAGGTTAATGCTGCTGCCTGTTTAAAACCCGTGCACTATTTACCCCCTCAAATACCCCATGTTGGCCCCATCAATAACAGCTCCGCTCCACTTCCTTCCCACCTCCGCTTCCTGTGCATTTCCGCCGCCCCATTTCGCTCCCCGCCCGGGTAGATCGAGGGCGATAAGCGAGGTAAGACGGGCTGCGCTCAGTCTCACCGCATTGCACAGTACAGCACAGCATACTACGCCCACACTGCCCGCCGTCGGGCGAGCACATGGTCATATGCACGGTCTAATTGTTAAGAAAACATACTTGAGACCGCATATTGTACGAATCCTCGGCCAGTAAGGTATTACTGACATAACCTGAGCAAGGTGCCGCCCCCACGCACTACTATGCGACACGTGGGTTAAATGCAGAGGACTTTGTTGTACTGTGTCGACAAATAATCTCTTTCACTTCAACACCATAGGCACATACCTTAAGCATAGAGTACACGTATACACAGAATCAGACACTGACAGTTACGGGCGTGCACATCCATAAACACGCACGATCAGGCAGCGTGCATCACGGTGAGCAAACGGTTTCAGTTTCTTCCGCTACTTCAGGAAGTTTTTAACCTGCTACAGCCGGGTGTACTGAGAGCAAAACTGACTTTACCCATGATATTTCTGTTATTTCTTGGTGCCTTCGGTGGTTTCTTAAACGCGAGGCCACCTGCTGGAAACTATTCAGCATTGCATTCGTTAGTCAAAGGGCCTTGGTTTCCGTCAGATGAAAATCCGCGTGCGCACAAACCGATGCCAAACAGACTTTTACCGGAAACCAGCAAAAGTACAGCTGTGTTCATCACATCAAATGATGAATTCAGTCATGGTTTTGCATTGTTAAAAAAATGCCAAGATGTTTGATCAATGCCCAGATTTATCACCCAAAACAATACTGTCATTTTATATATAATAATATGCACTATTTCATATTTTGTTTCATATATTGTGAAATTCATCATAGATCAATGTCATTGTGCAGCATCCAGCAGAAGAATGTTTCGGTATCTGGGACCCCAGTGTCTCGCTCAGAAGTCCTGGTTTAACTGGAGTGTCCCACATGCATGGTGCTCCTATGTGCTGTTTGTAAACATTAGACTGCCGCCGCCCCCCCCAGGATGCGTGAAACATGGCAACATAGCAACCAAATATTTGACTGGCTACAAAGTTGCCATCTGTGACATGTGATACTGTTGACCTTGTGGACTGCACCACTTTTCAGGGCCGGCGGGGGTGTCTGCCGTCTGTGTGAGTAGAAAAGGGTGCCGCAGAAACATCAGACGGGCTTTCTACGGGATGCGTGTGGTTCCACGCTGCACATAGTTCCAGACTTCACAGGCAGACACCTGCTCCTGCCCTTTATCCACTGAAGTCTCAAGGGTGTCAGGGCTGGACCTCTCCCACTCTGTCTCTCTTACTCAGGACTGAATGCAAGGCTTCTTCGAGTGCCGGCGACGCCCTTTAAAGCCTGGGGAGAGAACAGAGACAGAATGACCGGGGGTTTCTGCGTGCCCGCCGGCGGTAACTCGCCACGTACCTTCATCCACCACGTTCACCGCCTGCAGGGACACGCTTCTCTGGTTCAGCTTGGAGGGCTTTCTCAGTTTCCCCTTCAGCTGTGCCGGCATCTCCGAGAAAATGACCTTGAAGCCGTCCTCCAGTTCCTCGGAGTCGGCACTGTCTGGTGCGTCCGTGTCGGGGGAGGGGTTTGAAGGGGTGGGCGTGTCCTCACCCTCTGCCACTCCGTTCTGATTGGCCGACCTCCCTTTTGGGAAGTTCCTGGAGGAGCCATGTGACCTCATTGCCCTGACTCCACTGGCTGGTGCCATGCCACTACTATCGACCCCAGGGGAGAATCTGTCTTGGTTCTGATGGTTGACCTCCTGGGGGTCAGTCTCCTCAGTGCCCAGGGCTTCCCTGATCATGGTCAGGTCCTGCAGGGAAACCGCCAGGCCCAAATTGCTCCCCACCACCAAGGAGTACTTGGGGTTGTGGTACTTGTGGGCCGGCACCTTGAGCGGAGCCTGGCCGGATTCCTGCTGGAATCGGGAGGCTGGCATCGTCGGGGGCAACCTGTGGTCCGGCGCAGGCCAGACGGGCACTGGCAGAGCCGGCTTGGCCATGTGGAACTCCTTGTAGAGGTCCACCTGCTGGGAGACAGCGTACAGCTCCCGGAAGTCGCCGTCAAACACGTCGACCGCCTGGCCTGTCAGCACGGTGACCACGTTCCGGTCCAGGCGGGAGCAGCTCCAGGTGAAGCTGCGACACAGAGCAGCGGTTAGCGAGGTCGGCCATTGGCGGGCCGGATGCCACGGGGCACGCCTCCCCCTCACCTGTACGAGCCGAACATCACCTTCTCCCCATCCACCAGCATGTACTTACTGCCCAGCGAGCCGGGCAGGCGCCCCAGCGACAGAGCCAGGCCGTAGCCCTGCACGGACCTCAGCCGCATGCCCTGAAAGAGGCACACGCATGGCCGTCAGGCCCAGAGCGAGTAACCGCAAGGCTGCCTAAACCACAATGCATCATCCGTGCCAGGTGGTACGGGTTCAGAAAGGGAGCGGGGCGGCTGCCCGCCGCCTCCGGCTGCTCCTCACCCGCAGGTGCGGCGCGGAGACCTGCAGCCGGCTGCACATGTCCAGGAAGTGCGGCACGCCTCTGACCTCGAGGATGACATAGACGGACACGCCACGCTTGACGATGGCGTCCAGCAGGTCCTGGAGGATATGCAGGTCGGTGAGGAGGTCCATGACCACAGCAATCACCTGCAGTGCCGGGGAACGGGAACCATTGGTGAATGGGGGGGGAGGGGCAGCCATGAAGGTCTTCTTGTAGGAGGCACCTTGTAAGCAGATCCTTACACAAGACCCAGCAGGTTAGGGATCTGTGCCCATTACCACACTCTAGCGGGTTTGAATCTCCTGATCAAGGCCTGTAGCAGATAGCCCTACACACAGATACTTGTACTCCAAACGATGAGTAGGAAAGACAGCAGTCAGTCTGGCCCCTAGTGCGTCGACCCGCCCCCCCCCCCTCCCCCACACTTTATAATTGGGAATCACCTTGTGTAACTGGCTCAGCAAGAATGAAAAACTTCCTAGTTTATTTTGGGAAGTTTGATCTCTGATCTGTTGCTTGGTAACTGATGCGTGACTGGGGTAGGCACGCTTAACGGCCGGGCCCCACACTGGGGAGCTCACCCCCCCCCCCCCCCCCAAGCCAGGCGGGGGATTTTGCCGAGTCCAGTCACAGTAAGGTCAGCAGCGTAAGCGAGCGTCAGCGTGTTTCACTCTCTCTCCCTCCCTCTGTATCTTTCCGTCTGTCTCACTCAAACAGCCCCAATCCAGAAGGCCCCTTTTTTTTTCCTAACAACTGTGAATCGGAAACCAAACAAAAAACATCAGCTTGCTATTTACCAAGAAAAAAGATCAAAGCCACCGTGCAGAAGTTTCCCATGTCAATGCACTGCCAGCGCACACTGGCCTACTTACAGGTTATTAACCAATCAGCACCGCTCACCGCACCCTTAGTGCAAACTGGCGACTCTCCCTGCCGCACAGCGACTAACTGTTGTCTTGCAGGGCGGCGTGTCGCGGCGAGACCCGAACCTCTGTCCACCAGCAGGAGGCGCTGGTCTCGGAGCTCGTGTTTGCAGGGCAGGTTCTCCCGTTACACTCAGTGGGAGAAATAGCTGTTTACGACAGAGCCTGAGGCCCAGCCACCCTCACCCTCAGGCACACAGGCCAATACGCCTGAGGTTATAACGTGCTCTGCGAATCTCCCATCATGCCCTGGGGCTGACCTGGCAGCTCTGGCTGGGAGATCGGTGTTGGCCTGGTTTGAGTGATTAACTTTCCAGAACCATGTGCATGTGTGTGACTGTGCATGCGAGTGTGTGTGGCGTGTGTGTGTCTGTCTAAGCACCTCGACTTGAATTTCACGTCTTCCAAAACCATTTATGTACCTATGCAACTGTCACTCTTGCCCTCATTAATAAAACCTAAAAAAAAGTATTTGCCCCCCCCCCCGATCAAAATTGCACAATAATGTTAAACAAGCAGTAGCTAGTCAGGGTTTTGGTACAAAGGTCAGGCGGAAATGCGATGGACGCAGTCCAGCTACGACCTGTCACACCCTCCCTCGAGGTGACACGCGGACACGCTCCGGTGACGCTGCACTGCGTCTTAAACACCTGTCAATAACTGCATATAGTGCAGCGGCTGGTAACACAAAGAGCCCTCATATGGCATTGCGGCTGCGAAAAGGACGTTTTAATTAGTGTGCCAAAAGGGAAAACAAGTTCCACAGTTTCCTCATCATAAGCACTGCCTATTGCTCAGTGCAGAAACTATGCTATATATCATACAGTATATATTATATAGCCTAAGTTTACAACCTGTAAATTGTGAGAGATGTGATCTTTGGAAAGAATATTAAGGCACCTTAGAAAGTCTCCCCCCTGAAGGTGGGACAGCATCCAACCACTCCCTGTCAATCCACAACATGCAGCTGGGAGTGATTCAGTGAGGGGGGGAGAGGATAAATTACACTCAGTGTGGAGAGAGGGGAAATTTGTTCCACCCGTGTATGGAAACCGTCAATCACACAGATGACGTGATGGTGTCTCTATATCACTGATGATGCAGGTGATTCCAAAGCGCACCGTTTTTTAGTTCTAGCAGCGCACCGGGAAGTGTGACTTAACTTTTTTTTCCCAGGCTGTTGAGCTCCGTTTAGATATTGTATTATGTAAATATAGATTAGTGTAAAAGTATGAAACTGTACATTTGGCGATACTGTAGCCGCGCGCGTTAAATGCCCGGCAGGCAGGCATCCCGGCCAGCTGCCCTTACCTTACTGGACTCCTGGATCATCCTGCGCGCCACCTCTTTAATGTGCGGTCCCCTGTCTTTGGGCGGATGCGTGTGAACCGAGACCCGGGTCACTCCTCTGTAAATTGCACCGTCGGCCCATCCGATGTCCAGAGGCGGCGGCTCCGTGTCCGACAGCTGCGGCCAGTAGGTGGAGGGAAGCCCCGAGTGCGTGGGGGAGCCGCAGCTCGAATCGTCGCCGTCGGTGGCGTAGGGCTGCAGCGTGTCCCGGATGGTCTTCACCTCCCGGGCCGATAGGAAGTCCTTCGCGTTGTCGTCGCGGAGCTGCATCTTGAAGGCGCCATCGCCATGCCGCAGCAGCTGCTCGATGGCCGCCCGCTGCTCCTCGCTGTAGTAAAACTCGGGTCGCCACTCCGGCACCTTTTCGTTCACATGGCAGTCATCCAGGATGCCCAGCTGGGATTCGGCCATGGCGGCGCTCGGCCCGATGAGCGAAGCCGCGGATCTCCTTTACCTGTGTGACTTAGGTGAGCGTGGGGAGAGGGGCGGGGCTAAGCGACGTTGCTGTCAATCATCCGCCTCACCTGGCAGGTAAGCTTCTCTTTCGCGAAAAGGGGCGTGGCTATAGGGACGCTGAGTCAATCATCCGCCTCACCCGGCAGGTAAGCGTTTTCTCACGAAAGGGGCGTGGCTAAGCGGCGCTGCTGTCAATCATCTGCCTCACCTGGCAGGTAAACTTCTCCTTCACGAAAGGGACGGGGCTATACGGACGCTGCTGTACACAGAGAGAACTAATGTCAAACGTTTATTGGTAGACTATATTTATCATTTGCTGTGGGGGATAAATACGACACAGACGATTTTAAGCGGCGCTGCTATCAATCATCCCGGCAGGTAAGCTTCTCCGGGATTTATGCACCCGCCGCAAGTTTTACATAAAAACTGTAAAGGAGGCCTACAGGTAACCGGTGCGCAAAGTTACCTTTAGTTAGTATTATGGTCTAGCATATTCCATCAATATTTGAATCACATTATATTTCAGGCTAATATTTCAGGTATATGTCACCCTGAGTTTAAAAAAATCACCAGTACACAGAGAGTACTAATGTCAAACGTTTATTAGTAGGCTATATTTATCGTTTGCTGTGGGGAATAAATACGACACAAACGATTTAAAAATCAGAATTAGGTTTATTGGCCAAGTATGTTCACACACTCGGGGGATTGTCTTATCACTGTCTCTTCTCAGTCGACTTGCAGACGGCGGTGTTAAACCGCCCATTGCGATGTAAAATGTACCGTTTCTTTGTGTATTTTAACTTATTTTTTTATGTGTTTTACATTTTAAAATTTACCATAGGACTGCATAAGATGATGGAAAATATCTATCATACATTAAATCAGTTATATTACTGATGGAGTGTGAAATGTTAAGACAGCCGTGTATATTTCCTGTTATTTCAAAGTGGGTTTTGCTCCCGTTTAAGCTTCATATATAGAGCTCTGTAAAAAATCAAGAGACCAATGTATTTAAAAAAGTAAACCTGCAATTTTAAATCCTTGTTTAATCCTGATATTGCTGGCAGAAGGCTACACTGTGAGGCAGGCTGCTTCCAGGATGTTTCTAAGACAGCAGTACACAAGAAGAAGGTGAAGCAGGAGACACAGGGAACGAACAGAATCCAGCCAGGTAGAGGGCAGAAGCGACTTTCTAATGCCAGAGATGACCGTCAACTTATCTGGCAGTGATTCATAAATCAGAGGATGACCTCAAGTGACCTTCAGAAGGAATGGAAAACATTAAGTGCAGGTGTGAAGTGCACTGCTAGAATATTTTGTATCAGGCTCCTAGAAGCAGGACTGAAGACCCATAAAGCAAGGAAGAAGACCCTTGCAAAAAAAAAAAAAAAAAAAAAGTTAAACTGAGAAATGAATGAAACTAAAAATTTTTTGCTGTGGTCTCTTAATTTTTTCCAGAGCTGTAGATTCTCAGCAAATGGATGTAGTTGCACGAATGACAGTCTGCTCTGATCCACTGTAAACTGGACCACTGAGCTTCACAAAAGCTTAATTTGTTTTTATATTAAAGGTGTCACCACTGCAATTTATAGGCCTCATTTGGCTTTGCAAAAAAACGACAAAATATGTCAGTATGTACAGCTTCAGTGCCGTTTATCTCTGGCTACCGTATCCTTCGTAGTAAATTCCTGAAACGTATGTTAACCGTGGTCTTGAAGGCAGGTAAGAACCGGCAGCGCTGCTCAGATGGGCATGGTGTAGTTGGCTGGGAAGAGGCCGATTCTGCCCTGCAGTCTTCCTTTCCACCACGACGGATCGGACCAGTCGAGAACCTCCAGGATTTCCCCGGCACAGAAGCCCAGCTCGTCGGCCTCCTCCGCCATGAAGTCGTACAGCGCTCTCACGTGCTTGGCGGGCCGCTGGGGATAGGCAGCGCACAGGGAAACTTTTTGTAACAGAAATGTGGGACATAATAGCCTTTTCGGGGGACAGTATAGAAGCTGGGGGTGAGAGATCACCATTAAAGCTTCGGAAGGCCTGTGTGGGCGGTACCTGTGTCAGTGCCATGGTGTCAGAGGCTCGGCGGGGCACGGGGGCGGGGCCAAAGGGGCTGCTCCTCCCCACTGCCCCGATGGTGTGAGCTCTCTCCTCCATGTTATTCCTCCTGGGCTGGGAAACATGCACAGGTTTAACTGCGGAAGAAAGAACGCCTCACGAAGGAACGAATCCACCATGTTAGAGACTGCATGATGGATGCTTTTATAAGTGTTGTGGTAGCAGCAGAACAGAATTTCCTCTGCCTATAGTGTTTTATTTATCAGCCTTCCCTGTTTGTGCATGAAGGCTTATAATTACTTAACGTCATGAGGTGTCTGTATGTTAATGTGTCTGCTGGAGTGACCCCCGTCATCAGAGAGGTGCCCCCGCCTGGCGCTGCCTAACGCAGTCTAACACAGCCTAATACAGCCTAGTAAAGCTTAATGCAGACTAGTGCAGCATTAAACACCCTAGCAAAGCTTAATGCAGCCTAACACAGTCTAACACAGCCTAGTGCAGCCAAGCACAGCCTAATACAGCCTAGCAAACTTAATGCAGCCTAGTGTAGCCTAACATAGCCTAGCAAAGTTTAATGCAGCCTAGTGCAACCTAACGCAGCCTAGCAAACCTTAACACAGACTAGTGCACCATAAAACAGCCTAGCAAAGTTTAACGCAGCCTGGTGCAGCCTAACGTAGCCTAGTGCAGTGACCTCCAGCCTGCCAGTGAGCTTTCACAGATGCTTGCTTCGTTTTCACAGTGAAACTGTCAGTACATGGGAGGTGACTCCTGTGTGGTGGGAGGTGTGTGTACGCGGGGTGAGTGTCTCAGTACCTGCTGAGCAGGGGGTATGGTGTCAAAGTTCCTGAAAGACGGGGAGCCTCCGAGGCCGTCGTAGTGGTAACTCCTCCCTTCGGGGCCACTTCCCCTCTTCCCCTGCTGAGAGGGTGGGACGGGCCTTACAGACAGATCACAGGCTCTGCATCACCCATTCGCCATGTGTGAAGATCTGTGCTATTCCTGCCTGTTCGGAAAACCCCTATACCGCAGGCTTTTTCGGGTTTCCCATTTCAGAAATGCTTGGACCGGCGCGGGATGTTACTTTTGGAGCTAAGCGACCCCTTGGGGCCCGTGTGTGCCCCCGCACTGCGCTGACTCCACACGCTAGAGGTGGCCGCATAATTCAGACCAAATCAAAGTCAGAATTATCAACATCATTTTAGCAGTCCGTCGTCATACAAGCGCTGATCGTCGTTTCAGCGCCCCATCTCTGCAGGGTCCCGGAGGCAAATTTTTTCATTTGTTCTGATCCCGCCCTCTGTCCACGATTGGCTGACATAACTGTGGTGCCGCATGATTGGTCAACAGGACTAATTATGCAGTTATCTGCACACTTAGCAGCACACCACACGTATCTTTGAATAGTGTAAATTAATACGTGTACAGACGCTCCTCTACTTACGAACTTTCAACTTATGAACTTTCAGACATACGAACGAAGAGGACTGAAAGTCCAAATTGTGTTCACTGGGCTCCCATTTCCTGTCCGCAACATCATTTTTTTTCCTGCGCGCCAATTCCACCTAGTACGACTTCTGGCCGCTACTCCTGCCGCGCAGCAGCGTAGCGTGCGTACTCCCAGCATCCTAGCTCTTTGTACTTGCGTATACCCACCCTTAAAACGATGCTGAATAATGACTTACGAACATTTCAAGTTACGAACGGCCGTTCGGAACGTAACTGATGCGCAAGTAGAGGAGCGTCTGTATTTGTACGTTTCGATAAATAGTGTGACCGTGAGTGTCGTGTAAATTGTTGGCTTCCCTGTCTGTGCTGCTGCTAGTATTAAATCAACAGCAGCTGTTAATAAAGAAAGCAAGTTCCATTCTAAAATGGCTGTCATCTGCTTTATTAAAATGACTTGTGCACTTGCCACAATACCTTTATTTGCAGTTTTTATATGGGTCTGCTACACTGAAAGCATTCTGCGCCCTCTAGGTCATGGCGTGACAAAGAATGCACAAGGTGGCCTCATTTTAAGTGGCATTGTTCTCGGTGACGTGTTTGATCTCATGGTGTCTGGCCATCGTTTTGTGGCTCGCGGTCACCTTAAGTCAAGTGCTGATAAATCCAAGCGTATGTGCGTGTGGCCGAAACTCCACTGGGGCTTGGCAGGTGGCGCTGTGGATTCGCAGGGGGCAGATACTCTCCTACCTGATGCTGCATGGGCGGGAACGGCTCGCTTGGCCTGTCCTCCCTCAGGAAGATCTGGGTCTGCTTGGAGATGGAGGTGGTCTTGTAGTACTCCACCAGCTTGTTCAGGGAGGTGAACTTCTCCGTCCACAGGAAGTAGCTGCCTTTTTTGTCCTTCATCACTTTGAAATGCTGTACATCACAGTGGTGTCTGTGGGCACACGGATCGGGGCAAATGTTATGTTGCTATGTTGGGGGAAAAGGGCTCTTTCCATGGCTCTCTTATTTATACATTAAGGCTGATGATGTGATCAGTGGTTTTTCCACAGTATAGGACCACAGCGTATCAGGTTTTCGCAAGAACACGATAGGCCTCGTATCACATCACACTGACTTAGTAAATGCAGTTATCCAAAGCGACGTATGATTTTTGAGATTAGGGTCAGAAAGTCCTGGGGGGGGGGGGGGGGGGGGGGGGGGGGTTTTATGAGCTCTGCTGACCTCGGAATTTGAACCAATGACCTTCCGGTCTCGGGGAGTCCTAAGCAGTATATAGCAGTTGTTTTTTTCAATAATTTATTCGTGTTGTGTGGTGGATTTAAAGGGCAATTTTCCTTCCATGTCACAGAGCACTCGCTGGATTTAATGAGTTTTGAAAAACCCATTTACTTTGAGACAAATGGTGTCGGAGCCGATGGTGTAGGAGAGAGTTTGATAGTGGGGGTGGGGGTAGTGACACAGCTTAAAAATTTTACATATAAATGATTATTTTCTATTTTCTGGAGGGATGACTGAAGCCAAGAAAATATTGGGGCCCACACGTCCCTCCGTTCCCTGGCCACTACCCCCCTGGGTGCAGTGACAGGACAGGCAGGGCAGGTGGTTGCCAGGGCCCCGAGCTGGGAGGGCCCCCCCCAATGCACACAGCATACTGCAATGGCAAATCAGCTTTATTTGTGTATTGCATTTTTCACAAAAGTGAAAATACAGGACTTGTGTTTATTAAAATGTCTTTTCTAGTATTATTAATTTAGATGTTTAGCTAAAACAATTGTGGGAAATTTTACCATGCTGGAGGAGTGGGAGTTGGAGAGTTATTTCAAAAAAGGCCCCCAGAGACGCTAGACCCACCTCTGCCTGGTGAGACGAGACAAACTTATCTTGAACAAACTCTACTTCAGTGTACATGCAGTGCTCAATCTAGCCAGCAGGTAGAGCACCAACCAAATAAATGCAGAGTACTTTCCCTTGGATAGCAAAGGGACCCAGTGGTGTAAATAGCATGTAGGATCCTCCATGCCATTAGCCCTCAGTGCAGTGGGGTGGGGGGCTGCAGGATACGAGGGAAGCCTTCCTACAGGCCGCAGAATCGGCCCTGAGCGCTCTGTTTTTCACTAACGTCTGCCGTGGGTGGTGTGTGTGTGTGTGTGTGTGTGTGTGTGGGGGGTGGTGGGCCCACCTGACAGAAATGGAGAAGTCCCCCGGAGAATTCTGGCTGCCGCGGATGAGGAAGGAGCCCACAGTGCGGGACATCAGCAGCTCCTCCGCAGCGGGGCGACTGGCGCTCTCGTGGAACCAACTGATAGGGGGGGGACGTGTGGTTATGCAAAATACGGACACACACAGGATGCACCTGCAGACGTATGGATACGCGCACATGGTGTACCCGCACACATACGGACACGCGCACATGGTGTACCCGCACACATACGGACACGCGCACAGGGTGTACCCGCACACATACGGATACACGCACACACACACACACACACACACACACACACAGGGAATACCTGCACACATACAGGCACAAGGAATACCTGCACACATACAGGCACAGGGAATACCTGCAAACATGCAGGCACAGGGAATACCTGCAAACATACAGGCACAGGGAATACCTGCAGAGTATTCACAGGCTCACCTGGGTACCTTCCTTTCTGTGTAATTTTTGGGCACGAACCCTTCATGGCCGTGCAGCTCCGCCTTGTACCAGTGGTCCTCACTGCTCAGGATCTGGGGGAAGCGGAGGGAGGTAGTGTAAAGGGAAGCGTGCATATGTGCAGTGGTGAGACGGCATGGGCTTCCTCTGTCGCACCATACATGGTTTGGCGGGAGGGGGGGGGCAGTAATTACCACCATGGCGACCGGAGGGCCGTTTCGTTTCCTGCTTACCTTTAGAATATCACCCTTCCGGAAGCTGAGCTCATCTTCGGCAGTGGCGCTGAAGTCGTATTTCGCGATGGCCTCCATGATGGATGGGAGGGGGGGGACACTTGTCTCTGTGGGGCCGCGGTGTACGGCAGGAGAAGATCTGAGAGGTGATCTGGAGAGTTAGTGGACTGGGGACTTTGTAAACACGAGGACTGTTTGGTTAACCGGTTACTAGCCGGGGGTTCTGGGCATGCAGCTATCAGATCCAGGCAACTTTCTGCGAGCAGAAGAGTCAATGTATGCTTTATCCACATCGGACATGTTTAGGTCATGGGAAAAAAATAGGTGAACCAATAACCGCAGCAAGAGGGGTTTTGTGTTTAGTGGCTGCCTCTGTTATTTGATGCTGCCTGACCCAGGGTAATATTTCACAGGTTTTGTACTCTTGCCCCTTTTAAAATTACGTGGTTTGATTTACAACCGGCACAGGTTTTCAAAAGAAATGCTCTTTTTGTCTGAGGGTACATATCAGTGTATAAATGCATGATGGCGTTGGAGCCGTTCGGCGGTATGACTTGTACCCATTTGTACCCACACCTCCACCACATTTTGCTTCTGGGTGGGTGTGGCCTCACCTGTTACAAAGCTGATGGCAGCAGCCCAACCGCGACAACGGGAGCCAGCATCCACCGTGGCCAGCCTATGGGAAGCGAATGTGAAAGTTAGGGGGCGGGGCCTGCAGCACTGAGGGCATTTCCATTCAAATATCCGACGTTTCCAGCCTATAGCTGGGGTCCTGATCCTGTTGCCTCTATAACCAAGGAGCACGTGCTGCTATGGTGTGTGACGGTCCCTTTCCTCTCTGTCTCACTCCTGATCACCCGCGTGACACTTCGGCGCTGCCCCGAGGCACAGCCTGCCCTGTGGGGCCTCTCTTCATCTGCGCGGAAATGTTTATGCATCGCTTTTTGGCGGAGGGAGACTCATCTGCTGATTTCTATCTCAAAATTTAGGCCGGCAAAGCGAGCTAATTAGGAGCATAAGTGTGACAGTGATTCAGGTGCGATGACCGTCTGACAGGCAGAAGGGGCACATTTCATTAGCTGCACAGGGGTGTGGCAGCCGGACCAGATATTTTGCTGTGGGTGCGAAATTCACGTGCAAAGACAAAACAAGGAAATGGCAACTTGTAAACACGTTTTGGTTATTCAGTCTACATCTGAGATGCTTTAAAGAATACGCCTGACGATCCCTGCTATAGATGTAACAGAAATGCCCGTTTCCTGCATGCTCTGTGGGGTTTGGGGGTCAGTACCAGGGGGCTGCAGATAATCTCCGTTAGGTAACGCAGGACCTCACGTGACAAACCTGCTCGTTCGTATTGTGTTCCTGGCAGTGATCTCACGACCAAATACGTCTGCAGGGCCGCATCGAGAGCTGAGACTGGGCCACGCTTCCTTCTCTCAGTTCCTCATGCGCATCACCGAAGCAGAACCCCGGCTCACAGCCCCCACCCCGCCCTGTGGCCACCTCTGAGGTCACAACTAGACCACGGGGCTGTCTGCTTCATGTTAGGTGGTGTCCTTTTGGGAAAGGAACTCTCAGGGTGCAGGTTCAGGGTGCCGATCGTCTGCCTACTGACCGGCGTGGAGCCGATCAGGTCAATAGATTGATATCGAGTTTACATGCAGGCGGTTGGAATGTGGCTCAGCAGGTAAGGCCACGGCGCCTGCGATTGGATGGCCCCTCGTTCGAACCCCAGCGAAGGCAGCACTGCACAAGCCCCTAACCGCCAATTTCTATGACCTTGTTTTTGCAAAAACAAAAAAAATGCTGCTTTGGGTGGAATAAAAAAAAATACTCATCAGCTACATGAATGTTATTAAGTGTCGTTGATCAGTCAATTAATCCTGCTACTCTAAAGTTTGGATAGGAAGGTAACCCTCCACCCCCCCATCACCCCTGCAGTCACGGTATCGCTTATCTGGTTCCCGTCTTTTCCGTCTGGCTCCCGTTCCAGCCTGATAAAAACTGTTCCAATTACCTAAGCTTTAGAATCGGACGTTGGCCTCGACAGCACTTTCATCACCTCACATAAAAACCACCCATTCTCATCTTTCTTTATTTTTACCAAATACAGTCCACCGTCAAGTGACTGGCTTCGGGGTCTCAGAACTGATATCCTACATGTATCTATTTTGTTGGATCTCTATTCAACGTCCTCTATCTTTGCAGGGGACAGAAATATAAAGGAGAGAGATGAAGAAAACTTCTCCCGGAGAGGCCTATCAGGACAGGCTGGCACGGAGAAGGCAGGCCGCCTTCCTGCAGAGCGATCGATAGAGGATTTTCTATCGCGAGCGCTCGCTTATTTTCACAAAGACCGGGCTTATCTCTCTCAACCTGTGAACCGCTCCAAACAAGCTCAGCTGCGCTGCTGGTCGGCAAATCCTTCATAAAGTGAGAGGAGAGGACTTTTCCCTCAGGGAAGGTGATCCTGAGAATCGGAGAGATTCCTGAAGCTGGGAAGATGTTTTCTTTCCCGGATAACTGGAAACGGGAAGCAGAGGAGACGGATAAACGTCGGCAGGGGTTGTACGTGGGTCGCTGTACTGTAAAGGTCACACTTTCAGGCTTATTTTGCAATAATGGCGGGTCACGGATTCAGTGACGTTGAAATGGAGTGCCCAAGATCATTGGGTGTAGCTTCACTTGCATTCAAGCAGATCATGTGACTCCTACAGAAAGCGAAATACGTGATCTGCAGCACGCTGATTGTATGGTGAATTTCTGACATTCATTGTATAAACTATAAGAAATATATGTAACATCAGCTCTAAGACACTGACAGCAGGTATCCAGTCATGGTGTTTCATTAAGGTCCCACATTGAAGTCAGTGTGGTAACGCTGGGATTCTAACTGGTGACCTTCTGGTGACAGGCAGAGCGCCGCCCCCCAATTCACCCCAAAGCTGACGGTCTGAGTGACGCCGGCTTGGCAGCTCTGGGTTGGGAGAATCAGGGACGCTGCCTGGAACGTTCTTAGCTGGGCTTGGAAATCGGCTTTCTGGTGGCTTTGGGATTATATATGGGAGCAGAAGTCATGCTGTAGTGAAGAACCTGAGGGGAGAGCCGGATGGCGGGCGGGGCTTCGAGGATGGACCTGTCATTAGCCTGTAGGAGGCAGTGGAGAGCCTTATACAGCAGATATCTTACACAGAATGGCTACATGGCTGCATATCATACAGCGAGTCCCATTACGTACAGGGAGGAGGTCACATGACCCCTCAGTGGCCGTTTCCCTTCACAGAGGATTAACCTGCTGTTTATATAATACCTCCGTGGAGCAGCTAAGTGACAGGAAGAGGGACAGGTGACGGGTGACGCCGTCTGTGGCCCAGAAGAGCAGCCTATCAGCGGGCAGCCTTCCTGGCCGTGCCGTCTCCTCCGTCCTCGGTGACCCAGCCGTCGTCCAAATTATAACCCCAGTTTAGGAGAGGCGTCCTCAGCACATCGCAGAGAGTTTTAGCCCCGCACGATGACGACGGAGAACGCTGGTTCGGTCTTAAGTAAATGATCATCTATTTGCTTTACTGAGTAACGGGAAACTGTGAGACGGAGGTCCGTCCACGACGGATGGGCTGCAGAAGGCGTTGCGATGTCGACACGCCCGGGTTTAACGTTTTACTGCCTAAAATTTTACTTGAAGGAATTATTATTCTAATAACTGTGAGAGAGGGAGGCCATCTACTACAGGAAATTCGGGGGAATAAAACGTGTGACGGCTCGCTATTTAAATTTTGTGTCTAAATAGCTTGTGGGATTTTTAAGGAACAAAGGCTTGACTTAATGTGATCCAGAGAGCAGAAGAATCGATTAACCGGCGCCGGTCTCTGCTGTGCCCCCTAAACCGTGTCTAAGAGCCCGACGCGGCCAGACTGTACATCTATGTCCGCCACAGGCTGCCTTCCGAGCCCGCATTTCCGCATTTCTATCATTCGGCAGAAAATTTAATGCCACTTTCGCAATCCAGCATCTTTGGTATTCGCTCGTCGACTGCAGCTAATAAGCTCACACGTCAGAGAGCGGCGTGGGGAGTCACTAAGGACAAAAAATGAACAAAGAAAAGGGGAAGTTAAACAGATGATGAAATAAAAAAATATGAGAAGGAGCCATTTCAAAGCAGGTCAGTAGGATGCAGACTCGAGTGTGCGAAGTGGTCACCTCTGTCAAACCCTGGACAAACTTCACGCAGGCAGCGTGACATTCCACTCTGGAGGAACACAGAGCACCTCCTTCATCATAATCTAATTACAGAAATGGGGATCATAAGAGGCTGTCGGCCTGGTTCGCTGTGCGCACGCTGCCTGAAAGAGCAGCGATAACGTCGTTCTCATTACGACTGGTGCTGTTTGCTAAGGGTCTCGAAATCATCCTCATGTACATTACATGCTAAAGTCTTAACCAGTCAAAGGAAATCACGTTTAAATGATCTTCATATCCTCTGTGTACTGAGGACTGATAAAGTCTCCCCAGGACTCACAGCAACCACTCCTGTACATAAGAACATAAGAAATTTACAAATGAGAGGAGGCCATTCGGCCCATCAAGCTCGTTTGGGGAGAACTTAACT
>JAODLC010000049.1:10184861-10197222 GCA_026781145.1 Hippopotamyrus pictus
TGATGATCTAGGGGAGGGGGGGGGGCAGTTATCAGTAGGAAAACATGCACAACCAAAGTACCCTCAGGGTGATTCATCAGGGCCCTCGTGAAGTTTACTGACGCACGTTTAAGCCGAGCTTAATCTCTGAGGGGGAGCAGGACTGTCACTGGGGGATAATCGGGGTAAGCTGTGCAGAGCATATCACCCAGGATGAGCCGTTTATATGGCCAGCGGCCATGGGTTCGTGGGCACCCACCCTGGAGTCTCGCACCAGAAGCTGGAACACACTATGCTCGTCCAGGCTCAGGTTGTCTGGCAGGGCCGGAGATGACGACTTGTCTGAGAGCTGCTCGGACCTCAGGGAGACCTGCTCTACCTCTGCCAGCCGGATCTGAGAAGCAGAGAGGGGGGTCATTACCTGAAGAGCGCCCCCTACAGATAATGAAATACACCGAGACCAGGCAGCTGGGAGGCTGTAAACACCTGGTTAGGCCCTTCGTAGCAAGGCCCACAAACCTGATGGCCCATATCTGCCCACAGGTCCCCCTGCTGGTCAGCGCCAGCCATACACTCTGCATGTCCGAGCATGCTGGATACCTCCTGCGGGTGGCGCCGGCAGTCCTTGCAGACCGGCGGGGAGGCGTAATGGTGGAAGACGGAGCCTGACAGGTTGTCGATCATCAGCAGCTCACCCTCCAGGGAGTCTTTGATGAGCAGGGAGACACTGTCCAGCCACAGGCTCTCCTGGAACAGGAATGTGTGTGGTCACAGTCAAGGTGTGGTCACGGCACAGTCTAGGTGAAGTCATGGTCAAGTGGTGGTCATAGCATGGTAAGGGTGTGGTAATGGCCCGGTCAAGGTATGGTTATGGCATGGTCTAGCTGCAGTCATGATCAAGGGGTGGAGACAGCATGGTAAAGGTGTGGTCACAACATGGTCAAGGTGGATAACAGCATAGTCTAGGTGTAGTAACAACCCGGTCTGACCACCCCCCCACCACCACCTTCACTCTCTTATCTCTTCTGGCTTTGGACAAACAAGGTTTTCATAAACGGGTAACAGTTTGACTTTTTAAGACTAAGTCATGTAACGCTCCTCTAAATCATATAGATCACTTAAATGGTGAACCTACACACTGTCTAAATTCCAAAATCAAAGTCAAAGGCTGAGAGTAGGAGTTTAATATCATGTTATCCCTCCTGTCATCCACGATGCAGCTTTACTGTGCAATTTCCAGCCACTGCGAGGGCAAATTACTGCTGTTTGGAGTGAGGGAGGCGGGCTTCCCAGCCGGAGGGGTCTGGGCTGGCCTGCAGGTAACACTTTTTTTCTGTAGGTTTTATTTCCTTTTTTTCAGAGCCAAGCCATGAGCAAACAGCAGGAAACTGCAGCAAAACAGCCTGGTGAAACCTCAGGTACTGTACCATGAGTAGGTATGTATCAGTGCCAGGAAATTTAAGGTGGCCTGTTTGTCTGTCTGTCTATCTCTCTGTCTGTCTGTCTATCTTCCTGTATCTCTGCCTGTCTTACTGTCTATCTGTACAGTATGGCTGTCTTTGCCTGTCTCTTATGTTTGTCTGTCTGCTTGTGTGTGCCTGTCTGCTTGTCTGCTCATCTCTCTGTCTGTCTACCTGTGCGTCTCTCGCAAACTGCAAGAAGATATCGAATCATATATAACTCAGTAATGGCAGGGAAGCCTGTGGGAGCCGTAGACTGACAGCCCTCAGTGACTCACTCGCGCCCCCAGATGAGCCTCCCCAAATCTCTCTTGGCGCTTAAAACGGGCCTCTGTCCCTCAGGCACCCGGCCAGCCCCCGGCTCGCACCAGCCAACGCCCTCTGCTTCCTGGCTTCTACAGGAACGCATCTCATTTGCATCTCATTTCTAGTCAACTAAATGAAGGACTTGGACTGCACAACAGCTTATGGCGTGCGGCCGTGGCGATGCCTGTACCAAGCACCGAGTTTGCGGGGGCTTCAAGCAGCTGGGAATGCGCATACACCGCAAATATACACTCTACTGGTAATGCCGCACACACTGCAGACATACATGCGGCTAGGAATGCACATACACCGCAGACATACACTCTGTTGGGAATGCTGAACACGCCACAAATATACACTCTACTGGGAAAGCCGCACACACCGCAGATATACACACAGCTGGGAATGCGCATACACCGCAGACATACACTCTACTGGGAATGCCGCACACGTCACAAATATACACTCTGCTGGGAATGCCACACACACCGCAGACATACACGCAGCTGGGAATGCCGCACACGCCGCAGACATACACGCAGCTGGGAATGCCGCACACGCCGCAGACATACACTCTACTGGGAATGCCGCACACATCGCAGATATACATGCAGCTGGGAATGCGCATACACCACAGACATACACTATCCCGGGAATGCCGCACATGCCGCAGACATACATGCAGCTGGGAACCACCATTCCCCCCGTGATACGGCATGCGTTACACACACACCGTGCACTGACGTGCACAGCAGTGGCATTTCACAAATGACAGGGCCACGCTAGCAAGTGTTCGCGGTCATGACTTGGCAGCCGTCCCACTGTGGCGCCCCCTACGGGGGCCAGAGCCGAGTGGCTGTGAACCCAGAAGACAGGTGTAGATCAATGCAGGTTCAGCAGAATGTAGGTGGTTAGCATTAGCAGGGCATGTGACTTAGGGCTGTGATTAGTAATCTGCAGACTACCGACAAGTTAAGGAGCAGCACAAGTTAAGGAGTCACCAAACACCTAGACTGTCACAGCTTCTTAATGAACCAGCATAACCTGTGTAAACGCCAGCGTGGAGTATTGTAGGTTTGTCAGGAATGCATAATGATAACATCACTAATAATCACCATACTTAAAGTATAATTTTATGGTAGCTATTTTCATTCATGAGTTTATTATGAATTCAAAATTTTTGTCACGATGCCTTTGGATGTCCCTGATAGCGCTCTCGTAGGAGGGCCTATTTCCCAGCATGCTCGGCTGTGGCCGCATGGCTGCTACACGCTGGCTGCTTTGGCCCTGCAGATGTCCAGGCTGACCTTCCTCTCCGTGCAAGTGACCTGATCAGTCCCAGGAGGGCAGATCAATAAAGAGCTTTAGCGCTGTGCAAGTCATTCACCAATATTGATTTCTCCCACTAATTATTTACCCTGCCTTATGCCCCCCTTATTTTATTTTATCCTCCTATATCCCCCCCCCCCCCCCTCTCTAATTACAGCGTGCCAGTGATGGACAGCAGGGTTACCGCATGATGGTGTCAGATATGAATGAAGCTAAAATCAGTGGAATCAGAGCATTAATAACATGCTAATGGGTGGATAGTGGCATCACAGGGAGATTGTCATGGATGCGGAGGCACAGCTATGAGTCACCGATACAGCAGGGTGTGTGTGTGTGTGTGTGTGTGTGTGTGTATGTGTGTGTGTGAGGAAGCGTCCGCAGGCCTGTCCTCTAGCCTGCGCGTCACTCCCTGCAGGACGCCGCTGTCACCCCATCAGCCAGCTCTCGTCTCGCCCACCTGTGAGGCTTCCAGACTCTTTAACTCCCACGGGCTGCCCCGCACACCCGGGGGGGGCATTAGTTGGCCGGCCACTTTGGCCTGCACCTCTAAGGCCGTTCGTGACACCATACAAATCATAGGGTGACACCGAACGAACAGACACCTAGTGTGGGCAGCCGCTCTCACTGACATTATTACTAATTTCAAAATGAATGAAGTGCTTAAACCCGGGATTGGTGTGACCACCAGGTGGAGCTATTTGCTGTTCAAATAAGACCTTAATCAAGCATTGCTGATAATCACAGCAGCTGCTTCCTGGACGGAAAGGTGGTGCCCTCACCTGGACAGGGGAGAAAACCTGGCTGGGGTTCTGCGACTCTTTGTGGGGTGTGCTGGGGTTGGCGCTGGTCCCTGCCCCGCCACGCGAGGCTCCACCCCCTCGGACTCCGGCCTGCCCGCCCATGCAGCAGAGTGTCCCCTGGGCCAGCTCCAGCTCGATCTCGGCGTCCATCTCGGCGTCCTCCTGCGCCTCCTTGTTGGAGTCGTCCAGGTGCTTCATGAGCACGGCCACCACCACGTTGATGAGCACGAACTGGGCCGTCAGCACGAAGCTCACGAAGTACATGGGCGAGATGAACTGCAGGCTGGCGTTGCAGTTGTACTCGCTTGACGGGCACTCGCGCAGTGTGTCCTGCAGGGGGTGCAGCTGAGCGTTACCGCGGCAGACTGGCAGCACGCGACGTCATTTAGTCACCGGAGGAATCGGTCCCTCCGTGAAGTGGTGCCAGATCACTGCAGCTAAACCAGTGAGTCGTGTTAATTGTGTCGTTCCGACCGGCTGCGGTTTAAAGGCACTGAATTACGTCTCCTCACTCAAACAGCATCTGATGATGGAACGGGACGTCATCAAAACGACCGTGCAGAGAAAATGAGCATGAAGATGCAATTAAGTTAAACATAATCAGAAGAGTCCATTTACATTTAATTAGCAGATCTAATCCAAAGCAACGTAAAACCCAAAAACGGGGTCAACCAGGCCCCCGGTGTGACTGGGCTTAGGGGCCTCGCTCAAGGACCACTGTGAAATCAGTCTGCTGGTGGTGGGCTGCAACCCGACTACCTCCTGGTCACAGGCCCATCCTCCTATCTCTGCTGAGTCAATCACTACCACACAGACTACAAAACAAATCATGTTTAACTCATGTTGATGAAACCTGAGGCCTGATAACGTTTACTCCTCACTCAGGAGCTCCTGCGGAGACGCCGCACCTACCTACCTACCTTCAGGAGCTCCTGAGGAGACGCAGCACCTACCTACCTACCTTCAGGAGCTCCTGAGGAGACGCAGCACCTACCTTCATGATGCCGTTCCAGTTATCGCCGGTGGACACCTGGAAGAGGGTGAGGAATGCCATGCCGAAGTTCTCGAAGGTGGCGTGACGGCTCATGCCCTCACAGGGGTAATCCTCGTTACACACTGGGGACAGAGCAGCAAACAGGTGACTCTCTCCCCATACATTCTTACTGTAGCTTTGGGTTTTTAATTTGGTTATTTTTATATTATTTTCAGTTTTCATTCAGTTTCATTCAGTTTTACTGTGGTTTTATGAGTTTTTACTTTAAAGATACGTTTCAATTTAATTTTATGTAATTTAATTTCAGTTTTTTAGTGTCTGCATGATCTGTAGAGAATCTGACTTGAATACACATTATGTACCAATGTCCTCAAGGTGGGTAAAACATGTTCCAGGAATTATTAGTCAAGCTAAATAGAATCGGAAAATGCTAACAGAAAGTATTTGACGTTGATTTTTTATTTTATTTCGACTAGTTTCTAAAGCAACATTTATAAGCTTTCCATTAGTTGTAGTTTTTAAGTTGTATTTAATGTATTTTATTTCATCTTTTCTTCAGGTTATGAAAGGTCATGGGTAGCTGGTCCTCACTGAGATCTACGACGAAGACGTAAGAACAGAAGATGCAGTGCTACACCCTGACGAGCGTCACTCACCCAGCTCCCCAAAGAGCTCCACCCCAAGGGCTGCGTAGATGAAGAAGAGCAGCATAAAGAGCAGCCCCAGGTTCCCCACCTGCAATAAACTCAGTGGTCAATACTGCCCCCTGCAGGAGGGGATGTTCTACTACAACTGACAGAGAAGTTCATCTTTGTGGGGTCTTTCAGTTCTCAGCTGGTAGACGTTCATCATGAAGGAATAACTGACTGGGCAGTTTGAATCTGCTAAGGGGAATCAGGCTTGTGGTTTGCCGCCAACCATCAAACAGGTTCATCTGCTCAAAAAAAAAAATCAACCAATCAATTGATAGTGACATCAGAGGCAAGTCAGCCAGGAGCTGAGGGTGACTGCTTTGCAGACGGTGTCGACAGCCCAACCCAGAGGAACTGACATGTCAGGTGAGAGCCAGTCGATTTATGGGTGTTTCACTTGGAAGAAAAACAGAGGCAATTAAATATTGGGGAAATCTGAGTGTGGCAGGCAGGATGCTGAGTCTTCGTGTGATAAAACTCGGGACACAAACAATAAAATCACCGGCATGAACTGTCCGCTTACTAACAATCATTGTCCATATGGGCAGCAATCCAGGACTGAATTTAGCAGGGTGGGGGTCCTAGACTTAAGTCAATATAAGGGCCCTACCTTCAAGCATAAAATGCTGCTGTAACACCCAGAAAACAATGCTGGGCCCCTACAGCGGGGGCCGTGGGAAGCGCTGCAGGGTAGCCTGTGCGTAAGTCCAGCCTTGGGCGTAGCAGCAAACGAACTGAGCTGCATGCTGCCGATATCCTTGGTGAAGTCACACGGAATGCCGGCCAGGCTCTGAAGGAGCGGGAGAAGCTCTCTGTACCGCGAACGCTCTCGCCGCAGACACCCAGAAGCTCTCGGAAGGCTCCGGAAGACAGCTACCCCAGGCATGTGGCAGGTCACCCTTCCCTCGACTATCACTCAGGAAAAGGCCCTAATCGCCCCCATGGAGGCTTGTTGCTAAGCAGCAAGGAGCCAGGTAGCTAACCAAGCTCAGGGTTGGCAGCAGGCAGCTAAGACGGCGGCATTCGCATATGAGTGCGGCTACGCTGACAGGCAGCGTGCAGGGCCGTAATGTGCCGTACAGGGACATCTGGACAAGGGAACACGGGACTGGGAGAACCTGCCGATTCAGCAAACGGACGGTCGACCGGTAGGCAGCAGGTAAGGGTCCTGGGAGATGCCCAGAGAACCTCACAGAGGGATCAAACGGAGTGGTGCGGTCAGGAGAAGGGGCCATGAGTCACGGGCGGGCCAGTGTACCTGTGGCAGGGCCTGGACCACCGTGTCCAGCAGGGCGCGCATTCCTGTGGCCATCTTCAAAAGCTTCAGCACTGGGGGGAGGGAGAGGGAGAGAGAGAGAGAGAGAGAGAGAGAGACTGAGGGGTCAGCCAAGTTTGACAAATTCCTCTCAGCACAATTTCCAACACAATGTTAATGTTCACAGGAAAGAAGATGCACTTCCTGGGGAGTCGGAGGGCACATCAGTCCCGCATATTTGTGTGCAATGCTGTGCAGGCATCAGCTGGCCAGCAGGGGGAGCCATGTCAAACTCAGGCAGGATGCATGGTGGCACTGCTGTTTGCTTGACTGACACATTATCTCCTGGAGCATATGGCTCCCAGTCTGGCTTCATTAGAAGCTCCTAATGAGATGCTGAGATCAATAAGCAATGAGCAGCAGGTCAATCAGTACAGTGACAACATCAGGCCAATCAGTACAGTGGGACAGTGACAACAGCTGACCAATCAGGACAGTGTCAGCAGCAGGCCAATCAGAACAGGGACAGCAGCAGGCCAATCAGGACAGTGAGAGTAGCAGGCCAATCAGAAGAGGGACAGCAGGAGGTCAACAACTATGCCCATGCCATCCCAAGGGGCTCCCAGCTCCCCTCGCCACCACTGTGGGACCTGATGGGTGGGGGGGGGGTGTTTCTGTCATCCCTTCAGGGTTAATCATGAAAAGCGTAACCTCTGACTTGCTTTTGAGACCCTGGTGGGAGGGGCATCCGTGGTGGAGAAGAAAGTACTCAAGTCACGGGAGGCTCCCTCGAGAAGAGCAAGTTATTATCCCAACAGTGGAAGTGCACATGCTGATTAGCGCCACCAAGGGATGAGGCTCACCGCGGGCGATGCGGAGCACCCTCATGATGCGGATGATGGTGGGGTTGATGGGCAGGGCAGCGCTGATCTCGATCTCCTCCAGCGTGATGCCCATCACTGACAGCAGCACGATAGCCAGGTCCAGCTGGTTCCACCTGTGGGCCGTGGGAGGAGATGTCACACTCCGGACCACACCACATGCGGGGCTGCGAGGATCCGGGTCACGCCCCACATCCCCAAATACCTGCGGCAGGCCTGGCCCAGAAACGCGGCCCGGCGATTCCCAGCTGGCCCACTTACGACGGGCCCCAAAAAATTAATAACAATCACACAGTATCAGCTCCCAGTGCCAAATGTGGCAAATGGGTCACGTCTTCCCAAACAACCTGCATACATGCGAAAAAAAGATTAATTTCTGTGTAGCGGTGATTGGTGCAGAAATGAGTAGTTTTGCGACACGCCACTGGGCCATTAGGGAAATAAGCTCACATTAACGATCCACCCGTAGAACAGGCATATCTGTGCTTATTTTTGCAGCCGCCTGCCTGGGGCCCTCCAAGGGGCCGTCTGGGAAGCATCTTATTATTATTTTTTAAATTGATCTTCTTTTTCAAGCTCTGCGCCTTTCACCCCCAAAACCTCCCCAAAAAAATAAACATGCGAAATAAACAGAACCGTAACTCCGGCAGTTTGATTGCCACCCACGCCGGGTCCTCAGACGCCAGGCTCTTGCAGCTGAAGGCGGGTTTACCTGTCCTTGAAGAAGCGCCGAAAGCCAAAGGCGATGAGCTTCAGCGCCGCCTCCAGGACGAAGGTGGAGGTGAAAAAGTAATTGCAGTATTTGAGTCCGATCTCCAGGGACTGGAGGAGAGAGAGCGAAAGGCAGAGTGAATTATTCCAGCTTTTAATAGAGTTCGGAATTTCAGATTCTCATTGTGATCACAGGGGAGCCAGACTCACAGACGGGACAGCAGGAGGACAGTGATAAGAGTCATATGCGTGCACAGGTCAAAGAACCTTTTAGTTACAGTGACAAAGGCAGGGATCAGCCAGCCAATGGAAGGGCGGAGTTAGGAAACCCAAACAGACAGGGCTGGTAGGTGTGTCCCTCACGTGAGGCTGGCTGTAGTGCTCCAGGGACATGGTGACCACGTTGACACAGATGATGAAGGTGATGAAGAGGTCCAGGTAGTGGCTGGTGCACAGGCTGTGGATCATCAGGCGGGTGTGGCTGTAGTTGGCATAGTAGGGCAGCTTCTGAGCCTCTGGGCAGGGGGGTGGGGGGTGGACAGGAGGCAGGAGGGAATAAGCAGTCATCCTCACCTGGAATCCTCTGGAAGGAACGTGCAGTTTGCGAGTGACTAATTGCCTTGAAGAGGTGATACATTTCCAGGGCACTGAGCATGATCTCGTCACCACAGGGCTGCTGGGAGCTTGGCTGCCTCTCAGCAAGCTGGTGTCACTCACCCCACCTCTCCATCTCCACCGCTCCACCCACCAATCACCTCTTCCTCACTGGTCAGCCCCTCACTCTGAAACTCTCCCAGATCTACACCCTCCGCACCACCTCCAGTCCCCACACCTCCCCAGCCCGTCTGCCCCTTACTCCGCCTCTTTTTCTCCATCCTCCTTAGCCTCTTCTCCTCCCTCCGCCTGGCCTCCTCCACCTCCTGGTGCTGCCGGCACTTGTGGAAGTTCTCCACCACCACGCCCACGAACATGTTGAGCACGAAGAAGCTGACGATGAGCAGGAAGGAGATGAAGTAGAGCAGCATCCAGGGGTTGTTGTTGATTACGGGCTGTTTGGAGAGAGGGAGGTGCAGCAGCCATGGTGACCAGGGTGGGTAGAACATGGTGAAACATAGCAAAAACATAGTAAGACATGGTAAAACCCAGTAAAACATGGAAAACATAGTAAAACACAGCACACATGAGAACACAAAAGCACACATACTTATTTTCACGTGTTAGCCTTGTGATAATTCCCCAGAATTATAAAAGGGAATAATTTCAGCCACAAATTTAAACAGTGATGTAAAACACTGATTATGGACAATTGCTTCTGAGAAAAGCCATTTTACGGCGTTTAGAAATCTGATTGATTTCAGTTCCCCGGAGTCAGACTTCGCGCCACAGCTCTCCTTCCCTCCGGTGCGTCTCACGGCCCTGGAGTATGCAGACCCGAGAGCCGCCAGGGTCTCCGCTTGTCTGGGGATCACAAAAACTCTGTAAGTGCTGCTTTCTCCTCGTGATGAAGCTCTCGGAGAGCAGAGAGGAGCAGAATCCCCAGATAACTGCGGGGCCCAGCGCTGTACACACTGATTTAAGCGGCGTTCAGCACAGTAAACATTATAACGTGATTTCCTGCTGTGCGACGAGTCCCGGCAGGTCTGTGAGGCACCGCGGAGCCTGAGCTGCTTACGAAACGCACTCCCTGTCTTTCCTGGCAGCCATCTTGGGAGCAAAATGCGCCACTGAAATGTCATCATTCTGCGCAGCCCCCCTTCCCAGGCCCTCCACAGTTAAACAGTCTTTCTGCTGCGCTTCACAATTAGCCTACATCCCATTTCAGTCCTGAAGATGTCTCAGGCTGCCCTGGTAGGACCTGGGTGGCCGGTCCGTCCGGCTCACGGCTGATCCTGCCAAAGGATGCCTTCTCGCTAGGCCTATGGCCACATCAGCCTCCCAGATATACTTAAAATTAGTCAGAAGGGGTAAAGTTTCAGCTGTACTGGCACCTCAGTAACTGGGATCTATCTAATCACTGAATTATCACTGGTGAACTCCACTCTGGCCTTCTGGGTAATATGCTGCTGGAGAACAGACTCGCACATGAGTGACAGCGACTGCAACACGTGACAGGAGAGCGGTGTTGAAGAAGGGGTATTTATTCATTTTGATATTTTTTGCCTCCCCCAGGGCCGGCTCTACCTCATCAGGGGGCCCTAGGCAAAGCTTTGCTTGGAAGGCTCCCCCACCAGGAAAATTAATGATCATTTCACTTCCTCTTTAACGCGGGTAATTTGGGGGTCTGTGGCAACAGCCTATTTCGCCTGTAGTTATACCTGACCCATGTCCACCCACAAAACCCTGGTAAATCACTTGCTCAGGACATCGTATTTCTGTGTTCAGTTTTCGGACAAGCAGGCAGTACGTGGTATCTGTAGAAGGCTTTCTACAAAATCATTTTGGAACAGCCCTCAAGGAGACTGACTATTCCCTGACAAAAACAGGAAAAGCCCGTTAAAGCTGTTTTTTTTTCAGACCTGTACGATTTCCTTACACTCAACTCAAAGAATTTAATGAAAAAGTCCTCTCAAATAAGAACTGATCCATCAGGCAAAATGCCAGAAAAGTCAGCGTCAGTGTGATGAACGCCTCACAGAGCAGCCTCTGACTGTTGCTGTGGTATTTTAAGGGCTTAAGGGCTTCTGTCCAGCCTCTGCGATCGGAGCCTCACCTGCTGGTCGATTCCCACTGCGTCCAGGCCATGATACATGATGTTGACCCACCCGTCCTTGGAAGCCAGCACAAATAAGGACATCAGAGCCTGGGGGGCGGGTGAGGGGGGGGGGGGCAGAGACACGCGGACGGGGAGGCAGACGGTCACAGCAGACACACACACACACACACACACACAAAGACAGAGGCGTGTTCAGGGATTCCTCAGCACATACCGGAGCCTCCGGACACACGTGTGTAGACGGCAGAGATGACGTACCTGGCCCAGGTTGTCAAAATTGTACTTGTGATGGACCCACTTGTAATTAGCCAGAAGGCAGTCAGACTTATTGGTGATGTTCTTCACATCTGGGCCCAAGCAGTAGAAAAACTTGCCTTTGAAGAGCTGGAAGAGGATGCAGAATGTACACTTATGCTATCATGTGACGCTTTAGGGGCCCGGGGACTACCTGCAGCTACCTGAAGCTACCGGAAGCTACCTGCAGATACCTGAAGGTACCTGCAGCTACCTGAAGCTACCTGCAGCTACCTGAAGCTACTTGAAGATACCTGCAGCTACCTGAGGCTACTTGAAGCTACCTGCAGCTACCTGAGGCTACCTGAAGCTACCTGCAGCTACCTGAAGCTACCTGAAGCTACCTGAGGCTACTTTAAGCTACCTGCAGCTACCTGAGGCTACCTGAAGCTACCTGAAGCTATTCTCTCAGCTGTTTGAGAGAACTTAAGCTAAAGTGGAGAAGATCAGTCTGGGGGGGGGGGGATCTCACCTGGACCCCCAGGATGCCGAAGATGATGAAGAAAGCGCAGCAGATCAGGACGATGTTGCCGATGGGCTTGAGGGAGGTGATCAGGGTCTCCACCACCAGCTTTAATCCTGGGGCCCGGCTTATCACCCTGGAGGCAGGCAGACAGAAACTTACCGTGAGCTTCAGTAGGTAAGCGGGAGGCGCAGAGGGTTTAGGGATCGGCCCGCATTTCTTATGCTGACCTGAGGGGGCGTAGCGTGCGGAGCAGCCTGAGGACTCGCAGGACACCCAGGATCTTGGCCCCACCGGCCATGGACACCACGATGTCGACGAGGGACACAAAGACCAGAAAGCAGTCCAGCACATTCCAGCTGCTGCGTAAGTAGGCCTGCTCCCCCAGGTACAGGCCCATGGACACCACCTGCGGGGGGGGGGGGGGGGGGGGGGGGCATTACCCAGGACGGGGCTGAGGGTGACCCAGCTAAGCCCGGCCCTC
>JAODLC010000049.1:10197322-10210844 GCA_026781145.1 Hippopotamyrus pictus
GCCCTCCACGCCCCCCCTCCGCCCAGCCCCGGTCATCTTCTCTCGGACAGGCGTTGATTAATCCATCACACATGTTCCCAGCATCCCCTGGGCTGTCTGCTGCCGCAGCCAGGATGGGCAGGGTAAATAAATAATCTGTAGGTGCCTGGTGTGAGTGATTAATGAGGGAGGTGCTGACTGAAGCAGCACTCTGTCTCCCCCTGCTTCTCACTTCCTGTCGCAGCATCCCTCCCATGTGTTCTTATTTATGTACTTATTTATTTTGGGAGTGATTGATTAAGATGCCGGCCACAACAGGAAGGGGTTAACTTGTCCCGTTTCGACAGGACTCCGGGCGTCCAGGGGTCCTGGGACGGGGTGCCTATCTGCCCGTACCCCCGCAGCCTTAAACCTAAGGTTGGTGCCCCGCATATTCGCTTTCGGCTGTATGACGGATACGACCTGGAGATGGCCCCGATGTGTGGGTTTACATAACGAGCCCCCCCCGCCTTTCTGATGTACGCCACCGCGCCTGAGGCGTTCCCGTGGCAGCACATGTTGTCTCTCGTCTGATTGGGGTGAGGTTGGGTGGGGGGGGGGGGCGTGGTTTCTGTGCTGCGTATGAAGCGAAACTTGCAAGCGGCAGATGAGGGTTGTAATTATACCCCGAATCCTCGCTCACCTGTGCGGCACGTTTGACACGGATCGCGAGCGTTAGGAGCTTCATCGCGAGCGGAGAGAGGGAGTATCGGCGCGGAGATAAAAGCCACTGCTAATCTCCGTCAGCGGCGGCGACGGGGAGACCTCGCAGCGGTGCACGCAGACGTCTTCATCGCCGGCTGTCAGGAGTCACCGAAAACAGTCCTCGCTCTGCGGCGCTTTCTCGCGCTCTGCTGACTCAACAAACCCGGCGTGATGAGCGGCGAGACTAACTTCCGTTGTACCAGCTCATCTCGCGTCGGTGCGTCAAAAAGTGCCGTAAGCCGTTATAGTTGGAACTCGTCTTCCGAGCGGCGTCAGACCGCCCAAGACCTATCATTTGTGGCATGGGCCTTGTCGTGTGGTTTGTTGCACTGCTGCGACCTTGTCTCAAGCCTTTGATTGAGCTCTTTGATGCCCAAACCCCCCCCTTATGATATTTTATGGGTTTATCAGGCCCCTTGGAGAGGGAGGGCATGCAATAATTACTTACATCAAGGTTTCCATTACTTAGTGAAAACTTAACCATCTTCCACATTTCTAGTGTTACTGAGCTGAATTTTACACTAACCTCAGTGTACAAAGTTCACTATGAGATCACCACTAGATATCACGCGAGAGGCTGTTGTACTTCCATAGGCTCTAGCTCTTCCATGGCTCTTTGATAATTGCCGCATTCAGCTGAAGCTCGCCTGAAGCTGAGGTGAAGCTGCTGGGTCATCTGGCTTAGGCCAAATGGGTAGCGAGGAGTGGCCCAGCTTCCTCCAGGAAGTCTGCGTGACTGCGTCCTCCCCCCAGCCTGATTCTGGGCCTCTGCAGGTACGGCTAATGCACATTGTCCTGGCCCTCTTAGCTCAGTAGCCATACATGTGTGAGCGATTTCACCTGCCTGAGGGTGGGGGCAGCTCAGCTTCGCCTGCATTGTGTATAAACCGCATTAAATTTCTTTAATCCTTATTTTAATTAGATTTTTTTCTCCCGTTTAAACTCAAATGATTTAATTTATTTTAGGTCAACATGGGACTCCTGCCCAGGTGCACCCTGGGAATGGAGACTTTCGATTCTGGCTCTAATGTGGCTTTCATGATCCTATTACCACTCTCTGGTTTCAGGCAGAAAACAGTCTGCCGCATTTCAGGCTGTCAGCCAGCAGAGTGGTGGTAGAGACGCTTTCTGGAGAGGTGCCCCCTCCTGCCTCTTCCCGTCTGCGTTTCTGGGTTCTGACTGTTCCCCGCCATCCCTCCCTCCCTCCCTCCGTAACAGTCCCCCACTCTCATTTTGCACCTGGTGCTCTCTAAGAACATCACAAGAGATTCATTGTTTTGGTTCCGGTGTTTGATTAAACTTGAGCTTCCGTTATCCACGTGTTTGAAGTCGCTGTCTGTCACATCTCCAGGCTGTCCCTCTCCGCTGGCACTACGGTGGGAGGTGGGGTGGGGATAGGCGTGTTCTCAAAGCCTTGTTATAGATCTCCCTCACTCTGAATTGGTGACTCTGACATCCAAAAGAGACAGGAGGCTGTGACACCTACTGCCCCCAGCTCTGTTTTGTGTAGCTAAGCCCCTAAGCCCACAGTTACTGGGATGTTTGGGCTTGGCTGCATGACAGCATGCACTGTGATACCGTGTGTAATTTGCTGGGTGAGATCTCATCTCCCCACCCCACACGTTCCCTGCTGATTTATTCCTGCATAATGCAGCCCACATAGATGTCCCCCCTCCCAGGCGTCTCTGGGGGAGCTGTCCCACGCGCATGCTAATGATCTTGTAGCGAGTGCACGACCGGCAGAGCGGCTCTCGCTGTTCCAGGTCATTCCGCATTAGCCGGCAGTCAGGGCTTCCCCTGGTTGGATTTCAGACCCAGGCAGGGAAAACAAGATGGGTCTGACAGTTGTGGCGTTTTCCTTCTGTAACCTGTAACGGCCGTTGAGGACCACTGAAGATTTGTTAAAACCTCTAGCGCCCTGCAGCTGAACATCTGGCCAGGTCGGGACCCCCCCCCCACCGTGCGTCATCCCGAAATCAAGGCATCTGGGTATCGCCCAGACAGGGATGGGTGATACATCCAGGCATCGCTGTTAAGGAAGCCACTGGTTTTCAGTGAATCACTGAGCTGACTTCAACACAGATGTTCATAAGTTTAAGGACTATTAGGGGCTAATGCTACCAGCAGTTCCAGTCTAGCAGACCACAGTAGGTTCTTGATTCTTCTAACATTTTAATAAGCTTTATCCCTGGTACCTGAGTGGGAAGATAGATGGATGAGTGGCTGTAAAGATTAATAAGAGGTTTGAAATTTGATAAAGAGGTTCATCTGGAGATTGGAGTCACTGGCTAGGAGCTAAGAAGGACAGAGATGAGTAGCCCAGCATTTGAGTCCTCTCGGGGTAATGCAGGCGGCCAGAGCCTCTCTTAAATACTGCTGCTTCCCTGAAGCTTCTTACGGGGCCCCCATCCGTCTCGCGGTTCAATAACAGCGCAACTATAAATAGGCATATTTTGGAAAAGTGTCAAGCAGTTGCCGTTGGATTGATGAGGAGCAGGCTGGTTTTCCTCCAAAGGTCAGGAGTTGAGAAAGTGAAGATTTTTCACCGACTGTGCCAAACAAAACACCCAGCCTGCTTTTAGGCTTGGCTCTGCTGAGGGGAAAGGTGACTCCAACTCACGGCTGGGGGGCGGGTATCTAGATAACACTAGTGGTGCGGAATGAGTATTCCTGCGTGTCCCAGCTATGTGGAGCCCTAGTGTCCGACGGTATGTGTACCACGGTGAGGAAGGCAGGTTTATCATATATGTTTGATCATCTTCAGTCATGGGCTTTAAAAGCATCTGTCCGGACAAAGGAACCGTTTGAGGAGCTGTTTATTTTGTCACTGCATACTAACGTCTCTGACGTTGAGCTGAATCACATCCCAGTGACGGTGCTGAAGATGGTGACATCATCCCGTATATCTGTGGTCTGAAGTCTGTAGCTGGGACAGGCATGGAGGGCGGCGACCCTCCTCATTGGTCATTCTAACAACAACATTAGTTAGTTAGCAGATGAGATAATGATGCGAGCTTATGACTCACCTAATGAGGCTGGATGTGTTTGTATATCAGCAGTACTCAAGGGAATTGCAGTAGAGCTCTCCCATGGACTGGATCCCTCACCTATCCTGTTCTCCACAGCGCCACCTCCTGGCTGTTTGTCATTAACATGTTTGTCCAGCTGCCTGACAGATACTTCTAGAAAAGAAAAAAAAGGCCATTTCTATGAAGACCGACTTTTTAAAGAAGAAACGAGTGCTGGGCTCCTGCACTCTGATAGCAGCACTGACTGGGCAGACAGCAGCTAACTGGGCTGGAGGGTGATGGGATCAGGGGAAAACAAAAGGCCGCGTCGGGGGTGGTAAACGAGGCTAACGGGCTAATTAGCCCCAAACTGCGCGGTGGGACCACGGGGGCTGAGGAGGCTGGGAGCAGGATGGGGACGGATTCCGGCCAGCGGTCTAATGAGGGGGCCGGGCTGATGACTTGTCTGCGCTGAGGAATTCCTCCCGCTAATTTGACAAAGGCTGAAAAGGGTCTGGACAGATTATTGACAGCAAAGCAATGGTGCGGCTTTTAAAAAGTGTGAGCACTCCACCCCCGCCAAAGCTCCCTCACCAGTGCTCCCGCTCCAGATTGAGATGTCCATTCTCCCCCTCACAAAAGGCTCCGGGATTCGTTTCCCTGACAGCCGCTTCTTGCGATAATCTTACCTGCATTCATTTGTAGGTTTTAGAATCCTTACTGGGCTGCCTGTGAATAGGACCCCCCTGCCACTTGCCTTCTGGATCCGCCCTGCTCAGACCCACGAGGGGTGGTTACTGCCACGCCTTTTTTAGTCTGCCTGGCCAATCAGCACGTGAGCTGCAATTAGTCATGTGATCGGTCACCTCATAAATGGCTGCCAGCTAGCACTGTGCCTTGCAGCTATTCTGCTGTTTCGTCCCTAGATAAGCTAATAATCGCTGACTCGCGAGGTGACCCCCCCCCCCCACCTTGGCCAGCTGTAGGATGCACTATGCAGGGTGGAGCAACCGAAGCCCAAAATCATAGGGATGCAGAGACGGGAATACACTCACCGAATAGACAGCAGGGTTCCCATAGCGATTTGCCATGGTTTTCCAGGGGAACAGTCATACAAGTCAAAAATGGGGAAAATGAGGTGGAGACTGTGGGGTTGGGGGGGAGGGGGGCTGGACTCTCGCCTTTTGGAACTGAGATAAGTAAGTAAATTTCATGGGTGGGTTTTGTAGGAGAGACATGGGGAAATACTGACTGCCTCTTCGCTCCTTGGTCTGTGAGATAGGCTGGGCAGGGAATGTATCTCTGCCAGTTGGGGGCTGGAATTTGCTCTACTGGGGTAGAGGGGCTCAGCAGCCGCCACAGGCGGGGGCCAGGCATGACCTAGGCTTAAATTGGCAACAGTGGGGATGCTTAGTCCCCCCCCCTCCCCCACCTGTATCATTAGCTGGTCGGTCTGTGTTCCTCCTGCCGGGCCGTCTGTCCGTCTATCTGTCAGTCTGTCCGTCTGTCTGTCTTCTGACCCTTTGTTCACACCCTCACTCCCCGGCGTGTCTTGTCAGACATAGCTGCTGCCTGTTCGTCTCGTGCTCATGATTAACAACTTCGTCTCAGTCGTCTGAATGATCAGGCCCCAGACACACAAAGGCGCGCGCACACATTCGCACATACACACACACGCACACACGCGTGCACAAGCAGGCAGGCAGACGGGCCGCCACACTAACCAAATCTCTTTGAAGTCCGAGAGCATATGAAGAGGGGGTTTCTCTGTGCGCGCGGTATTTGCGCAGCAGCAGTGCGCGTGCGAGAGTGTGTGCGTGTGGCTCGTTGGCGGGAGGAGAAGGGGCTGTGCCGAGGAGAGAGAGGGAGAGGAGTAGAGAGGGACAGAGAGGGAGACGTAGGCGAGGTGCTCAGGACAGCCGCCGAGAGCAGGAGGTCCCTCTGCCACCCCTGGAAGGACGGCTCTGCCTCAGCAGGGATTTTATTGTACTTTTTAAAAAAAAAAAAAAAAAAAAACGTCTCTTGTGCCTCATCCTTCTGTTCTGGGGTTTCCCCATTTTTTTACTTTCTGTGGCAGAGAGGGTAGCGAGTCTTAGCTACAGCCTTTCAGTGGAGGTGAAGAGGGAAGGATTAACGAGGAGAGAGCGAGAGGGAGAGAGAGAGAGAGAGAGAGAGAGAGAGGAAGAGAGAGAGCGCGAGCGGGGACTGGAGGTGAGCAGATCTGTCTGCGTGCTGGAGCGAGCCAGAGGGACTGAGCGCGAGCGAGGAGCAAGGAGCCCGACAGAGAGGAGCGTGGAGGAGCCGAGAGGAGGCGCAGACACCGGGATTACGGGAAGCGGGCGGCTTTGGCGCCTAGGGACGCGACGGGCAGTGGGAGCAGGAGGGAGCATGCACCACGGGGGCTGCCCCCCGCCCTGCTTCGGCAAGCCCGCCACCCCGGGGCCACGCCGGGCCCCAGCGCCCTGTGCCTGCTGACGGCGACCCCCCCCCCCACTCCTTTTCCCACGTGCGGCTCTGGGGTGATGTGGCCGGGCTCCCCGTCGGCGATGCTCCCGGGGGTCCGCAAGACCGAGAGGGAAGCCCCCTGACCTCCCCACTGCACCCCCCTCGCACTGCCTCACGTGTGCAGAAATTATGGGATGTGGAGCGAAAGAGTGGCCAAAGCGGATGGAAGAAGTTGAGCTTTCTCAGTGTGACGGCGCGGTTCTGAACACTCAGTAGATGATGGATTGGAAAGAGCTGTAAGTAGACCCCCCGCCCTCCTCGCCTGCCCTGTGCCGTTTCTTGCTGTCTCACGCTTACTCAGGTGTCGGTCATCGACTTTACGTCGGTTGCCATGCTAGCCTTTATCAGTTTTACCATTTATCATCATTTAATTGCCCTTTATCTGGCGGGAGCTCACTCTCTCAGCGGGGGGGGCGGGGGGAGCATTAGCCAGTAGCTTCTCTGCTACATTCCCCTCCTATGTTAACCTGCACGTGTGTGTGCCTGAGGGGCTGTAGAGCGTGTTTCAGAGTCTGAGGGAACATGCATGACGACGTCCATCATCAACGACTCTCTCCAACTCACACCACACGCGGCGGCCCAGCGCACTATACTCTACGGCAAGGTCCTGACAGGTCCATCTCTTCTTCTCACGATTAGTTAATTATTGATTCCATTGCATAATTGATGAAGGAATTGTGTCAGAAGCTCGCAGTCGCCTAGACGGGGTATGTTTATGATGGACTGCTTCTGAAAGGGGAAGCTTTGATTAATTAAGATAATTGCTTAATCGTTCGTGTAGAGCAAGAAGGGGGTGGGAGGGTTCAATCCACTTCGCTCCAGTGACAAGAAGCCAGACGTTTTTGGGGAAGAGGAGAGGCCAGGAAAGAAAAGAGGTGTCAGGAAGTGCACATCCATGCTGAGATACCGGGCCATGCAAACAGGGTCGCTGCTCTCAGAGACAGGAAGTGCACATGCTGACCAATCAGGAGGGACCTTTAACTTCATTAATAGAATGTGACGTCCAGCCTCCTGAATACTCACTACTATAATAGTGCTAGTGTTGAGTCCATTCATTACAGTAACACTGGGGACGGTGCTCACCCCTTAGTGTGAGGCCAGCAGAGGAGTGAGAAAGAGTGTCCTACCTTGAGGGTCATCTCCCCCACGAAGATGATGGTGAAGATGTAGTTGGAGATGGTGAGCAGAAGCCTTTCCTGGGGAGAAGAGGGGGTGATGGGTATACAGGATGAGCTGAGAGCACAGAGATCATCACCGCCCAGTCCCAACACTACCCACAATGCCCCAGTCTTACCAGGCTGCCCTGGTGGATCTTGGGCCTCTCCAGCGCTACGGTGATGCAGTTGGAGAAGATGATGCCCAGAACTACATAGTCGAACAGCTTGTGCGCGATCACCGACTGGCAAAGCAACCGGAACCTGTGCGGAGACAACAGGAGAGCTCCCTGTTACCATTTATCACGGCTGACAGCTGTGCAGTTATGATGTACGTTTGTGGTTTTATTCATCCCCCTTTGAGAAAAACCAGAGGCAGCCAGAAGTGGCCAGGCAAGGGTTAATACAGCCGGCACTTTACAGGAGCCAGTTCAAAGCAGATCAGGATTATCCGCCGCGGCAGCTAGGAGGCTGTTTGTCTTACAGCCTTTTGAAGATGTGATCATTTCACGGAACAAAGGGGAACGTTCAAATCCCACAGCGGATGACAGAGGACTGCGCCATAATTAACGGCCTGCTTAAAACTCCTTATACCGATGACAAAGCTTTCTTCCCTAAAAGACGCCGGAAGCGTAAGTGCTCACATTATGGACGAGCGTGTGACGGTGAGACGGCGAGAGCCCGGCATTCCCTTAGACAGCTGGGGGACGTGGTTATCTCTTCCGGCTCCAGGAGGAGATCAACATAGCAGCCAAGTTACTTTATAAATGAATGGGAAAACGTTTCCCCTGTTGATCAGCATAGCTGACAATAGAGTTTAGGCTAGTCCGTCTGCCTTACAAAATGCTCACTTAGTTTTGGATAGTAATCGACTGGATATCTGCATGTTTTAGTCCTGGATTGTGGATCACATGAGAGGGTTGGAGCTCCATGCATTACGAAGCATCAGTCGACCTATTGTGTACCTCGTGTAACATCAAAGATTCATGAGGAACCATCACGAGACATTCTATTGGTCCATCAGTAGCCTTGCCAATGTGGACACTCAGTCAGAGGTCAGAGACATACTGAGACACTCTTACACAAATCAGGCACAGAAGATATTAATCTTTATGAGTGTTGAAGTCTTGATGAGACAAAAAAAAATTTGAGGGGAAAGATGAAACTTATGAAAGATCCTTGCAGTGTCTTTAAGAAATTTATGTATTAATGTCTTGATTGATCATTTTATATATTTATTTTCCAGTGGTATTGATCTTAATCCTGAGCAGAGTACAGAAGCCATACACCGTACACGGTGTTCTGCTGGATCAAAAGGTTGCGCTCTGTTAGAACCTCAGAACCTCATGCTTTGATGTGACATTGACCATATTTTTTACACATCTTCTGTATGTCAGGAAGAGGGGGGAGGCGTGACTGACTTGTTCTGAGGGGAGAAGAGATAGACAGACCAGTCTTCCCTGGCCTCGCACCAGTCCGGCCTGTACACCTCCATCATCTTCTGGACCCGGAAGCACAGGCTCTGTGGGTGAGGAGGCAGATGCCCCAGTGACTGACCGGCCCGGCTAGGCACACGGCCCAACACGCACATTGAAATCCCTCCTAATTGCCCTCATTAGAACAAATGCTTTAACCTCTTCCCACTAATGACTTTCGAGGATACAGATTCTACCAGCAAACAGTAACCGAATTCAGCATCAGACATTAAATAAGCGAACGCTGCTCCGGACCGACTGGAATGATGATCTTGCTGTAATATGCTCATTATCTCCAGCCTGCCTCGCTTAAAAAAACCAAAATACACAAAAGACTTATCGTGAATGAAACCCTGAAACAAATTACATTCTGCTGGATCTCTTTGTAAGAGAAAAAGCTGTAGTAATACTGCTGTTTTCTGACAACTCTAATTATGTTAATAAATAACAGTTGTGAGTATTCAGCCATCTTTGGGGCTGGAAGTTTACTAAGTTTGTTGCGAGGCCAGAAAGCGGAAGCGGGACAGAAAGGCGCCAAGGCTAAGCTGAATCGCGAATCGCCAGGCAGGGTCCGTAAGCGCCCCGGACGGCCGACGGCGGCCTCACTCACATAGTCGATCTCCTCGTCGAGTTCCTCCCTCTCCGCGCGGGTGCTGACCTGCGGGTAGACCTCCCCCAGGAGCTGGGGGGTGGGACTGGGCGCCCTGCCGTTGCAGTCCTGGTGCTCCCCCGGCAGCCTGGGTCCCGGCGCTGCCCCCAAAAGGCTCTTCTTGTGTGCCAGGGGGTTGAGGGGCAGCACGGCGGGCACCTGCAGAAGCTCGGGCAGCTCCAGGGAGAGGGCACGGCGGTCCCGGCAGGGGGCGAAGCGTCGGGATAGCGAGGGGGGCGGCGGCAGGGGCAGGGGGGGCAGAGGCGGCGACAGCAGGGACTCATGCTCCACGGGGACGGAGTGGGGGCCACGGACTCGCAGGCTGCTGCCCCCCATCCCCCGAGAAGAGCGACCCAGGCTGTTCCAGCTCGACCTCCGGGTCCACACCGAATGCGGGTGAGGGCGCCCCCAGTTGTGGTAGAGGGAACTGTGGCCAGAGCACTGCACTCACAGAAACAGAACAAAGGGAATCCACAGAATGTACAGCTTGTCTGGTATGAGATCCATCGATCCATCCATTTTTCAGTCACTTATCCAGTACGGGTTCAGAGGACCTGGAGTCTAAGACAGGCAGCATAGCGGGCGTACACCCTGGACTGGATGCCAGGCCATCGCAGGCCTCATGCACACGTGGAATCATACACAGAGCAGTGTTTGCCAATCTGGTCCACCAGCACCCACAGACAGTTTACATTTTTGCTGCCTCCCAGCTACCTGCCAGATGGTCCACATTTTCGCTCCCTCCCAGACAATCTATATTTTTGCTCCCTCCCAGCTCCCTTTCATCTGTCTTTACCTTTCACTTCCAGTATGTTCGCTAATGCAGACTAGGGCTAAAGGGTTTGGGGACATTACTGTGAAGGGGGTGTAAAGCGCAGTGACATCATGGCATAGACCTCACCCAGAGGTCTTCATCACAGGCTCAATTCCTGCCTGGGAAGTAACTTGGACTTTTTCAGTTGGTAACTCCTATGCTGTTTCAGACAGGGAGGGTGTAATTAAGGCAGGGAGGGTGTAATTAAGGCAGGGAGGGTGTAATTAAGGCAGGTAGGGTGTGATTATGCTCCTCTCCTCGGTTACCTGAAGGGATAATATGCTTGAAAGGTCATGCATCCGCTGATTTACACCCACTCTCTCCTGCAGACAGCTCAGCCACGGCCTCTGCTCACCAGCGAGTGCTGCTCCCCAGCGCCTTTGCCCAGAGAGGCTACGCTGCTCTTCCGGGAGCCCAGAGCCAGACTGGGCCGCTCCGCCTGGTACGGCCCCTTGGCAGGGGCAGCTGGAGTCACGTCCAGGTGTCCGTTGGGGGTAAGAGTGCAGATCTTTGGGTCTGGAAGAGCAGGGGGTGGGAGGGGTGTGTTTCAGTGACAAAAATACTCTGGCTGTGTGGCTCTCTGTCACACGGGGTCGGCTTTTCGCTTATGCCGCAGAAAACGCGAAGAGCCCTCGGATTTCTGTTATTGAACTTTCACACTAATGCATGCTTGGGAGCGCTGAATGGCACAATATGCTGGAATCGATTAAACTGGCGCGAGAAAAGGAGGTTTTTAAATTCTGGAAAGCGAGTTTTGGACAATGGCGTTCGGAAGTTTTATTAAGTTAAAAGAAGAATCTCCTTGGGCTGCAGTTCGGAATCCAGTGAGCGGAGTGACGTATGAGGCTGCACAAAGCAGCGCCGCTTATTAATCCAGCTTCCTGAGTCGTGATGGTTCCCTTGTTACCCAGGAGAGCAAAGCAGCCAATCAGAGCGGCCGGTCTCCACCCTGAATGAGCCTTGGCGCTTCACGCGGCACTTTCCCGGGCTGAGCGAGGCGGCGACCGCCGAGACAGCGGCACGCGCGTTTATTGTCCTCGTTAACCTTAATTGAGAGGTCCACAGCAGCATGTCATGCTTCTGAGAGGTGAGATTAATCACAAATCTCTCGGCGAAGCAGAGGAATGTCCTGAAGTCACTCACACACCTGTCAGGCGGGGAGGTGGGGGGGGGGGGGGGCTACCTGAGAGGGGGAGAGAATCTCTTCTTTTCTCTGTTTCCTCAAAGTTGGAAGAAGACTTGTCGTCCTCAGAATACGATCGATTGGCATCGCCCTGTGGAGACGGGAGAGACGGACAAGAGGAGAGGAGGAGAGATGGGAAGAAGAGAAGGAGGGGAGGGCAGGAGGAGAGGAGGACAGGAGAGTGAGACAGGAGAAGAGGAATAGAAGAGGACAGGAAGAGAGGAGGAGAGTAGGATAGGAGAACAGTAGGAGAAGGAGGAGAGGAGGACAGGAAGAGTGGAGGACAGGAGATGAGGAGCAGAAGAGGACAGAGGCAGAGTAGGAGGGCATCAGAGACCATCCGTGTTTTGTTCACACATCCTGTCTCTAACTCTGTAAGTCTGTAAAAATGATGCCTGTACCATGAGCTGTTAGGACAAATGGTGCTACCATATCTGCATATTTTTATGTTATAAATATCTGCATTTTATTTATATTTTATATAATAAATACTGCACATTTTTATCTTATAAATATCTGCACATTATTTACTTTTCTGTTTTCTTTATTCCTTTATTACTCATACTAGTCTAGTTTTCAGGATATTCTATTTCTGTAGTGTACTTTATGATTTCTTTACACCGTGTGTGTTTGCACTATGTGTATCGTCACTGCATTGTGCGTATCGTCACTGCGCTCTGCGTATCGTCACTGCGCTCTGCGTATCGTCACTGCACTGTGCGTAGCGTCACTGCGCTCTGCGTATCGTCACTGCGCTCTGCGTATCGTCACTGCACTGTGCGTATCATCACTGCGCTCTGCGTATCGTCACTGCACTCTATGTATCGTCACTGCACTCTGTGTATATTTGTCTATAATAATATGAAGCTTTTTTTTATCTTATATTCTGGACGTTACAGATTAGTAGGTTAACAGCACTTGTGTGTGTTTATATTTAGTGATGATGGTGAGTCACATATATGAATCCCCATTGGGCGAGGCACGCGTGGCCGCTGTTCACATGACCGCCCGCACCTCCGCCTGGAAGCCCTCCACCAGGATGGCCACCAGCAGGTTGAACAGCACGTAGTTGCCAAAGGTCATGAGGGCCACGAAGTAGAGGGCGGCCCAGGGGGAGGTGGAGGCCATGCCGTTGTAGAGCACCATGTTCCAGTCCTCCTGGGTCAGGATCTGCGGGGGCACACCCAGAGAGGTCCACGCTTTAAGCCCTGGCGGGGAACCACACGTAGGGTGGTGGAGCAGCATAACAGGATGACGCCGGGCAGCTCACCTGGAATACGGTGACGATGGCCCACAACAGCGAGTCGAAGTTCTTCCTGTCGGGAACCGTGTCACCCGCTTCAGTCTTCAGGCTGAATTTACACCCAAAGATGTGCATTCCCAGGATGCTGCGGGTCACATCGCCACCGGGGGGATTAACGCACTTGTGAATTGACTTTTCGGGAGAGGACCCCGCGTGCCAGCCCAGCGGGGTTGCCAGATGGTGTTTGCTGAGCCGCCGCGTAGGGTCTAAGTCGGGTAAATATTACGGCGGCAAGATAAAGGGTCAGCGGCGGGGGCCATTTTGTGCGAATCTCTCGCTTTCCGGTTAATCGCAATCAGCTCTGCTGCTGCCCGGGGAAAAAGGGCAGAGTCAGAGTGCGCTGGATGCACATGGGACATGCGTTTGGCTGGAATTAATCTGGCGGCTGCTGGAGATGGAGTGCATGAGCGCCGGCCCTCAGGAAAGACGGACGGCCCCAAGGTGCGACGGCGAAGACAGATCAGATCTGTTTATTAAGGCGTCACACAGCCCTGACAGAGCCCAGCGTACTGGGGGCACATTAAGGATCATCAGTCTCACTTCACACATTATTGGCTCATCAAGGAGTCCCTTGGCCAGAGCCAGACCGAGTTCCCCCATCCACCACACTCAGGCTGACAGTCGGCTGGAACACAGACCTGAAGATGAAGATGAAGAGCATGAGGAGCATGCAGAAGGTGGCCACGTTGTCCATGGTCTTCATCAGCA
>JAODLC010000049.1:10223351-10241976 GCA_026781145.1 Hippopotamyrus pictus
ATAGACACACACACACATCACCTGGGACAGGGGACACACACACACACACATATATATATATATATATGTGTGTGTGTGTGTGATGTGACTCTGGCACCTTTTATTTATTAGACTGTACAGCTGGGGATGGTGCTTCATTGGCGCCAATTATCTCCAAAGGTGAACACTTCCACTGATGCCATGACAGGACACAGTCATTTCTCTCCCAGTGTGACGAGATCCAGGCGTCGCTCGGGGAAACAGATGCTCTTGGCACAGTAACCTGGGTGGCAACATTCTGACGATAGATGATTGGGGGGAGGGTGGGATTTTGAAGACGGTGGGCAAAGTGATAATGATTTAATAAAGCAGAGGGAGGTGGGGCTCCTCATCTACCCGGAGAAAAGGCAGGGAGCCCTAAGTAAGAGAAATACGGGCATGTGTGAGGGCATATGTGTCGCCCTGGATAACAGTGGGCCTGCATTATGGCGGAACAGCAACCTGTGTTAATTGTAATATTTGTTTATGCTCCAGATGCTTTCATGTGTAGCTGACATTTTTATATAGCAAGGTATTTATTTACCAGAGCGGTTCGGGGACACGTCGCGTGTGAAGCTCACAGTGTGAAGCACTCGCATTTCCATCTTTGCGGGGGCTTCCCACTGGGTCTCAGAATAATGCAATTAGAACCGCACTCCGCGACAGGCCGCAGAGGGGATGAGCGAGTAAATCCGAGGGGATGCTGGCAAAAGGGCGGCCAGACAGACAGACAGACAGGCATGCAGGCAGACAGATACGGACAGTCAGACAGACAGGCTGGCAGACAGAGAAACACACAGACAGACAGGCAGTCTGGCAGACAGACAGACAGGCTGGCAGACAGAGAGACAAGCTGGTAGACAGAGAGACACACAGACAGACAGACAGGCTGGCAGACAGACAGACAGGCAGTCTGGCAGACAGACAGACAGGCTGGCAGACAGAGAGACAGGCTGGTAGACAGAGAGACACACAGACAGACAGGCAGTCTGGCAGACAGACAGACAGGCTGGCAGACAGAGAGATAGGCTGGTAGACAGAGAGACACACAGACAGACAGACAGGCTGGCAAGCAGAGAGACACACAGATAGACAGGCAGTCTGGCAGACAGACAGACAGGCTGGCAGACAGACAGACAGGCAGGCAGACAGACAGGTAGATAGATGGCCAGAGGGACAGCCCCTCCTCCCCCGGGACTCACAGGGTGAAGTTCTCCTCAGGGTAGCAGCGGTTACGCAGCAGCCCCGCCCATAGCTGCACGCCAATGATCCCAAAGATGAAGAAGACGAAGAAGCAGAGGAGCAGCACGTTACCCAGCATAGGGAGAGTGTCCAGAAGCAGGTTCACCAGGATGCGCATGCCTGGGGTACAGGGGAGAGAGGGAGGCAGAGAGTGAGAGAGAGGGTTGGGGGCAGTAATCACACAGGGAAGGGTGGGGGGAGAGGGAGGCAGGGGCTAATCAAACACATGTAGGTAGAAGGGTTATTTCTGGGGGATCGCTGACATTTTGATTTTGGGGTAAAATAAACGGATAGACCCCAGAGAGTGAGATACAGTACCGTGGAAACAGAAAGGCAAGGACATCAAGGAAACAGGATGCCGAGTGTATGGGAGAAAAAGGAAGATAATCACATTGGGGAACCAGAAAGCTGAGAGAATTGGGGAAACAGGAAGCTGAGCTTATCGTGGAAATAGGAAACCATTGGAATGGGGGAGAGAGGAAGCTGCGTGTATTGGGGAAACAGGACACCAAGGGAACAGGGGAAAGAGGAAGCTGAGTGAATTGGGGAAACAGGATGCCAATGGATTGGGGGTAAGAGGATTCTGGGTGTATCGGGGGAAACAGGACGTTAATGGAATGGGGGAAAGAGGAAGCTGGGTGTATCAGGGAAACAGGATGGCAAGGGAATGGGGGAAAGAGGAAGCTGTGTGTATCAGGGAAACAGGAAGTCAAGGGAATGGGGGAAAGAAGGACCCAAGAGTGCTGGAGAAACAGAAAACCAAATGCATCAGAAAAATGGGAAACTACCCTCTCATCGCGCCCAGTGGGCCAGGAAGCTGAGCCTATGGTCCCTCTCTGTACCCAAATAGCAAACAGTCACATCCCACTCTGTGATGGGAATAAGTACCCGGGGGAGTCACATTTGGAAAACAGGCTTAATGAAGGGCTGCTCGCCATTGGAGCCCACCTCCCCAAAAGGAGCTGAGATGGAATTAAGGAGCTTATCCCGCCGCAGAGCTGGCCACATGGCTACCCCCCAAGGGCATTAGGCGGCGGCCCTGGTGACATCACAGCCAGCCTGCAAGCCTCCCTGCTGCTGCCGGATTGGCCGGTATGAGGGGTGGAGCCAGGGTTGGCCGTGGCCACTGTGACACACGGCAGCAGTGTGGGTCATGCATTTAAGAGCCCCGCACAGATAATGAGGGCGGGGGCGCTCTGGCAATGAAGAGCCCCCCCCGCCTGTGGTTATTTAGTGCGTCGCTCGAGACGCGGCTGTGAGTGTGCTGCTGCGAGAAGGAGCAGTTAATTCAAATTGAATTTCTGAAAATCAAATCATGGGAGCGTGGGGGGTGGGGGGGGCAGTGCCTCCATGTCATATAAGCAGAAGATGAAGGGGCAGAGCTGTCATTGGCCAGAGCCCAGCAGTGGGTATGAACTACGTCTCTCTCTCTCTCTCTCTCTCTCTCTCTCTCACTCTTTCTCCTCCCCGCCTGCTCGCTTGCTTCATCTCCTCCGACTATTCTCTCGCTCTGCTAGCTTCGGCCACCTATGCACTCTGAAGACCTGGCCTCTCATTGAGCCTCCCAGTGTATCGCTCTGCTCCACTGGTGGTTACTCCCATCCCCAACCCCCCGACCTGCCCCCCCCCCCCCCCGGTCACTATTCAGTCTTACTCCTGCTCTCTGGCTCCCTGCTAAATATTTTATCTCCTTTTGTTCACTGTGTCTCTATGAGTCTTTGAGGTCCCCTGCACACCACAGCACTTCCAGTCAGTCAACGTGTGCACAGCATTCTCAGCACAGAAGCCAGCGTCCAGCCAGTTCTCAACAGGCAGGCCAACACACGGGGCAGCATCGGAAACGGAGCGCTCACAGACACTCGGACGTGCTCAGCGTCGGAAACGGAGCGCTCACAGACACTCGGAGGTGCTCAGCGTCGGAAACGGAGCGCTCACAGACACTCGGAGGTGCTCAGCGTCAGAAACGGTGCACTCACACACACTTGGAGGTGCTCAGCGCCGGAAACGGAGCGCTCACAGACACTCGGAGGTGCTCAGCGTCGGAAACGGTGCACTCACACACACTAGGAGGTGCTCAGTGTCGGAAACGGTGCGCTCAGACACACTAGGAGGTGCTCAGTGCCGGAAACGGAGCGCTCACAGACACTCGGAGGTGCTCAGCGCCGGAAATGGAGCGCTCACAGACACTCGGAGGTGCTCAGCGCCGGAAACGGAGCGCTCACAGATATTCGGAGGTGCTCAGCGCCAGAAATGGAGTGCTCACAGACACTCGGAGGTGCTCGGAGGCGGTTCAGCAGTGATGCCCAGTGTCAGTGCTGATCAGACATAACAAAGTTAAGAAACAGAAAGTGGGCTGTAGGTGACCTCACGTGCCTAAGTTCGAGTTGAGGGCAGGACCCGATGTCCAGAACTCTGACAGACTGTATAAACAGGCTTGGTTTTGAGCCAAGCTTACAGCACATCATTCTGAGTTCTGGGTAAAGACAGAGAGCTGCAGCTCCACCCTGGTGATGAAGGGCCTTGCGCGGCGGTCGCTTTGACCGCAGGACAACCGTGAATGCCTCACCACATCTCCCACAGACAGATATCGAGCGGCCCCACCGAGAGAAGCCGCCGGTGGTTTCGAGGTACATGGCGGAAATGTCAACACCGTCGATCGCCACCGGGGGGCATGTGGCTGTGGAGGAAATTGATCGGACGAAAGGCAGAGAGAGCATTGCTGGCATGCCACGGCCACCCGGGACATGGAAATACGCTCCGACGTCGGCAGACTCCAGGCCGGAAACGTGCGTGTACCGCGGCATGATTCCCGCATCCCGACTGGAAAACAAACGCAAGATGGCAGGACAGGGGCGAAATGTTCAAGCCGCTTTTTAGGGTGAAACGATGCAGAGTCCTTCATGTTTAAGCACGTACCATATCGTGTAGGAGGCACATCAGCGGGGTGGGGGCACCCGGGCAGATTCAGGGAGCCCAGCAGGGGGTCCCTGAATACATAAACTGGGTGGGGGCGCGAGGCCATATTTTACCAGGGGGCCCAAAATTTCTAGATTGTCTGCTATTTGCACTGTTTTGTAGTGTTTGGACTATCTGTGCTATTTTGCACTGTCTCCATTGTTTAGTCTTCTGTGACTGAGTGTGGTTGTGTAACTGGCATCCCAATGCACCCGTTACACAGGGCCGATGAAACCAGGGGCACCGTAAGGGGGTAGGAAGCTGATGAGGGGGGGACAAAAACATTTGGAGAATTTGGACTGGTCGGGGTGGGGGACCCAATACTACTGTATATGCTGTCATGGGGCCCAAAATCTCTAGCAGTGCCCTGCTTGTCCTATGCAGGGTGGCGGGAGTCCGGAGGCAGGCAGTAACGCAGGGAGGGGTGCCAGGCCAGCGCAGGGACTGCATGCACATGTAAATGGAGCTGTTTGTACCAGGAGCAGACCAAAGGGCTTAGAGTCAGCTCTGTCTCACTTTAATGTAACTCTGAGAGGTATTTAGCTGTCTGGAACATTTTAACTGGTAATGGCTTTGAACTGTCCTCTGGGTTTTAAGCTGTCATCTCTGGGGAAGATGTGATTTTAGTCGTGGGAGGGTGGGGGGTGTATGAGTGAATGACACCAGATTAGGTTGTAACTCGGTGACAAGTCAATGCCCCGTAGTTTCAGAGCTCCATGGAAGGAGAGAGTACCAGGCTGTGGATTGGGGGGGGTGGCGGATACTCACTGGGGACACGGTTGATGGCTTTGAGCGGCCGGAGCACCCGTACGGTCCTTATGGCAGACAGGTTGATGTTCTGAAGGTCCAGTGAATACTCCACCATCCTGCCGAGGAGAGAGAGGAGGTCAGAGTTGAAGTCACCCCAGAGAGACACACAGAGCCACATGGAGAGAAAACACACCCAATCTACAGTAAGCACACTAAATCTACAGAAAACACACCCAATTTACAGAAAACACACCAAATCTACAGAAAACACATGTATCATGAAGCATGATCTGCAAAGAGCTGCTGCTCTGATTCAGGCACATGCTGCATCATCACACATAGACAGAAAGGATCTCATATGCATGATCTCAGCTAGAGCACAGCGAATCCTTTAGTATTCATGCAAAATCTCATCTATCTTCTCAAACAGCCATAGAAATCAAGAAACAGGAATCAGGTCCATTAAAAATGCAACGGCATGTTCAGTGTGAGGCTCCCGATTCACAAGATGTGGTGGCTGAGGTCTGAGTCCGTCATGTGCGTATCACTCAGAGCCCCCAGCCTTGCCCTCCCTTCTCCGACCTCCTGGTGGCGACGCACTGACCCAGTGATGTACTCCGTTCCAGTGAAATTGAATAAAATCTGGAGAAATCTCAATCTCCCTGAAACTTTTCTGCTCCTACATCAGTGTGGATGGCGCCCCTAGTCCGGCAGCGGAAACACCGGTCATGTTAAACTGATACAGTAACTCAGCCTGTGACTGAATTAAGATGTATGCTGCTGTCTGTTGCTAGGGCCCAATTACAGGTTGCTTGACTGAATTTTGACTTACCGTCAATCTCCCTGAAAGTCAGAAACACACAAACACACACACACACAAAGTCTCAGCCCTGCAGCAGGGAGGCAGGAATGATCCGAGCCCCAGTGTGAGAGGTGATCCAGTGAGACGGCGATTTCCTCTTAAAGCCGCCAGCCAGCTCTGATTCTTTGCCCGCAGAGCTCTGTGTAAAACACTCCGCCAGCTCATCTCTTCAGGGGAAGCTTCCAGCACTCCTCCACATACCCTCCGCCTCCTCCTTCTGCGGGCATTACTCGGCAGACACGTAAGGCGGCATAGAAATTACCAGCGCGGACGCTGCTTGGTCACGGTGAGGCTCGCGTAAGCGCACGACAGGAGCTGCACATGGTGCCACTCAGGAAGGCGGGTTCGGGCTCTACACTTCTCTTCAGACTTATATAAGGTCGCACCACAAATTAATCAACGTTACTGCACCTTTTAAACGATTCCGTGAGGTGGCACTCTAGCTCAGCACCTGCAGAGTAGGGGGTTGAATCCCACCTCTGTTCTGCACTTGTGTTCGCGTGGAGTTTGCGTGTTCTTCCTGTGTAGTGCGGGTGCCTGTAGTCAGGCTAACTGGCCGGTGTCTGTAATTTTCCTGGTATGGACTGGCATACCGTCCAGGGCGTCCCCTGCCTTCTTCCCTTACTGCCTGGGATGGACTCCAGACCCCCCACAACCCCCTGGATAGGTAGTGGGAAGATAGATGTATTATTTGTGAGGTAATTTCACTTTTTAATTTGCAAAAAGCCTTAGTTTCCAAGCCAATAATTTCCTCACAAAACTTTAATTTGCTACGGCTGCTTTTTCGTGTGTGTTGATTCAGCTCTTCTGTTTCCTCATTGCGATGCTGTATTCAGATTAACAAGATAATCTTAAAAACACACACAGCACTAGCAGGCTGTCCAGCTCCTTAAATGCGTCACAAACCCGACGGTGACAGCGGCGTTCCCTACAAGTGGCAGACGGCCGAGCCCGAGTCCACCTGAAACAGAGCGTCCATTTGTGGGAGAGGCAGGCGAGCGAAGCACACTAACCCAAAAATACCCCACAACACTTTCCTCCAGCACTTAATCGAGAGAACTGTCTCAAAGTCAGTGTAAATGTCACATCTTCTGAACTCTGCTCAGAGAAACCAGCTCTGGCACTTTCGCCTTCAAAGAAAATTACACGACGCGGCCTCATTGGAATTCCGAAAGGAAAAATAGCATTTTCGGAATGATCATTATGCATAAGGAGCAGCTCCGTGTAAATGTGCGTACATATATAAATAAATATGAATCCGCGCACAAACGGCAAACCGCCAAAAAGCCTTCTGAGGCACACACCCCAAAACAGAAACCCGAATGATACAAATTAACAAAAAAAAAATATATATATACACAGAAAGCTCAAAGATGCATGTTAACGAACCAGTAAGCAGAAAGCTCACTGACACACGCTAACACACCAGTAAGCAGAAAGTTCACTGACACACGCACATTCACTTACACACAGAGACACAGAAAGGCACGCACACACACACACACACACACACACACACACACACACACAGTAACTCAAAGGCAGACAGGCATGAAGGTGCGCAGTTGCTACAACATCAGTCCCTAACCCTGCTTGTCAGGCTGCTGGGACGTGCTTACTCTCACTCTCTTCTCTGGGAGGACTGGGCTACACAGAGCCTTCAAAATGCATGACAGCGCCCCCCCCCCCCCCACTGACCACACACTGCAGCAGGCAGCCGGGCTCGATTCAAGGCAGAGCTGCAGCAGAGGTGTCCCTGGGTATGACCCCTAGTGAGAGGACCCCCAGTGCCCATCAGCCGCATACCTGTCAGCCATATGCCTGTCAGTCACATATCTGTCAGCCTTGTGCCTGTCAGCTGGATACATGTCAGCTGTGTGCCTGTCAGCCACATGCCTGTCAGCCGCATACCTGTCAGCCGCGTACCTGTCAGCCATGTGCCCGTAAGCTGTGTGCCTGTCAGCCATGTGCCCGTCAGCTGTGTGCCTGCCAGTCACATGCCTCTCAGCTGTGTGCTTCTCAACCATGAGCCCGTCAGCTGTGTGCCTCTCACCCATATGCCTGTCAGCCATGTGCCTGTCGGCAATCTCCCTATACTGTGTGTCTGTTGCTGTGAGCTGGGGCACACTGCAAGTGTAGCTTTCAGTCTAGCTTAATTTGGTGGGTTATGGAGGATGAAGAGGGGCTAAATGGTAAGAAGAGCGCCCCCTCTGGACTACAAAAACCGCATTGTCTATTGAGATAATTAGCTCCCTTCCCATGGGCATTGTTACAATCTCTCCTTTCTGTCTTCCCACTCTGCCTTCAGGAGGGGGGGGCGCTGTGACTTCCCCGGGGTGCATGAGGCATGCGGAGGGCACGGCTCTGTCTTCTAAAGCTTGCCTCACCACGATGGGGTGTTGATCCGTGTCGAATCAGCGGGAGGAGAGGGAGCAGAGTGTGTGCGGGGAGAGGAAAGCGGGGAGCGGGTTCCGTACTCACAGACGGCACTGTGAGGGGATTAACCCGCACTGGCCCCCCAAGGATGAGCCTCCGCTAACAGGAAGAGAGCCGCACAGCCATGGACATACACAGCGGCGCATGCAGAGACACCCGCACCCTGTCCCCAGCTGTCCCTGTTACAGGGACACCTTGTCAGGCAGGAACAATGACCTCACTCTCACTGCCTATTCGTGTCTCTGTTTTTTTTATATTTTATCTGAGACGGCACCTTGCATTCAGATACTGGTAGGTTTGAAAAGATGCTTACAACAGTTGTAAACTTGGTTTTAGGGTCCAATTAATCCTAGGAAGCCTCCATCCCCTATGCAGAGCTCACTGCAGATGGTTATGGTGTCTTAATGCAGCTTCATAAGCCCCCCTCCCCTACTCATATCTCAGATTCGACCCATAATTTGCCACGTGCAGCCAGCCTGGGGACGCGGGCCGGCCAGCTGATGAGCCCCCCCACCTTCCATCCCTCTGAGCGAAGGTACCCCTGTACTCCCCAGCCAGGTGCGTGAAAGCGCTTTGCCGGCTGCGTACCCAAAGCGGGGCCCAACTTGTACTCGCAAGCTCGTCCCCCTCCATCTCCATGGTAACAATAAGCCCAGGGGCCAAAGGTCTTCGAGATGAGCCTCGTTAGCCCTCCCCCAGGCTAATTCCCCCATCATCCCATCCCCAGCCTGGCTACGAGGGCAGAGCACACAGCCTGCTGCAGCAGAGACCTGCCGGTCACATGACCGAGAGGGAGGCTGGGGTCACATGACCGAGAGGGAGGCTGGAGTCACATGACCGAGAGGGAGGCTGGGGTGCCGGCTGAATATCACAAAGCCGCATTCATTGTGCCCCCCAGGGAGACGAGGACACGGAGAGGCAAAAGGACCCGGGGCGCGGCGAGCCATTCTCCGGGCGTGTCGTTCATTATTTATAGGGCTTTCTCATGCAAATGCGCGTAAGTGTGCGCAAACAGTGACTCTGCACCCCAGAGTATCAAACCCGAATGTCTGTTGCCGTGAGGCACCATCGCTTAGCAACACTCCCTAACAGGACCTGGAAATCTCTATAAAACACCATGCAGAGATCGCCGCAGCTGAACATCGCTGGCACAAAAGGCGAGGCAGACTTCAACTAGCCACGATTTTAGCAGCAATTGGGGGTGGGGGGTCAAACCTTTCAATCAATCATCCTCTTGTGCAAATAGTTTTCAATCTGTAATATAATGACTCCTGGAAGCCAGAAATAGGGTTGGCAAATATTTCCTGAAGGCAAGCAGTTACGCACACACAAGGACACACGCGCAGAGACGCACTGTGCACGCGAAGCCAAGAGGCAATCTGGAGAGCTGCGGAATAAGCACTCATTAAGATAAACGCCTTTCTGCTGTGATAATTCTTTGATTAAGGTGGCTAATTTTCCCGGCCTGGTGCTCAGACTCTGCGCCTCTTCTTGCAGAAAAGCCGTTCGCTGATTTTTCTGTCACAGACCGAAAATGCAGCCGCCTCTCCCTCCAGCGGCTTTTTTTAGCATATTCTAGCGTATTCTTTGCTTGCTCCCACTCCTGCCGCTCGACTAATTGCTGTTAACATCTGCCTGCAGGCTTGCTCCTCGTTCCCGGAGCACCGGACGAGGCGGGGCGGCCCGTGTCTGCTCTGAAATGCCGGCCTTCCGGTTATTAGCGACCGCGTTTGCTCCTGGATCCCCTATTCATGCCGCACACCTGCCCGACGTTCTGCTGATCTAAGGCGGCTCTTGCTCAGTTCTCCGTCCAAGTCTGCTTTTCCGAAACGGAGGCGACAGCTGGCTGCGGCGAGCAGGCCACCAGGATTGAGAGGGACACCGACTGTTGCTGGGAGTTCTGGAACTTTCTATAGATCCGTTAGAATCTGTCTCCGGCAAGCGTGGCTGGTGAGCACACAGTAAGAATGGGACCAGGACAGAGAATGTGCTTAAGGGCCTCGTTTCCAACCAGACTCTGCCACCTGAACGCGGGAAGGTCCAGCTGATAATGGGCCTTGCGTCCATGACTTTGCAGCGTGTGATATATCAAGGGGGAGGCAGCCCTATTCCAGCCGGATAGCTGCTGTCAGAGCACCGGCCACTGGTGTGTGGCCGGCAGGTGCAGGGGCCGCTGGTGCACGAGTTGTTGGTGTGCAGGCTGCTAGTGTGCAAGCCGCTGCGGCATGGGGCGCTGGCGCAAGAGCCACTATGTACTGGGCACTGGAGCGTGGGTCGCTGATGGATGGGCCACTGGAGCACGGGGCAGTGGAGCGCGGGCCGCTGGAGCATGGGGCACTGGAACTTGGGGCACTGGAGCGTGGACCGCTGGAGCACGGGGCATTGAAGCGCTGGCCACTGGAGCACGGGCCGCTGGAGCACGGGGCACTGGAGCGCGGGCCGCTGATGCATTGGCTGCTGGAGCGCGGGCCACTGCTACATGCATAATTAAGTCTTTATAATGGGGGCCAGGTCGCCATGACGGCGGCGGGATGAGACCCTGTGGTTATTTCTGGACGTCTATTGTATCCTCAGTCAGTGCAGCCAACGCTCATCACCATAAAGCTCTACACCATGGCTCATCCCATGCCGATGGTCCTGAATTGACCAGATCCACCTGAGAACTGTCCTTCCCAAATGTCTCTACCGCTCCGCTACACGGTCTGAGGGATGCCCGTCTCCTTGCAAAACACCAAACCCCACTGATCTTAAATAATTCCATGTTCATCAATAATGCAATTGCAATTAACTACGATCTGATTCACAACAACGCCTTCGAAATGTTGCAGAAAACAAACCCCAAAGCCACCATAAAAATAGCACATTAAATGGGGAATCAGCAGCGCTGGGGTAGGGAAGTCACTCCCAGTGTTTGGCTCATGTTTATTGTGCTGCTGGATGTCAGTGACATTAGCGAGACTAAAACACGACGCATGTTTGGAGCTTAGCGGCAGACGTCTGCTCCACCTCTGTAAGTCACTGCTGGAAAATCTGCAAAGCTCAGAGATGAGGGGAGAGATGCAATCAGGAGGCAGAACAACAAAAAAAAAAAAACAAAGCAAAATGATAGGAGGGACTCTCTGACAGCTAGTGACTGCCTGGCAGGCTTCTCTCCTCATCCCTCACCCTGCCATGACGATGAAGAAGTCCAGTCGGTTCCACGTGTCCCCCAGGTAGCAGCGCTGGCCGAAGATCCCGAGGGCCACCATCTTTATCACCATCTCCAGCGCGAAGAAGATGTAGATGAAGGCGTCGAAAGCCTGCGGTCAGGGAGAAGGTCAGGTCAGCGGCCAGTGGTCCATAATGACGCAGATGTGCCTGTTTTATTGGCTGGCTGCCTAGTGCACACTCTGTGCCGGCAAACCACGCCGGGCCTTAAGAACAAAGCAGTGTTCCCCATGGCTACAACTGCCTTGACAACGGGCTGGACAGTGAACCGACTGGTCTGAGGTCAAGGGGGAAAGATGCCGTCGAAATTGGGCTCCTGGAAACAAAGCATTTAGCTGAGCCGAGCGTTTCCTGGTATCGTTAATGGTGGTGCATTAATCCCAGCTCTCTCTCTTCTGAAAACCACCGCCATCACAGGCTGGAATGTGACGTCCGACTGCTGTCTTACGTCTTTGGGCAAGAATCAAACCTGCTTTAAACAAAGACACATTAGGAGATGAATTAAGAGAAGCAGCTGGCCTGGTCAGAATTTTATTGCTGACCCCTGAGTCCCCTGTGTGTGGGCTGCACTGGTCACCCAGCAAACCAGCCTTTTTCCTGGGGGGGAGGGCAACAAAATTTATTATGTGTGCCACCGCCCTCACAAAGGTCGGCCAGATTTAGTGTGGAGGAACACAAATTCCTAGTCCTGGTGTGGGACATTATCTCCACCACATCACCTAATGCTAAGCATTTGGGAGGTCTACAACATCTCATCACCATGACCAGAATGAGCAGTTAGAAGATGGAACATCTCATCACCATGACCAGAATGAGCAGATAGAAGATGGAACATCTCATCACCATGACCAGAATGAGCAGTTAGAAAATGGATGGATGGATGGATGGAGGTATGGAAGGATGTATGGATGAATTAATGGATGGAGATCTACAGTACCGAGTAAGAGACCTCTCTGGTGGCCTTTCTGGTGTGGGGGGATGCTGCCTAAGCCCAGAGGATGACATGACATGGGGGTGATCCCTCACCCTCCGAGCAGGGATGGGGGGGTCAGCTTGGTGGAAGCCTTCTGCGTCGCTCTGTCGGGAGTGAAGAGCTTTGCGGGATGGGGGCCTTTCTGCATGAGAGCACTGCCAAGCCTTCACAGCGATTTTAAACATCTCGGGGGGGGGGTTAGGGGGGGTGCAAGACCTACAAATCTAAACGCTGTGGGGTCAGCAGCCCTGGCACAGCCGTCACGAGACGAGTTCCGAGCTTAGAGAGGATGACGGGACCACGTGTGTGTTTACTGTCAGGCTATATGGAGGGGGGAGGCTCGCACACACCCCCGGCCTCCCACCTCCCACACCGGCAGGAGACCAAGGCTGCTGCCAATTAAATGGCTATGGATGGTGTGGAGATTTTCTCAGCGGGCTCCGCGGCCAGATTCTGTCCAGTCAGCATTCCCGCCACTGGGTGCCCCTGATGCAAATTCCCTTGCTTAAGAACGAAACGGCTCAGCAAACAGATTTACACACTGGGAGAGGATTACGCAGAACCGGAGCCATTAAGTGGAGATTCGGCAGAGGGACAGGACGTCTAGGGCGGGACGGAGGCCGCGAGCGGACGCTGCTTGCACGAATAATTCATAATCAATATTTACAGCGACATCTCTTTGCCGGAGACGCAGGCAGGCCCTGGGAGAGGCTACGGGGATGAAAAGCGGAGGAAAGAAAGGGAGACGAAAGAAGAAAAGATGCAGAGGAACGTTTTTGTGACTTCGAGCGAGAGAACAAAAGGTGCAGTGATGGAGGGAGATGGAGGGCTTGGGCTGGCGGGGACACTTGCCTGCAGGACCTGGCAGCGGTCGGAGGAGCAGTCGATGTTCTCGCAGGGCTGGTACATGCCCAGGGTGACGCAGTTCAGCAGGATCACCATGATGCTGATCCGCTCGAACCACGTGGCGGGCGGCTGGTCAAGGAAGAAGCCTGTCTCTCACTGGGACATTCTCACACTGCTCACTGGGGGCTACACCCACAGCTCCTCCTGAAACCATTAATCCATCAGCTCGTTCGTTAATCATTATGCCCCCTGCTGGCCTGTGCAGTGATTACACATTTTACATAAATACAGGGTTAAGCCGAGCTTGTTACCCCACTCTCTTATCCGCAAATCCTTATCCAGCCCTCTTCCCCCCCAAAAAAATACAGCCCGTCTTCTACAGAGAATAGACAGGTTTCTGTATAAATCTCTCCAGTGGCCACAGTAATCAGCAGCTGCCCCTGGACACTATAAGTGATGGATGGACCAGGCTGAGCCCCCAGCCCCCAGGTAGATAAATGGCTCGCAGCTGGAGTGGAGCCTTCGAAGCAGGCAGGGTACGGGGCACCTTGGCTACCCCTGTCACCCACGGCATCTCCCTGCTCCCTGCGCTCACCTCACCTCCGCCTTGTGGGGTAATTAGTTAGTTTGCAGTGACGTATTTGCAGTGCTCCTTTTCAGGGGCGTCCTTAGGGCCGTTCTCACAGAGAGTGGGCTCTGTATCTGGGTCGCTTCCACCCCGTGCTCTGGGGACATTATCTTATACCCAAGGGACGCGTAACCATTAATGGGTGGAGTGTTCCAGTAGGCAGAAAAACCAGGAACACCCCCCACCACCCTTGGAAAACAGCGCCACCCAAGGGAAAGCATAGTACTGGTTGAAATGGCCAGTCTGTCCTTGGGTCTCAGACGGACAGTCTCATGGGGGCACTGGGGACCCACAGAAGAGTCTTCTTCGATGCTGAGGGACTGACGCATTTCCCATAATGCACATGTGCAGTATCCTCCATAAAGCATCAGAATGCGTCGTGGTCGCGGGGAACCGATTGGCATAGGAAACACTGCGATAACCGGTGAGCCAATGGGCGGGGCAGGGCACACAGAGTGAATTAGGGCGGGGGTCAGCATGTCCTCTGCGTGGGTGGGTCCCGGGGGGCTCTTCTAGTCATGTTCCAATTAGCCGTCCGCTAAGTGGTGAGGAGGGGGGCACTAAGCAGACCATGTGAGGGATTGCGGGATAATTGCTTCAGTGGAGTAATTAAGACCTGCGATGGCAGGAAATCAGAGGTCCCTGTGGACCCTGTGGGGGGGGGGGGCGTCTCTCTCGGGCACGGCGGGCAGGGAAAGTGGGCCGTGATCCCATGTGGTGTGGCACAAGTTGACCTGGCTCCCAGAAAAAAAAAAGACAAATCAATCAGGATGCAATGGCAGTGATAATAAGTCAAGCAGGCAGGCGCTCGCTCTAACTGCAGTGTGATTTACTGACAGGTGTGTAATGACTGTCAGCGGGCAGGCAGCCCGGAGAATGAGCAGGATGCCCAGGGTGTGTGACATGTTCGGACAGAGGCTCCGCCCACGTCCATGGCCACACCCATTTTATGATGGCCCCCAGTGTTTTTCCAGCCTGTTCTGTCACTCAGAGCACCTATATTATGACATTAAAATGTTTCTTTGGGACCCATCCAGCTTGTTTTGCTGTAGCTGTACAACACGGTGGTATCTTCCATACGGCTGTCCCGACACCACTGGCACAGCCGGAAATGAAACTGCAGGTGGGCCAGAATAAAAGTGGGTGGGGCCACACCATCCAGTACAGCTCAGTAGCATTTACTCTACATTTCAAACGCCAAGGAGTTCCACTGTGCCTCTGCATGCTGTGTCACCATACTGACATCCTTCAGCAGCCATTAAAATCACACCAATCGGCTCTGTTTAGTTTCTGCGACACGACATTATACACAGAATCTGAACAAGCGCTTCGCAGCAGGTGCAGGGACGACGAAAAGAGCTTTACACACAGCAACTGTATAGAGTATTAAGCAGCAAAGCCATGTTATATAATTAATCTGCAACGCCCAGCCATAGTCCACAGACACTGTGAAGCACAGAAATCAAACTCAGCAAAGTATTTAAATTCTTCAATTTCAGTGGCTGCCTGTTTCTCTCGGCTACCGCAGCCATCTCTGCGCTCTGATAGGCTCACAGACTACTGCGAAAAAGGCCTACATTTGATGTCTTCCTGGAGTTCTATTAACCCATCCATCCATGTTCTATAACAACCTATCCTATTCAGGGTCATGGGGGGTCCGGAGTCTGTCCTATTCAGCGTCATGGGGGGTCCGGAGCCCATCCCAGAAACTATGGGCACAAGGCAGGGAACAACCGACCAATCTTTCATTTTCCACAAAATAAAAATCAGTGCAGCGTTATTCTGCTACGTGCTGACAAGTTTCACCACTGGCACCAGTGATACTAAATAATAATATATATCAGTTATGAATCGAATTTTCCAGCAAAAAGGTATTCATTAATGCATTAAATATAACTGGCGTACAAAAATAATTCCATTGGCTCAGTTTTTTCTCGACTATCTATTTCTCTTTTCCCAGTTAGCCCGGTGCTTGAGGTCAACTAAGCAGCAACCAATCAGCAAGCTATCACTGTAAGCGGCAACCAATCAGCAAGCTATCACTATAAACACCAACCAATCAGCAAGCTATCACTGTAAGTACCAACCAATCAGCATGCTATGGCTGTAAGAGCCTCCCCAGTAGATAGTTTTCGAGCGAAAAATAGGGACTAAAAGGGGTTCTGGAACTGCCTGTGAGGAACTACACTTATAGTTTCTGCTGTGGAAAAATGACAAAAGTTCCTGGTTCCAGAAAATGGTTCTGTGTTGGGAATATGCCTAATAATAGCAGATTTGTTGCCAAAACAGTAACTATTTCATTGGCTGGGCCTAGGCAAAAAGGGTATGTCCCTGCCTGGCGTCTCTCACCTAACATGTGATCTGTGTCCTAATTCAGCGACTGCATCCTTCGAAGGACACAGTCTGCGAAGGTGTAGCCTTTGTTGGCTCCCTTCTTTGAAGGTTGAACAGTAAGCATTGTCTAATGGGCCTTGCCTATGAGCCATGAAGAGCCGCTCCTATAACCCAACTGGGACACGCCCACTTTACCTCTGCACAATGAATCTTGGGATATGTTGGGCTGCAAAAGATCCATCAGGTGGACCCTTCACGACTCGTCAAAAGAAGAACGCATTTCTAGACCGCATTTGAAGGAGACTTTGAAATGGGACGGCCTTGTCTCACCACTGTGGCGCATTTGGCCATTGAATGCAGACTTAGGAGGATGCAGCTCCTGAATTTGGACGCAGTCGTGGAAAAGTGGAAAGTAACCTTTCCTGCCGTGACCCGTAGCCACACCAGAAGGCGCCTTCCTTGCATGTGTGAGGGAGGGAGACCGTTGCCCAGTGGTGTGCTGAGACAGGCTTGGGTCAGCGGGGAGACCCCTCTCCCTTCCCACTGGCTGTCCCCAAACACCACTCCCAGTCTAAGAGCACAACTCACACCTGACCCGTCAGAAACCATCATGATGGAACGGCATACATCTGCAACGCCCATAGCTCTTCTTCTCATGACAAGAGATGGACACAGCGGTCTTTGATTCACACATCGCATGTCACGTGTTAGATGTGACCCTGACTGCAAATCAACCAGTCATTAGTACAGTCACTTCTATGAAACTGATGTACGTGAGCCCAGAACGGCTGTCAAACGAGCTCGCCGTCAACTGCTGCACCACAATACAGGCATGGTTCACTTTTGAGACTCAATGAGGGGTAGTGCACTTGGGGTGGGGGGTGGGGGGGACATCCATCTGAAGTAATTTCCCCGCCCCCCTCCTGTGGAGTACCAAACGTGAACATCCTGGCACTCTGCCCATGAGCTCGTTACTGGGGAGACAGGCAATGGGAATATTTAATTAAGGTGACGCCGCGGGCTGGGAGATGAGGGATTGTCTGCTAAGATAGATGTTAACCTCTCGCTGAAAAGAGGCATTGAGGCAGAGTGTGGGCAGTAGGCAGGGGGGCGGCTGGGTGGCAGCGGATGGGACAGCTGGGCATGGCGGGGCAAGCCAGGCATAGCAGGGGGCCCTTCGCCTCCATGCCCGACATGCTGACGGTACGGCAGGGCATAAAGCAGCCGCCTCCCCTGGAGGGCGATAACAGGCGATCTAAGGATGACCCTTACTACCTGCAGGGGGCGCCACAGGGGCATGCTTTCACATGCCTGGCTGGGGGGCTGACTTTCTCTCCTTGATGTTTTAATTTCCTACACTCACGACATGAGGCACACATACCCACACAAACCACGTGAGGCACACATACCCACACACCACGTGAGGCACACATACCCACACACACCACGTGAGGCACACATACCCACACACACCATGTGAGGCACACATACCCACACACCACGTGAGGCACACGTACCCACACACACCACGTGAGGCACACATACCCACACACACCACGTGAGGCACACATACCCACACACACCACGTGACGCACACATACCCACACACACCATGTGAGGCACACATACCCACACACACCACGTGAGTCACACATACCCTGGCAGAATGGCTCCACATGAACACTTTGATTAGAATTTCCACTACAATATGCTAGTAATGAACTATTTCCCTTTCAGAAGAGCTACAGTAATTCCTGTCACCTCACCCCTCCAGGGCTGGCTGCCCTGATAGACTGGTCCCCCGTCCAGTGTGTTTCCCAGCTCCAGGCTCCTCTGCTACCCTTTACTGCCTGACCATTTGGAAAATGAGTCGCAATAACTTCCTAATTCCTGGCAATCATCTTGGAAATTGTTTCTCTGCATCTCCCTGCATGAAAGATTAAACATTTGCTCAAATATTCCCTGTGTGCTTGAGGTGGGTCAAGAGGGTTTATTTGAACGGCTATATTAATAAATTGATTACGCTGCTAGCATGAGCAGCCCCCCCCCCCTCCAAATGTAAATGTGCACATTAATACACAGAGCAAGTTGCAGACAATGTTCACTTCTGTCTATTTGCAGGGGAGATTCATCCTCTTTAATGGATGTGCGACGTAGAGGCGTCCTGCTTCACTAACCCAGAGCTCCTTTCTGGGTCTCGGAGAGTGTCCACTCACCCTGTTCACTGCAATCTGACAGCTCCCTGCTCAGTCACCTTTACAATTATAGAGTAGCAAGTTCAACTGCCAGGGGGAATTAATCAATCTGACAGCGTGAGATATCACACTGCACCCCCCGCAAAGTAAACACTCCTGATGTTTGAGTGTGCTCCTCC
>JAODLC010000049.1:10242076-10261895 GCA_026781145.1 Hippopotamyrus pictus
CCCCCCCCCCCCGCCCCCCAGAGTAAACACTCCTGATGTGTGAGGGTGCTCCTCCCCACCACCGGTTGCTGTCAGGAAGACTCTCGCTCTGCTCTGACATGCTCAGCCTGACTTCACCATGAAGCAGCACCTCAGAGGCCTTCAGTGAAGGCGCTGCGTTCACGTTAGCAGCAGAGTTGGACCGGGCCCTGTCCATGGGCATGGAGCCGTGTGTAACCAGAAGGCAGCACTGCGCAGACAGCGGCACCAGAACTCCACCCACCACTTTTAGTTACATTCAGAAAAGGAAAGGTCTAAGGCAGGGGCGTGTACAGGGGCGGGGCTGAAAGCTGATTGATCCCTAGAGTGCCCCTCCCCTGTCACTCACAAATTCAAAGCATATCATTGGCTAATGACATAATTGGTTGCTTTGTATGAATTATGGCCCCTCACCTTAAAATCACTAAGAATAATGACGGAAATTCACAGCCAGCTGTCATGGTAACAGCCTCTGCCATTTACGCGCTAATGCTTACACCCTGACGCAGCTCTGCCTAGGCTCGCTCGCTCCCAACGGGACATTTTGTGTAATTAACAACGAGCTTAAACCTCATTTAACGTGCGCACGTATCCTGAGCTGCTGCTCATCTCCCACTTCCTGATATGCTTCCTCAGAAGAGCCCCCGTCCCACCCCCAGGACGGCTCGCCAAACTTCACAGGCTCTAGCTTTCATCTCAGGCCCTTTCCCATTGCTCGCTATTCAAAAATCGTTTTCTGTTGTGTCTGGATGCTACGTTTCGTCTATACGAATCGGTGAAGACCTAGTTGCTGTATCAGAGCCCAAAGATTAGCAGTTTCAGATGAATGTTGCCCTCCACCCTTACTGCTACCCTCAGCTTCTCACTTGGGGCAGGTTTCACCATCGCCGTGGGTAGCACTCTGCTGCATCATGGGATTGTGATTTTAAGTATCACTGGATAATGCGTTCATTGCAGTCTCTGCTGAGGTGTCACTGCGACAGTGATGCAATCATGATCGTCTGCTTTGGCCTGGGGTTCACCGTGGGGCTTCGGGAACAGAGCCGCCCTGCAGGAACCTGTCGGCACATCGAGGCATCGGGGATCACGTTGGGAAAGATTGGGAAACCGGGGGGGGGGGGGGGACTTCGACGACAGCCCCTCTCACAGGATGTTAAGCCAGCTGATGGAACAAAGATATATATTTTGGCAATTTGTGGTGGGAAGGCACTTCTCCGTGCCGAGGGCTTAGGACGTGGCCGGGCGCTGCTTGTGCGGCTGTGGCGGGACCTGGATGCCCCGACTGTTTATTGCAGCATGACGGATTTAGCGCCCTCCCAGTGCGCAGTGTCAGCCACACATTCAAAGCTCCAATTACGGCACTGCGCTTCGGTGCCGGCGCGGACGGCGCATTCTAACCGTACGGTGCCCGCCCGCTCCCAGATCGAAGATGTGCCATTCCGCAAGACAAGTTATGCTTGTTGTCATGGAAACAGAATCAGGCAGGGTGCCTCCTGGGAGACAGACACGGGGCGTACTGGTACTCGCGTACCAGTGTGCTCATGCGGGCCCACATGTGGGCTTCTGCATCGGCCGCATATTTATCGATTTCCGTATGGGTGGGGGTGGGACGGCCTCAATCTGCCGAGCAACACTAAGTCCCGCCCCCAAACTAAACTTTCTCAGCGAGCAGCGTCATTCCTGTGTTGGCCTCCATCTGCACTTCCTGTCTGAATAGCCCCGCCCACACAGGCACCACGGCTGTTCGGCTGGAGCGCGGTACGCGTCGGCTTCTCCGCAGCAGACACGCGGGGCAGGGTGATGCACAATCAGCCAGCATTACAGCCTGTTTTTCGAGGGCTTGTGTGAAGAGCACTTGGCCACAGCCCAAACGAGGCCTGAAAATGGCTGACAGATACGTGGGAAGTGAACGGAGAGAGGGAGAGAGAGAGAGAGAGAGTAAGGGAGTAAAAGAGAGAGAGAAGCCATAGCACTGACCGGCGACAGGCCCCCCCATCGGCCCCTGATCCATATGCTGCCTCCCCCAACCTCGTCTTTCACTTTTTACTCCCCGCAGATGGAAGAATGGAGGGAGAGAAAGAAGGAGGCAGGGAATATGGCCGCTGGGCTGGCTACCACAGTTTTACTAGGTGTGCTTTTCTGTCCCAGGGGGTGGTTTATAATAACAGCAGAGCAAGCAGCAGCTCCACTTCTCACTCTCCTCCTCACTCTGCTCCTCACTGTGCTCCCCACTCTGCTTCTTACTGAATTAATCACTTCACTCCCCAAAGTGCTCCTCACTCTGCTCCCCACTTGACTCCTCACTGTGCTCCTCTTTACCTGCACTCCTGACCTGTAAAGATGGTGCTGCCCTGCCCCGGGTCCCTGGTGGGGGGGTGCCCAGCCTGACCTGTTCTTGTGAGACACCCATACAGCCAGGCAAATCACAGAGCCTCCTCCCATCAGGGCAATACATACAAACGAACACACTACAATACAAACGAAACCAGCTGCAGAAACGAGGGTCTCCCTATCCCATCGGCCTTCACGAGGGACAGGCATGAAGGCCCCCAGAGGTGATGGGGTGGCTTTGCTCCTCCCTCATTTTTAGAGCATGAGGAGGTGCAAACACAGGGAAGCGCAGTGTCAGGAGCCGGGCTGGTGTGGATGGAGGAGTCACTCCAGGCGAAAGCTGCACGTGAGTGACGTGATCGTTTATTCATCCTGGCTGATCGTCAGCAGGGACCTTATGGTGACACTGCCATCGCGTCTCCCATGCAGCTGGAAAGCTGCGTCCGTCTTTCTGAAGCTCTCCTCACTTTGCCTCCTCCTCCGCCTCAGGCTGCAGGGTTGCTCACGCGTGATGAGCCCGGTTCTGCCCCCGGTTCTGCCCCCGGCGGGTGGTGTGGGGCGGTGCGGCCCGCCTCGCTGGCCAGACCAGGCCGAGGGCAACGTGATGACATCAGCGCGTGGTGAGCGCGGATCTGCGGATTAGCAATGCTGACGTCCCACGCCGAGAGCCGATGACTCCTCTCTCTGTGCTGTGTTTCACGCCAGCGATGCCCGTTTGAACGCCGCGACTGCCGTTGTTCCTTTCAGACGGCCTCAGATCTGCTCCGTTTGGACGGCTCTGCTTTCATCTGCTGCCCCTTTTCAGTTCCGCACCGTTATTTATTTCGGTCAAAGCCGGACCGTGGAAAAGGCCAGCCAACTGGGTTTGGTGTGCCGGGGGTTGATGGGATGGCGCCTGCACACCACGCAACAGCGTTTATTAGCCGCCGAATTGGATGGATCCCAGCCGCCTGACAGCCCGGTGCCCAGCAGTGCCATGGAGACAGGATGCAGGTCAGAGGTCAGCCCATTATGGACTATGTTTTTTGCGGTGGATGGCGGCCACGCAGGGGCTCAGCTGGCAGCCGCTTCCTGGCCCCCTTCCCACCAGCTCCCGCACTCCATCCGGCTGAGCGCTGCCAGGTCCAGATGGATGAGGCCGGTGTGCCGGCACCATGCGTCGAGAGAGCCGATCCTCGGGGGTCTGGGGGCGGAGAGGGATCCATGTGACACGTCGGCCAGGACCGACGGTCGCTTCCCTGGGTACCGAAGGGCTTCGACTGACTGGCCAGCTGTCAGCTCCTTGTAAGGAGGACTCTCCTGATCTGGGTGGGGCTGGAAGCTATCATTGCGTGAAAACCACCTGGGACCGGCCTGCCAGGGTGAGCAGGCCTGTGTGGAGATGCTTGGGGTCGTGGGTGCTGTGATTAAGGCCCCTACAGGCACCCTCCAGGTCTCAATGAGTCCAAAATCAATGCAGCAGCAATCCGTCAATCACTAATCCTGGCCCCGCCTACTCTGAACCTACCTGTCAATCATTACAGCTGACCCCCGCCTCTTTCTAATGCCCTTTTCCCACCATCAAGCCAAACCAGGCTGGATCCATTCATTTCCCATTACTAACAGCATTAACTTGCACCTGACCATCACACTAAAGGAAGTGAGACCAGGCAGTGTCCACAAAGAAAGAACTTTAACTTTTATGTCATTAATAAAGGAGACCTATTGAAACAACTCAGAGGAGTTAATCTGGGCGTGACACGGAGGAGGGGTACCTAACCTCCCACCAAACAAACTTATTATGATGTTAGCCTATTTACTGAGAGGAGGAGGGTTTCTGAGAAACATTACTGGGCAACACTCGGTACGATGACCCAGGTAGAATGAATCCTGTTTGCATCTGGTCAGAAGTTGTTCAGGCAGACAGCAAGACCCATCTCTTCAAGGAACATTTCCAGCGTGGGTCCCACCCTGCGCCGTCCTCACTGACCACTGCAATGGGGCCACCCTGCCCCGTCCTCACTGACCACTGCAATGGGGCTACCCTGCCCCATCCTCACTGACCACTGCAATGGGGCCACCCTGCCCCATCCTCACTGACCACTGCAATGGGGCTACCCTGCCCCATCCTCACTGATCACTGCACTGAGGCCACTCTGCCCCGTCTTCACTAACCAATGCAATGGGGCCACTTTGCCCCGTCCTCGCTGATCACTGCACTGGGGCTACCCTGCCCCATCCTCACTGATCACTGCACTGAGGCCACTCTGCCCCATCCTCACTGACCACTGTAATGGGGCCACTTTGCCCCGTCCTCGCTGATCACTGCATTGGGGCCACCCTGCCCCATCCTCACTGACCACTGCACTGGGGGCCACTTGGCCATGCTGTAGGCTCCATTCCTGGATTTTATATTTCACTTGTAGGAACCAAGCTCTCGTGGTGTTCTTGTGGTGTGAGATTGGTGCGATGTTCTGTATAGTTCTTGATCCAGTGCTGAATTGCACTTGCTACTGGGCACTCACCGGAAGCCCGGCCTAGCTGGCTGCTGACTGGCAGCTTTGTGCTTCCGATGTTTTGTCTGCCTCACTTGTGTGTCGCTTTGGGCGAAATCACCTGCTAAATAAATAAATCGAAATGGAAAAGCCAAAACCTTCAAGGGCTGCTTTTCACGCAGAATACATTTCAGTGCAATTTGGTACATTCCGGTATGTCCCGGTGCATTCCAGTACATTCTGGTTCATTCCAGTAGTACATTCTGGCATATTCCTGTACACTTCCCACTACAGTGTAAAAACAGCCTTACTACTTTTTCAGGATGGTCTCACTGGTGCTCATGTCGCACCCAAACAAATGAGATGACATCCCTGCCGTGGGGTAGCAGGATAGAGATACTATCACTGCATGGCTGAGCACTGTCCTCACAAACAGCCTTACCGTGAGCGGTAAGGCTTAGGGTTTGGGCTGCTTTGGTCCCTGATAATGCAGCGCTGCGCTCATTAATGCGATGGCCTCGACCCAGCGCTGAATCCGGAGTCAAGGTAGGGATGAGGCTCTTCTTCCCTGCGGGACCTCTCCCCCGCGCTCCTCCCTGCTGCGCCTCCCCCCGACTCCTGTTCTCTGTGCTAAAATAGGACTCTTGAGTCTCTCTCCTCTTCCCGCCGCTCCTCCTTCTCTCCCTTCGTCCTCTCCTGCTCTCATGCTCCAGTATAAATATCCACTGCCTCCTTCCTGCAAAGCCAGCTTCATGGTGTCCTGGGTGACCCGAAGGCCTGGCCCGGCAGAACCGCGTCTCCTCCAGGAGTTTGCGGAACAAGGAGACACACAGAGACCCTGCCTGCTGATCGGTGTCACACGGCATCACATGGTGTCACACACGCTCGGCATCCTGACGCGTCTTTCCTGCCACAGGAGCAAAGACCAGCATCTGGCTAGATATTTGGTCTTTGAGGGTCTTGCTGACGCCCCCAGGCTTACGTGCCCCTCCTCGGCAGCGCTCCTTTGTACTCTTGTTCCTCTCCCTGTTTTTTGCCATCACCATGGCAACGGCAAACCCGCCTGCCCCATTGGTCAGGAAGCTGCCGGGTCCATCCACACGCCGCCCCTCCTCAGTGGAGGCCCCTGTGCCACCGGCTGTGTTTCGACCAGCCTGGAAATCACCATTGCACTCCACCATCACTCCACCGTCACACAAGGAGGGGACAACGTCAGTGACAGAATGGCCGTGTCAACACATCGAAACACGGAGGAGGCCCTCTGACCGGGGCCCCTGTCTCAGCTCCGCAGAGCACCAACAGACCGACATATCATCTCGCCACTAGGAAGGCGAATGAACAAGTGCGCCATTCACATGTCAGATAGATTCATCCCTGTAAGCAGCAGCATCCGCCTGAAGGCAGCTGACCGAGAAGGAGGTGTGTCTTCAGCTGCAGGGCCAATCACACCGCAGAGTAGACATGGGGGGGGGCGTCTCCATATCCTGAGGGCCCCTACGCTCATCGAGCTGAAGTGACAGTGAGATTCCAGTGCGGAGACAGACCCACCTCCTGAAGCAGTGGCACAGAATATCATCTCACGACAGCCGTTGTTCTTTATAGACGTAATTAAAGGTGTTTTGTGGAGATGTCCCTAAAGCTGAAGAACAGACCTGTTCCCCATATCCACACCATACAGACACACACACACACACACACACTTCAGAGCTCCTGCAGGGGGTGACATGGGCCTCCATTAACGTATTGACCTGCCTGGGATCTGCATCCACAGCCCGTGAGACTCTGTGTGCTCCCCACCAAATAACATGCCGGTTATTATAGGCAATAGAGCTGCTTACACCCTTTTCATATCCATCAGCTAAAAGCTTGCTAAAGCCAGGGTACAGCCAATCAGAACGTGCCAACACTGTAAACACGACTTCCCAGAGTTCCCTGCCTATGGAATCTGGATCATATTCACTCCAGATGACTCTTGTGGATTAAACAGAAATTGCTGGCTGTCTTTATAAACAGATATAATACCAATATAATTATAACCGTGGCCAGGCTCATGTCCCCCACGCACGGTTGCCATGGAGGACCAGGACATGGTGCACTGACTGCCGAAACACCAGTGCTGTCATCGGCGGGGGGCGCAAAATACCAGGGGTGGTCACGCTTTCTCGGGGTCGAGGATGAAGACGTGAAGCTGCGATGACAGGCTGGCATCAGGAAGGAGCCCCGATGTCAGGGGGCAGCGTGCTAAGCAGTGCCTGTGTGTACCGTTTGTCATTGGGTCTGACTCGTGGTGACACAGGGGCGGCGTGGCGGGAGACAGCGGGACAGGAAGGTAGGCGGGGGGGCGGGGGCTGTGACTGCAGTAAAAAGACAAAAAATTCTTATGTTTTGTTTGGTTGCTTATGGTTAAGGTTAAAGTGGGTGGGGGTTAAGGTTGTCATTGTTGAGTTTCTGGTTTTGCCCATAGAAATGGATGGACAGTCCCCATAAAGATATGAGTACAGGTCTGTGTGTGTGTGTGTATGTGTGTGTGTGTGTGTCTGTTTGTGTGTCCGTGTGTGTGTGTGTGTGCGTGTGTGTGTGTATGTGTGTGTGTGTCTGTTTGTGTGTCCATGTGTGTGTGTGTGTGTGTGTGTGTGTGTGTGTGTGTCTGTGCGATATGAGATGGGAATAAGCCTGAAGCTACAGCTCAAGGAGTGCACAACCCCACAACCCCCACTGCAGCCGAACTGGCAATAAGAGGAAGCGACGTCAAAGAGGGGGCGATGAAGCGCCCGTCAGGGAACTGCAGCAACACGCCTTTAACACGCAGCAGGCAAGAAGGGGCCCCCGGTCACACTGGGACCCCTGACGACGCAGACGTGACTGTGCAAGAACACGGGGGCTTGGGGGGAGCTGCAGAGAGGGCCGATTCTGCAGGGGGGCATGGGAAAGAGCCACCAGAACCTCAAATTCACACAAAGTGGGGGGGGGGGGGGGGGAGCATAGGTGGAGGTATAAAGTGACAATGCTAAACAATTCATACAGTCAGGAGTCCATCTGTAACCCGCTTTCCTATCACCTGTATTAATGAGCCTCCTTGCAGTTACACCCACAATGGCTGGGGACACAAAGACATAATACTACCCATAATTCCCTGGGCCGTGTGTACACTGACTGCGGGACGCGAGCGGCTTTGAGGAACTGCAGCGAAGAACATCAGGAGGAGACCAGCAGAAGGTAAATAAGATCACTAAATCCTGCATTGTGAACATCTTCACGCTCCATAGAGAAGGTAAATCACATGTACATTTGTTAACCAGATCAATGCTCTGTGCCTAAACACACACGAGAGACAGAAAGGCACCACGACAACAAACGCACAGATATTCCGCCCGGGTCCGCAGGAGCGGGGGGCGCCTAGGATTCTCCGGGCAGTTTATGCCTGTAGTACATCTGCATTCCACTGACTTGCCGGGGGGTGAGGAGGGGGCCTCTCCGGATGACACGACGGGTAAACTGCCCCTCAGAAGGTGCTACTCATCTCCTAGCAAATTGAACAAATAAAGACCTGAGTGGCCTGAGGTTGCCGCCTGACATAACAGCTCCGCATGATGAATCACGCCGCTCTCCGCCGTGATGATGAAGCCTCAGAGGGCCGATTGCTCGCTGGGGCCATCCTGCCCCAGGAAGGAAAACCCTCATTACACCAGCGCGAGGGGCCTGGTGTAGCGGGAATCGCCTTCCACTAGGGGGCGCCATCATCGGTAGGCGTTAGTACCCATTTACAGACGTCCCCTCTAATTCCAGCTGGGGGGCGCTGCTGAAGTCACCAAGCCCGCATCTAACATGCCGATAAGGTGTCAGCACTCCCCCCCCCCCCCCCCCCCAAGCCACACAGCCCAGTAGACAGCGAGTGGGCGGTGATGGACTCAAATCATCCAGCTTACAGCAGAGATGAGGCTCCCTCTCTTTTCCCCAGAAAATATGTGTGTGATCTGACACCCCCTGTAAGGGGGGGGGCAAGGGGGGCAGGGAGGCAGTGATGCGCATCCTCTCTCTAATTGCCCGCTCTCCTTTCCTCTCTTCCTTGGCAAAGAGAAAGAGCAGATTCCCTTCATCCCTGGGGAAACCGCCCCCACTGTCCAGATTCGATGGATGGCTCATCAAGAGAGTTTCCACCAGAAATGCTAGTCGCTGTTCAAGCCTCGAGAGGGGGGCGTCACCAAGCCTTGAGCTGGGTGTTACTGAGGCCCAGGCAGGGAGTTACCAGGGTGTAACCAAAGAGTAGACGGACCGTGTGTGTGTGTGTCTGTCTGTCTGTCTGTCTGTGCGTGTGTGTGTGTCTGTCTGTCTGTCTGTCTGTGCGTGTGTGTGTGTCTGTCTGTCTGTGCGTGTGTGTCTGTTTGTCTGTGCGTGTGTGTGTCTGTGCCTGTGTGTGTGTGTGTGTGTGTGTGTGTGTGTGTGTGTCTGCATCCTATTGCTGTTGCCCAGCTTTTCTGTGTGACCAGATTAGGGGAGACAGTGACTGTGCATAATTATAACCATGGAGGTCCGTGCTGGGCCCAGCTGTAATACCATAATCAGGCCAATTACACAGAGCTTCAATTCTCTTCCGGTTGGGGGAGGGCAAGCTCCCGCACAAAGACCACACACTGACTGCACACCCACCCCGAGAAGAGCCAGGACCCCTGGTCACTGGTGGGAGGGGCCATTTTGGCAGTGACAGAGGGGGGTCCATAGAGGGTGAGGCTTTTATCTCCCGTGACTTGTGTCTAAAAACTGAAGAACTTCAATTAGTTTTTATACTCAGCAGCTCCTACGGGCCGATTTACTGCAGCAAGTGCAGAGAGAACAAGAGAGAGAGAGAGAGAGAGTGTTTTTCTACACTGAGTTAATCAAACTCGTCGTGACTGTTACCCTATAACACCCCCGCAGGGAACAATATGCCCAGGGGCATCGCTGCGATTTGGACAGCAGTGAGCAGAGAGAATCGTGGAGGATCGTTCCACTCTGACTGGTGTCAGGCACCTTCTACTTCTCACCACAATGACCCCCAGCCGTCTTCAGAATGGTATATGCCAACACCTTTCATAAGAGTTGCCCCTGGAGCCCCGTGGACCATGTGTCCAGGTCTGCTGGCATAAGTCCCACCACAAGCAGCTGTTTAGATCACAGGCCATCTGGCCAGGTGCAGATGAGGGTTTAATTGAAAAGGGACCTGATAAACAGCAGAGCGGTGTGGGCCTGGGATCCCCCACCTCAGCATCCAAAAAGAGGTAAGGAGCTCCATCCCAGATCCTGAAACAGCCACCCAACAGGGACAGATCAGTCAGGCGTCCCGGAGAGACACCTATCCGGGGCCTGAAAACCCCATCAACAGGCCTCATTGATTTGAGTTTGCCTTGACCCAGTGGTGGCGCTGGAGAGCTCTTTGTTTAAGTTGGGAAGGAGACGTTGAGCAAAGCCGTCCCCTCCCCTGCAGAAACGCTGTCCCTCAACACCACGTGGCGCCCCCTGTGTGCTGGGTAAGGGGCCACACTCAGACACAGAGGGGGGTTGTTAGCACCGAGATGGTCTGCATGAGGTGAGACCACCACCAAGAGGAAGGGGAAGCTGTGATTCCATAATGATCACTTCAGTACCCCATGCCGTGATCTCACTGTGAGGGGTGACAAAGAGGAGGAGGTGACGCTGGAGATAGGGCTGTAGGTGGTCGCCTTAACACCATGGGCAACCGGGGTCCTTCTGGGGCTGCACCGCGAGTCAGCATGGAGAGTCAGCACAGAGAGTCAGCGTCATGAGTTTACATGGAGAGTCAGCATGGAGAGTCAGTGCCACAAGTCAGTGTGGAGAGTCAGCATGGAGAGTCAGTGTCACAAGTCAGTGTAGAGAGTCAGCAAGGAGAGTTAGCATCATGAGTCCACATGGAGAGTCAGCATGGAGAGTCCATGTGGAGAGTCAGCATGGAGAGTCAGAGTCATGAGTCTGCATAGAGAGTCAGCATGGAGAGTCAGTGCCACGAGTGCATAGAGAGTCAGCATGGAGATTCAGTGTCACAAGTCAGTGTGGAGAGTCAGCATGGGGAGTCAGTGCCACAAGTCAGTATTTGAGAGTCAGCATGGAGAGTCAGCGCCATGAGTCCATATGGAGAGTCAGCATGAAGAGTCAGCATCATGAGTCTGCATGGAGAGTCAGCATTGAGAGTCAGTGCCACAAGTCATTGTGGAGCCAGAATGGAGAGTTAGTGCCACAAGTCAATGTGGAGAGTCAGCATGGAGAGTCAGTGTGGAGAGTCAGCATGGAGAGTCAGTTCTATGAATCAGCATGTAGAGTCAGTGCTGCAAGTCAGCAGCATGAGTCAGTGAGGTGAATCAGTGTGGAGAGTGAGTGGAGAGTTAGGAAGGCTGTCTCTGAGTGGAATTAATGAGAAACATTTGAGTATCGGGTAAAGATCTACCTTTTCCGAGCTGCAGGGGGTTTGTGCAGGATTTCCGGATTTATCCTGGAAAACCTATGAAAGCTAATTCATCAGCCCTAACCCGCTTGTATCAGGATGCAGCCGAGATCTCGTTCTTTTCCGACTGCCAAAAATTTTAAGGCCGAAATCTTCAGTGAAAGATATTGGTTACCCTCCCCCGGACACACAAGACGCTGATGTCTGTGCAGGATCTAAGTTATGTGAAGAGTTTAAAGGAGATGCTATTTGATCACAAAGAGGCAACCTAGGCACCCCAAAAGGACCAGGTCAGGGTCTGTCTGACTGGACACTCACCTGTGAGTAGCCAGAACACAGTCACTACGGCTAACAGAGGAACACAATCACTGTGGTTCACAGAGGAACACAGTTACTATGGCTCACAGAAGATCACAGTCACTATGACTCACAAAGGAACACAGTCAATATAGCTCACAGAGGAACATAGTCACTATGACTCTCAGGGAAACAAAGTCACTATAGCTCATAGAGGATCACAGTCACTATGGCTCACAGGGGAACAAAGTTACTATAGCTCATAAAGGATCACAGTCACTATGGCTCACAGGGGAACGAAGTTACTATAGCTCATAGAGGACCACAGTCACTATGGCTCACAGCTGGCAGGAGGCACCGTGTCTCTGTGTGTCCTGCACATCTCCCTCCTTAGCTCCCTCCCCAGGAGGCTGATGGAGTTTGTAATGCATAAAACAGACCAATGAGGTCACCTGACCGGAGACGGGTTACATGGTTTCACCAGAGCAAGGCAAGATCCACTTACTGCCTCCAGCGAGAGGTTGGAATGGGAGAGGGGTCTCGGGTTCGAGCCATAAAGGATATGGGCTGGAGACCAGGCGGATGCACCAGCTGCGGGGGCAGGTAGTCTGCTTGAGGCAAAAGAAGACGACGGGGGCCAGCTCGGGGAAGGGTACCACCAGTGTGCTCAGGTCCTCGCTGATGTCGTCACCTGGGCCTGCCTCCTTTGCTGACTCCTCCCCCTGGGTGGGGCCATAGTCCTCGCAGGGCCCTGTCCTTACCCGAGCCATGCCCAGAACTCCGGGACACTCCTCGCTCATCATGACGACACAGAGACCTGGTGACAGGAAGCGGGAAAGGGCAGCACATTCAGGACATCACACAGTAAGTGGGCACATTGAGGGTGTCACATGACAAAACCATAGGCTGTTTCTGGATGACTGGCATGACAAGCATGAAATCACGAGCGGCTGGCACACGGCCAGTGTGCGGATCAGCGTGTCTGCATGTGACGTCCCTGCGCCAGGTGTCTCACTCCCAACGGGATGCGCCGACACGCCTTAACACGCTTATGTAGCCGCCGACACGCCTACGTGTTTGTGTTCGACAAATTGCGGTTAATGAATGCAAATGTGATAATGGCGCGGGATCTCACCCCCAGCCCCACCGGGCCTGTTTCATTCGTGCTGCTTTCTGACTCTTTTTGGCTTTCTGTTTAACCCCACCTTGGACTTCTGACTGCAGAGTGCCTCAGTTTAGCTGGCTTTCTGGTTCCATTCCACCCATTATGTCCGCAGACTCGTACCCCTCGCCGGCATGCAGGTACTCCTTGCCGGCATGCAGGTATCCCTCGCCGGTATGCAAGTACCCCTAACAGGCATGCAAGTACCCCTAGCCGGCATGCAGGTACCCCTCGCCGGCATGCAAGTTCCCCTAGCCGGCATGCAGGTACTCCTCGCCGGCATGCAGGTACTAATCGCCAGCATGCAGGTACCAATCGCCGGCATGCAGGTACTAATCGCCGGCATGCAGGTACCAATCGCCGGCATGCAGGTACCAATCGCCGGCATGCAGGTACCCATCTCTTTATGCCACCGGTTCTTTGCACGGATTCACAGTTCTGCACTGAACCACAACGGCTGACTGTGACACCTGAGTTCTTTCCAAAAATGGATAAAAGGGGGTAAAATGGGGCAGGAGACTTGTAAAGGAGCACTGTGCTGCTGACATGATGACAAGATGCCTCCTAACTAACTGTGTTCATTATTTACATATTATTTATCTATCAGATGCTTTCATTCAAAGCGACAAACGTTTTGAGGGCACAGGCTCAGTCAGGCTCTTGTGCAGCCGTGAGATGGAGGCCTTGCTCTGTTATTATTTGATTGAGAGGCCATCCTAAAGACCCGCACCCGCACTGGCCCTCCATGGAACAGGTTCGCCACCCCAACTCTAGGGCTCAACAGTGAAATCACTCTGTCAATGCTGCAATTTGAACCAGTGGCATTCCAGTCACAATCCCAGCATCCTAACCCACTCCTAAGCCACAGACCAGCCTATTGAGCGGATCAAGTGGGAGTTTTATCCGACCTTTTGGCAAAGTGAGCAATTCTGGTGGCTCAAGCAAAACAGTAGTGACTGACCCCTGGAGACAGAGGATACTCCATCATTGACCTTCAGGCTGAACTTGAGGAGCTTGTGCTGCCCCCTGCAGGCTGGCAACAAGACAACACGCACAGTCTGGCTCCCACATAGAAACAACTGTCCACCGGCACGAATCACCCTCACGTGATCCTCAGTAAAATCTCTGTAGCGGATGTATGTACATTCTGAAGTGAATGAGGGTTAAAAAAGTGACAGACATAAGATGATTTCACAGTGCATCTGTAACCGGTGAAAGCCATAATTTCATTAAAAGACTCTCTGGTCTAAGCTCATCGGAGCGCAACGCTCTTCTCTTCAGGTAAAGCCAGGCCAAACTCCAGTGTGACCACTGACACTGTTTAGCAAGTTTAGCTGGGGTGGCTATTGCCTGACTGGCCACCAGGTGGCCTGCTAGTTAAGGAACTTTCAGCTTCACAGGATAGGGCAGGACATGACAGATAACGTGTGAACTTCAGACCACAGGGAGTGCTGCTGTGCTGCTTTCGGGTGAATGTGCATGCTATACAAATAGGTAATAAGAATCGAAGGCAATTTTTTGGTGCTGATGCAGAACATGCTGAGACCGGAGAGTAAGCAGGCTTTGGCATCCCTTTAATTCAGCATCTGGACGGGCTTCAGGTGAAGAGAGCAGGAGGTGGATGGCGTGTGTAACGTTGGTATAAATGTGTGGGGGGCTCCACACCAGTGTGTGTGTCAGTGTGTGTGTGTGTGTGTGTGTCAGTGTGTGTGTGTGTGTGTGTGTGTAGGCGTCACATCAACATGATGGATGCTAGTTTGGCTCCAGAAAGAGGAGAGGCAGGACAAGCGGAAACTCAGCCCCCTGAGATTAAAAACCGTCTGAGGGAGGTGACTTGACCAGGGCCATATCCGGTAGAGGCGGTGCGGGGGAGCACATCCGGCCCCCCCTGGGCAAGCAGGATGCCCCAAACAGACATGAGAGCTGATTTGGATTTCAGGTCCAGTGGTTTTGCTTTCAGCCTTGTACATGATCAGGGACCCAATCCCCAGCTCTGACTGCGCTTCACAGAGGGGGGTGGAGACATTAGTGATGCATTAGTGAACATGGGGTTCGGCTGGGCTTGCCGATCAGGGCACAGGGTCACGGGCACATACTCACAGGTGCCCGCCGGTGCGTGGCCTCGTTTTGCAAGTGAACCTTTTCAGAGAGCTGCCCTTTCCTCTCTGTTTACACCAGATTTTATTCTTCAGAAGCGATCAGGCTGCTAATGCAGTGACAGCAGCAGAATGCAAAATGTGCAGCCCTACAGTATCACAGAGTGCGAAGATATCGATCTGTCACCGTGACGACGGCTCCGACTGGGACAGCGGCAAAAACCACTTGGCAGCGAGGTGCGGTATTGTGTATTAGCAAAAATGTCCCCCGTCAGGGTTAGATGGGGCAGGGGGAGGAAGGGGACCAGACAACACAAAGCAACATCAAGTAAAGGAGCCTAATTACCAGCCAATGAGGTACAGGAGATTATAACCAATAGGATGGGAGCTTTTTGGGGCGTAATAGAACAGCACGTGTCTATACATAGGCATTGCTGAGACTGAACGCCGGGGGGAGGAACAGATATGAACAAACGTGGTCACCTGATACCCCCTAACCCCAGGGGAATTACTCCATATTGTATCTTAAGTTCTAAATGTCTTTTTTACTATTGAAATCAGTGTGTGCTGCCACTGAAAACCTGCAATCCGGGGTTAATAGTGTATGTATCTAGAGTTCCAGTGAAAAGTCTGGACACGCCAAGCCGTCTACAGTGGACAGTGATAGTGTCGCATCACATGACCTGGCCACCTGACCTAGACATAGCAGAGATGGTTTGGGAGGAGTCTGACGAGAGAGTGGAGAAAAAGCGGCCAATGACTGCTCAGTATATGTGGGACCTCCTTCAGGACAACTGGAAAAGCATCCCAGAAGGCCACCTCATGGAACTGACATAGAGGAGACAGTAGGGTCAGCCAGTCCCAAGAGCCATCTGGGTTAAGGACCTTGATCAAGGGCCCAATGGTGAGATTACTCTGATGACCCAGGGATTTGAACCAGCAACCTTCTCAGTCATAACACAAAGAGCGGCCCGACCGCCCCCCCCCCCCCACGTATTTGATAAGTACATGAAATATAAACAAGTGTAAATGAGTAAATCCCAGACAGCTCCAAGGTGTACATAGGATTACGTGAGATCTGGGGACTGGGGGCCATGAATAGCAACCCAGAGTCCATTTCCTGGGGGGGGTACAGATTCACCTTGAGCTGTCCTCAGGTGTCATGTGACCACTGGGCAGGGGAAGAATTAGGCGGACAGCCCGCCTGTCCTCCACGGCACCTTGCTCCAGAGCGCCATCTTCCTGCATAAGGAGACATGACAGTGGCTGAAATGGCTCGTCAGCCCACTGCCTTTTCCATCTCCCAGCCTGCTTGGCACTCACCCTGCACGGCACTGCCGAGGAAGACACCCCAGCGTTTCTGCAGTAAATCATGCGCTGAGCTGAACTTGCTCAGGGAGAAGCTGATGGTGGCATTTAAAAGCTGATCCTCAGAGTAAGGGTCAGCTCCGGAATGCTCTGGGATGCTCCAGAATGCTCTGGGATGCTCCGGAATGCTCTGGGATGCTCCAGGATGCTTTGGGGTGCTCCAGAATGCTCTGGAATGCTCCGGGATGCTCTGGAATGCTCTTTGATGTTCCAGAATGCTCTGGAATGGTCTGGGATGCTCCGATATGGTTCGGAATGCTCCAGGATGCTCCAGAATGGTCCGGGATGCTTCAGAATGCTTTGGAATGCTCTGGGATGCTCCGGAATGTGTGGTTTTCCATACACAACAGCTACCACAGCTGAGACCAGGGGAAGCAGCGGCCCTTTAACCCGTGACTCATCTACATCCATACCACGATACCAAGCTGTACAGTCGACTATCATTAAACAAACATGCTTTCAGTATACATGTGCACTGAAAAATGCTGACCGCTGCTCTACAGCCATTATTAATACGCAACAAAAAGGCTTTTTACATTTAAATGGTGAGTCGGAAATAAGGCACATGTCCTCCGTTTGGCTCTCTGCTGGACAGAGATCTTTATCCCAGGCTTATCACCACACCGGCATAATGAGTAATATCAGCCCCTCCCTCCCCTGACCGTGCTACACCCTGTGACTGTAAGTCTTTCTGGTAATACGGCAGCGAGATTGGAACCCTCCCCCGTGCAAAGTCAGGAATTCACACCTCCGTATGTCCCTCGATTCCCGCTGGTACTGGTTTTCCGCAGCTACCCAGGCAACATACGGCTTCCGCGGTATTCCCAGAGCACTCGCTCCAGCTGGAGGCTCAGACACCGGGAGTCTGACTGACTGCCTCTCGCACGGTGGGGAAGCAGACCGGGCTGGTGGAGGAGGGCTGTCAAGCCCTGGCAAACAGCCCCCTGGGGCGTCTCGCCTGGTAGAGGGTAGCCGGAGCGTCACACCCGTCTGGCCCTCAATCAGATCTTCCGGAGGCCTCCGGCCGTCTGCAGCTGCCGCCTTCACACTGGTTGAGTTTCAGGCCCTTTTCAGTGGCATCATGGGTGCCCTTGAGATTAAGGACCCCACGGGTGGTCTCAGCACTGCCCAACCGGCCATTCCAGTGCGAGCGTCACTAAGATTATAGGATTCTACCGTGATTGACGCGGAGGACGGCCAATGGATGGTCACGAAGCGGAAATGGGAGGGGGCAGCTCTGTCACTTATTTGGTTTGGTACCTCTAACATCACGGTTTTTGTATTCTGAAAGCACAATATTAGGAAAGATAGAGCGAGTTCTGTGCTGTCTTACAGATTCCGCACCAAATATCCGACTTTAAACCGATGCTGAAATTCATGAAATACCTGAGACGTTAGAACATCTTGAATTTCCCAGGAAGGAAAAGGGCGCCGTGCTGAAGGTCGCACCCTCTGAAGCCTCCTCTAGCAGCATACACCCCACATCACAGTCAGAGGCGTGCTTAGAGTAACAGGCCCGAATGCCTCAGCCCAGTCCAGTCCGCGGGGCCCTCAGTGAAGCGGAAGCAGCCCGGTGCCACTGCAACACTGCAACACTGCAACACTGCAACACTGCAACGCTAACAGGTGTGGCGCCGTGGGACATGACTCATTAAATTAGCATATTTTAATTTGTGCTGAGAAAAAGGGCTCGGCGATGAGAACGGATGAGTCTGTGGGACGCGCTCCGTCCACTTGGGGGCGCCGATCTCCTGCGGTATCCCCTCCACTGCTCCATGTATCCACCTTTCTGGTCAGGGCCAACACAGCTGGAGAAGCCTGAGGGGGATGGCCCCCGTGGAGGCGGAGTCGCGGTGCGTCTGAGCGAGACAGGCAGGGCACTTCTGTAAAAGGTGCCGGTAATTACAGCGCTGTACGGCGAGCAGCGGAGAGAGCGGCACGGGGGGGGGGGGCAGGGGGAGACATCAAAGCTGCTTCCATTGGGGCCCAGGCTCTCTCCTTCTCTCCCTCTCTCCCTCCCTCTTTCTACTGAAACACATGGAGGGCTTGAACACAGCAGCTTTACGTAACACATTCCCCTCCGGCGGGGGATTTAACCAGGGCACACACACACAAATGTCATTTGTGGGGACTCTCCATTCATTTCTATGGGGATTTCTAATTCCAAGATGACGACCTTAACTCCTACCCAGCCCTGACCTTAACCATAAGTAACCAAACAAAATATGAGACTTTTGGCATTTTTAGTCTTTTGATTACACATCTTTGTGAAGACCTGAAAAATTGTCCTCACAATGCCAAAATGACAGGTTTTTATCACATTGTGGGGGATATTTGGTACCTACAATTTAATATAAACCTAATCCACTCACGCACACACACACACACACACATGCGCTGCATGACAGAACCAAGCTTTTAGGAAAGTAAAGCAGTTAAATAGGCTTGAGTTTAATGTTTTAGCAGTAAAAACAAATTGAGATACACACACAGAATATCCAAATTTAAGGTGACCCCACACAATCCCAAGGAGGGGCTTTGTTCTCCGCCATCCAGCTGCCTCAGAATCTTTAAATGAGCCACAGCTTCCCGGGCCAGGAGGTCGGGGAGATTTGGTCGCACACAAGGCTCCATGTAATTTCATGTTTTCTCTGACCCCCCGTCACAGACGGGCCAGCCTGTACTTCATAGTCTCCAGACCCCCCGCGGCAATGGTTTGGGAAGAGCCCTGGTTCTGACACTTCACCTGTGCTCTCCAGGTCCAGAGGTGACCCAGTAGTGGAGAGCTACAGCCCTGGGTTGGAGTAGCAGTCATGGGACAGAATTACCTTCACAGTGACAGGGACATAGGTGTCACTGTGCGGGGAGGTGTACTCTGAGCTCACTGACGCCATGCTATGAACGCACAGTGTCCTGGTTCATGTGACTGCACAGATTCGGCCCTAAACAGGTGACCCCGCGCTGTGGCACTGACAACCAGGTCACGGCGCTTATTTTTACTTTTGTGGCTCTTCCCCGAACCCCTGACTGCCAGACCAGTAGACTTTATACTAAACCTGAACTGGACCCATATAAAAAAATGCTATTTGTAATGCTGTAATACTGCGTTAAATGCTTAAATCACAGTGCCACCTAACATGCAAACACCATCGCTAAACATAATCACAAACGGCTATGGTTAATAATTACTGATGAGCCTTACTGGCTCTTCCCATCTGTCCCATTAGGAAAGGCTCCACCTTATTTGCCCCAGGCCTGAGAGCAGACAATTATTATCAAGATTCCAGCCCGGATTGGGTCTCCGACGAGGCTCGGAACCAATTGGCAGGTGGGGGGAGCGGTGCTGGGTCAGCATTGGGCTGGAGCGACTGTGAGTGTCACCTGGGCTCCTCCGGGCAACTAGTCTCCAAATGAGTGTGAGATTGATGAATGCGAGGCACGCTCTTCCGCTAATGGGGCTCTCCAGACATGCCTCGTGTCATCCCGCTCTCCTGTCCCACCCCCATGCAGCCCTATGGTAACACTGGCACTGTCATCCTTTGGCCAGAAACATACGGGCCGGTCCTCAGTGCCGGCCTGCTGAGCGAGCCCCCGATAAACATACGGGCCGGTCCGCAGTGCCGGCCTGCAGGGCGAGCCC
>JAODLC010000049.1:10263610-10278803 GCA_026781145.1 Hippopotamyrus pictus
CCCTCTTAGGATGATTCTATCATTTTTTCGATAAATGACAAAAGAGGAGGCACACTAGGAGCCAATCAGCTTTCAGCTTGGAACAGTGCCCGCCCCTCCGTACACCAGGAAGTCAGTTTACAGAGCATGGGCAGGATTGGGTGACAAAGGGCAAAAGGTCAAAAAGTCAAAGAGCAAGAGCCGGATGACCGAAGCCCCCACACCTTATTACAGACAGCTTCAGCTCAAGTAGTGTAACTAGCACCTGAGAGCCGCTGCTGAAATACTCATGGATGCAGGCAGACACCCCGTCTTTGTATCCGGCAAAGAAACGCTCGCTGCGCTCAGAGCCGCTACGTCCAATGGCCCAGAGCCATGATTATTCTTCTCGAGAGTTTATTTTCCTCTACCTGACAGCATCGCACAGAAGAGTTAAGCAGCCGGAGCGATTCCTGCCCTGAAAGTGGCCTCCACAGCGTCACAATCACAGACACGGAACCATTGGCGGCACAGTGTCACAAACACAGACACGGAACCATTGGCGGCATAGTGGCTAATCCTGTGATGGTCAGGAACAGTTTATTGAAAGTGCATAGAATTTCAGACAATGACACCTGCCCCCTCCCCCCCCCCAGCTGCCAGCAAGGGGAATGAGCTCAGCCCAGCACACCATTACCCTGTACCCTGAGCTGATCCTGCACCGCCAGTGGTCGCATGACCACCACTTACCAATGTTATATCCCATCATCTTTGGTATATAAGAATGTCTATGTGATGTTGCAGGACCATATAAACTTGCTCAGAGCCTTGGTCCGAATCCCAGAATACCAGAGTGGCTTTTAACGGAGACGCAGGTGACGCTCAGGTGACATGCAGGTGACGCTCAGGTGACACGCAAGTTTTGGCCGGACCTCTCCAAGCCGGTTCACGGTGGGGTTCCATCTGCAGCCGTCTGCCAGCACCTGGGACAGCGCATCGACAAGCAGCAGCAAGCCCACGTGCTTTTCCAGAACTTTCCCCGAACTCTCAGTGACGATTCATCGCGTCTGCTCCCAACAGCACAAAAAGCACTGAAAAGGACATAAATAGCTTTTTTAAGAGGGATGCACCTTTGACTGGGCATCGCTGTCAGACTGCCCATCCAACAGGCAGCAAAGACCACAGGCACCCACAAACACAGCGGAAAAGGGTCTCCCCTCCACTCTGTCTATAGCAATGTGACTGTCTACCACCCCCTTCTGGCACACACCCATCTGCCTCCGCTGCTTGTTTTGAGGACGTTCCTCTTAAAAAACGGGTGTCAAACTCCAGTCCATGTTTGGGTTTCCCCTCATTTAACACACCTGATTCAACTCTTTGTGCTAATGACCACACAGCTCTTGAGCTGAATCATTTGTGGTAGAACAGGGAAAGAAGTAAGATACACAGGGCTGCAGCTCCCCAGGACTGGAGTTTGACACCCCTGTCTTAAAACATGGAGCCGGGGTGGGGGGTTGGCGCGTATAATATAATTTGCATGTGGACAGTGGAGGGGACACCTGAGCGAATCAAACGCTCCTGCTGGGTAGCCTCACCTGCCTCGTTCAAAGCCAGGCTTTGTGTGTTAGTCTAACCTCACAGTTTCTTTAAAGTACAAAGCAAACAGTGGCTCCATTTCTGAAAGGAATCCAACGAGCCTCCGTCTGGGACCTCCTCGTATGCCCCCCCCACCCAACACCTTCCAAAATGCATGGAGGGGTGACCCCAGGGTGAGCTCACCCTAGTTTGGATCATTTCAAGAGCCCCTGAGAATAACGTTCTGCGAGACAAGGGCCTCTTGGGATGTTCCACATTTCTGAAGCAGAGGGGGGGGTGTTGCTCCTGCACTTTAGCCTCCATGGGGCGCTGTGGAGCGGACCAGCATTCAGTCCAGGTGTCTATTAATTCATCCCCATCAATAATACAGGCCGTGCAGGGCGACGAGCCCCATTGCGATTTCATCATCACCCGCTGTTCAGAGAGACCCCCCCCCACCTGCCCTCCAAAACTCACCCTCTCGGGATGGAGGAGGGTGCATAGGGGTGTGGCTGGTGGGGTGGCAGGCCGGATGGATCCGCGGTGCGTTTTCTTCCTGGAAATGAACCCCCGTGGCCTAAAAATACAGATTCTGTGGGAGGGTCATTAGAGCAGCAGAGGAGCCATTCATCGCCGGGACTCTCTGTCTCCCCCCGGGGCCATCGCACACCGCCCCCCCGCCATACACTGTGCACACTGGGGGCTCCAGGGCAGGGGGTTAGGATCCCGCCTCCACCCGGGACATGGCGTTAGTCAGCGGCTGAGTACAGGTGGACGTCACCATGCCGACGCTACTTTGCAGAATCAAAGATGATATTTTAACCTGCGCAGAAGCCCGGCGTGACTGCGCCAACACCCAGACCTAATTGGCACCGGTATCCATCTGGCTGGCCGATATGGACCCATCCAGCAAGCAGGATGATGGGCCTGTAGAGGAGGTGCCCGTCTCGCTATGACAGGGCCTGCTCAGCCCTCCTTCGTTACTCACTGTGTAAGACTGCTTAGGGCACCAAGCAAGGACAGAGAAGGGAGGCTTTGAAACCCAAAGGAGGTGGAACTCCAGTGGGCTGCCACTCACTGATTGGTCACCCTGTTCCTAAGGGTTACCTTATTGGTTCCCAGGCACTGACTGACAGCTCCCAATGATCCCATCGGCTAAGGGATTTTCTAAAAACTGGCATTGAGCTTTGTCTCAGAGGCTTTGGAAGGGGGGTGGGGGCTAATGCGAAGGAACCCCCCCCCACCCCCGCAAAACTCACAGAACTTCTCCCCCTTCAAACAGCCAACTACAGGAACAGCCAAAACGTGCATTGAACGGTGTCTGCAGAATGATGTACTGCTAATGTTAACAGAGATATTTAATGGACTTCAGCACCAGGACAAAATGGCAGACAGAAGGGAACATCATTAACTGGAAGCGGCGCTGGTTGCACGCCTCACTGCCCCCACACCTCACTGCCCCCCGCACCTCACTGCCACTGTCCCTGTGCCTCACTGCCCCCACACCTCACTGCCCCCGCGCCTCACTATCCCTGTCTCCACACTTCACTGTCCCCGCGCCTCACTGCCCCCACGCCTCACTGTCCCCGCGCCTCACTGCCCCCGCACCTCACTGCCCCCGCGCCTCACTGTCCCCGCTCCTCACTGTCCCCGCTCCTCACTGTCCCCGCGCCTCACTGTCCCCGCTCCTCATGGCTTCTGTCAGCGATGAAATGGGCCCCATGGACTCACCTCAGCAAATAGAGAATGATTTTGTGCTGTGTGATCAGAATAACACCGTGTCACCTATGAGCTAATGGGGAGGGCTTCATCTGGCTGGCGGACACGTGGCGTATTGTGGGGGAGGGGGACGGGACGGCGTGGAATAGGCACCTCGGCCCGCATTCTGAGCTCCATACCATTAACAGATGGCCCATATGTTCAGGAGGAACACAGCCTTCCCAAAATAACTAAACCATTGTTTTTACTTCCTCCAGTCAGCGGGGGGCATCCTGTTTGGGTTCGGATCCCACCCGGGCTCCTCGGTGCCTCTTTGCCATCCCACTAGCGGTAGGCATGACGCCAGCCCCCCCAGCATACCCGCTTGCTACATGTGGATCTGTTACGTTCCGTCCCTTGAACTCCAGTGGTGCCTGGCTGAATGTATTAGGCCACTGTGCCTGTGATAGCAAGGCAGCTGGTGCAAATAACACGCTTAACAGAACAGTCGCACGTCTGGAAGCTGGACAAATGGCTGACACACTCCAATCTATTGTGTGTGTCTCAAAGGAGAGCAAGATGGCATATAAGAAAAGTAGAACAATTTCAAGGACCTTGTGTGAATAGTAAATAAAATGATCATTCCATAGGCAGACTTCTTCAGGAACCATTATTCTGATATGGATTCAGACTGTTTTCTTCCCATGAAGAGTCGCCGTACCATGTGAAGAGCCGCCGAACTGCCAGGCCGCTAAGAGCCGCCGGGCTGCCAGGCCGCTAAGAGCCGCCGGACTGTCAGGCCGCTAAAAGCCACCGAACTGCCAGGCCGCTAAGAGCCGCCGGGCTGCCAGGCCGCTAAGAGCCGCCGGGCTGTCAGGCCGCTAAGAGCCGCCGTGCCATGAAGAGCCGCCGGGCTGTCAGGCCGCTAAGAGCCGCCGTACCATGAAGAGCCGCTTGGTCACCAGGCTGTTAAGAGCTGCCAGGTCACTAGGTTACTAAGAGCCGCCAGGCTGCCCTGCTGACCTATTTGTGGTTACATATATACACACATAAATAAAAGGAGGGTGATTGAATTAAAAGAAGATGCGATTAACAGGAGTCCCGGGGGAGAGGCCTCCCATCTTCATGACCACTGTTTGCTGGCGAATCGAAGCAGCTCTGGCTTTTTAATATGGACACCAACACGAGTGGCCCGTGACAGCAAACATGGGGACTATATGGCAGAGGGGGGACCTTGCCCCATTCTGGCACACAAACAGCATTCCTAAAGCTCCCCTTAGGTGGCGCTGTCATACCAGAGCTCTGCATATAGCAGGCAGAGATATTTGATATGTGTGAATAGGAAATAGGTGCTGGATTTTTAATAGAACAAATAAGCCAATCAGATTGCAGCATTAGGCTGCTAATGACTTTTTTTCATAGCAACTTTCCTTGGTGGGGGGGACAGATCATGGAGCTGGTGTTACTGCTGCAGTCAAGCTGAGTCACACATGAGAGACACGGATCCCTTTGTTCCAGCACCGGGTCAGGTGTTTACCAGACGTCGCAGACGGAGAAAGGAAGCTGTGCTCTCTGCTGACTGCTGTCCATTCGGATCACGAGGAATAAGAGCGTCTGTACTTATGTCAGCGCCGCACGGACTTTTCAGTAACTGTCTAACAAAGACAGCTGCTGGTATGTGCTTCAGCGCCGCGGCCCATCGCCCTGGGAGGCGGCTGTTTACGTGCCCCAGTTGGCGGTTCCCGTCACTGGCCCTCTTCGCCGCGCTTTCTCAAAGGTGCTCCGGCGTGACACGTCAGCCGGCTCTGACACCTGCCCGGGGCGCTGCGCCTCCTGTCGTGATCAGTCTCTGGCACGCGGAGCCGTGTTTAAAGTCACGCTGGGAAAGCGGCTGGAGACGGAGATGGGGCTCCTGCAGCGGGCGTCACGCTGAACTCTGTGTGCGCGCGTGTTTGTGTGTGTGTGTGTGTGTGTGTGTGTGTGTGTGTGTGCGCGCGCGCGGCGGGGCAGGGTGGGGCAGGGGAAGGGTGCCAAAGACAGTGAGGAAACAGCCAATGAGGGCAGACTCACTGATGATTGACAGCTGCCCATGATCCCGCCTATCAGTGTCACATCGATGCCTGGATTGGGGTTCCGCCATTTCATTTAGCCAATGGGACGGCGAGAATAATGATGGGCATGCACAGTGTTCAAAGCGGGGCAAAGCTAGCAAGCCTGCAGCAGTGACTGGACCTGTGAGTGGGTGACAGCCCACAGAAATCCCGCCCCCCAGGGGTTTCTTGGAGTCATTTTTTCCGACACTAAGCTGAATCACCTTGCCCACTCGCGGAGACATCTGTCAGTGAAGGACCTGGCGGTGCAGAGCACTTCCCCTGAGCTGCGCGTCCTGCCACGCCCCCTCCCTTCAGCCCTCTGCTACACGCTGAGATATTTCAATGAGGGCCTTCTCTTCCCAGGCTGACATCATCCCGGACGGATGGCAGGAAACATCTCCACCCGTTGGGGGAATTAGAGGCGGAATTCCCTTCACGTCTGGGACTGACACTGGCATCTCTGTGACGGTGCTGGAAGGAAATGTTAAACCTGCCAGGCGTGGTGGGCTGGTGGGCAGCGACGCCCCCATGAGGCTGCAGCGTACTGGTATGTGCAGGGCCACATGCTAAATGGTGCTGACTGGTGTATACCCTGTTACTCACCGAGCAACAAAGCTGCTAGATTAGCCACCATTCCTGCCGTCACTCATCGAGTAACAAAGCTGAATTAGCCACCATTCCTGACCATTACTCGCTGAGTAACAAAGCTGCTGGAGTAGCCACCATTCCTACCGTTACCCATGGAGTAACAAAGCTGCTAGATTAGCTGCCATTCCCGCTGTTACTCACCAAGTAACAAAGCTGCTGGATTAGCCGCAATTCCAGCCGTTACTCATGGAGTAATAAAGCTGCTGGATTAGCCACGATTCCAGCCGTTACTCATGGAGTAATAAAGCTGCTGGATTAGCCACGATTCCTGCCGTTACTCACCGAGTACCAAAGTCACTGGATTAGCCACGATTCCCGCAGACGCACCGGCACACTTGAATTTACACTCTCCTCTCGCGCCGTTATCAGTGTGCCCCCCCAGATTCCCTCCTGTGCCTTATGGGGGTGCCGCACAGTTAAATGGATCAAGCTTCCCACAGCTTCCCGGTCCGATTATCTGCTCCCTCTCCAGCCGTCTTAACCAGCCCCCAGGGGCTGTCTCACACGGGACTCGGGGGGTCTGAGCAGCAGCTGGGACGCAGCATGGCAGTGGGGCACCGCTGTGGAGCGCCCTCTGCTGGCCTCACAGCAGTTTGTCCTTCATGTCACCTGCCACATGGCGCCCCCAGCAGGCTATGCTTTCCTGCGATCCTCTTAGCTAAGGGACCCTAACACCTCCACCTTGTACCTGAAGCCCTATAGCTCCCACTAGCCCAGCTACAAAGGCCTTAAAAAGTACCCCCCCCTCCCCGTGTCAGACACAGAGCCCCCACGGGGGCATGGCATCGCCGTTTGATCCACCCCGCCGCGGCAGGATCCATGGGGCCTGAATGCGCAGCCACTCGCAGCTCTGAGTCATGCGGCAGTAGCGAGGCAGCAACACGGCGCATTCTTTCCTGCGTCCACCGTGGGCGCATGCAGCTGTGGCACGGGGGGCCAGGATTAGGCTGCAAGAAGGCACATGGGAACATGCGAGGGTTCGAATAGTACGGCCATGAGAGGCACCACCAGCATGCGTGTGCGTGTGCGTGTGCGTGTGCTGTATCACACCTTATAATATGACACAAAGAGCAGGTCATGTAGCTGGCTCACCGGAGATGGCGTCTGACGTCCATCTCGGTGAATAAAAGCACAGATGAGGCTGGTTATTAGCCAACACTCAGCCTCCCACCAGAGCGACACGCCAGTCTCGCCTCTGAAAGCGACCATAAGCGACACACAAGGGGGGGGAGTGATGTTAAAGGAAGAGTGACCCCCACAGCCGGAGGCGGGCCCCCGCTGGCGAGCCTCATGCGGGAATGGCTGCACACGGCTGCGGGGAAGGGGGGAGCCGTCGATTACCTTTCTTAGCCTGACGGATCATCTCTCCCCGAGAACTAACTCAGCCATGGGATGTGGTAACATACGGTAACGGGTGTCACGGGCAAAGCAAATATTTGCATGGTGGAAATAATATCTGGGATCTGTGACAAGTCAGTAACGCAGCCAGAACAAGGCCAGAGTGACAATGGCGCAGACGGGCGGGGGGACGGCACATTTATCTGCCGTATTTATGGCTCATCGGCTGATGCTACAGTCTGTTTCCCTTCATGCGAAGACAGCGGCCTGGTCGCATGCAGCAAATCACAGCGACGAGTTTCAAACATCAGCACTTCATCACGGGGAGAAGGCTCACTTCCGGAAGTTCCTCAGCCTGGCGGCGCTTCCTGGATAACTGATAACCACGCTGGCGTCTCAGTCTCCGTCGAGGTCGCTCATCACCTCCCGGGAGAGAAATGCTCACTCAGTAAAACTCAAGACTACCGGGCCAGTGAATGGTGGAATGAGAGGAGATCCAGGGAAAAGTCAGACACGCTGTATGTACGTACACGCACACGTATGTACTGCGAGTTTTAAGGGACGGCCTTCCGTTTTCACAGAAAACAAATACGACATTAAAATATCTAAGGGCCACACTCCTCGGTTAAAACTGGAGGTCTTGTGTTTTTAAACATCCTTTTGAGAAACTAAAATCAGAATCTGGGCATGAAATAAGGTGAATCGGAACAGAAACAGTCTCGTGTTCTCCCTGAATAACATTCATTGATCACAAGTTAAATATCGTCTCAGTCTACAAAAGCGTGTGAAGCTGCAAGCTTATGCATCTCCCATCAAAGCCCTCCAGATGAGCACTTTCTCACTGACACCTGGACTATTTCCTGCTGTGTTATGGGGCCCTTATATTATGATACCACGCAAACTATACCTGTGAACAGAAAGGCTTCCGTTCGCATGACACAGCGCTCAGCCACTGCATGAGTAGGTGAGGAAATGGTCTGACCACAAGGGCCACAGCAACATTGGCCATCGTGTCTGTACGGTTACGGTCTTTAACACACTCGTGTAAATCAAGTCAGCAGGTGCCTCAGTATGATTCAGTGATAGGCTACGTATGATTAAATCGCGAAATACAACCTTAATGAACTCCTTAGGCTGTGTATATACGTCAGTTTGAACTATGTAGATATATAGACCGTCTTTTCTGCACTCATGATCCAGAAAATCATTTTATTAGTTATATACTATTCAGCTGAGCGGCTGCACACATTAACTCCGCATATTTGAGTTAGACGTCAGCAGATGACCTCGAGTATATTAAAGAGCCCCGAACGGCAGTTATTCCGACAGCCGCTATAATGGCTTCGCGGAGCAAACAGATGCCGCCGAGAAATTCCGTCAGAGGCGCGATCGGGCGCCCGCTCGGGGGCTTTGTGCGTTGACAATAATGCAATGACAGTAACGCAATGAGAATAATGGATTAGAAATAACGCAATGGGAATAAGGAGAACTCAACATATACGTCTATATTAAAATAAATGGAAATACGCTAATGATGTTATTGAAGTAGAAACGTAAGCCGTTCACACGCAGTAGGGCAGCTGCCGCCGCTGCTCCTCCGGGAGCGCGGAGTACCGCGAATCTCACCTGCTTATCCAGTTCATTATCAGGAAAGGATGTCGTCCCAGCTGCCGTTTCTGCTATAAATCAGATTAATTAAATCGCATTCACTCGAAAATCTTCGGGTTCTGGTGACGATTAAAAATGAAGTTTACCTTCCTAATTCAAAGAGGATCCCACGGTATAGCGCTCACTTTCCTCTGAATTTTACGCCGGAGAGACAAGACCAGTTTTCCAAGGGCACCTTACCAACTTTTAAAGGTTGACGAAAAAGTAAAAATCACTCACCTCGCCTGGCATCAAAGAAAAGTGTGCTTGGAGAAACGGGGGGAGATAAAATCAGCGTTTCTCTTGATTTCAAGTCAATATCCAATCAAAAATGAACCATTGAATCCATTTGCCTCATGCCGGACAAAAACTAAATAAAACTGAGAATAAGTATTGTGTTGCATAAAAATGTTGGTTCATTTTCCCCAAAAAACGCTGTTTCTGAACGTTTTGAAATCAAGCTAGCGATTCTGTCACACTGCAGCCTTGGCAACTCCTTCGCCATACACCATGTCCATCCGTATGTCTCATGAAAAGATGCATTTTATAGTATTATTCTCTATCTGTACATTTCTGCCAAAAATGCCGACAGTTTTAGTCAAAAGGATGATTTATCCAAGTTGTTGCACAAGCACCGTCTCAAAAAGATGGTGGTTTTGTTCCCCAAGCATTAACGCCGACTGATATGCAAGTTTCTCCTTAATAAAACCTAGGCGATATGAAACACCTTTATCTAAACAAGTCATCTAATTCAGCCGTACCTCCATTTTATGTTGTACATAAAATATAAATCCTAGGAACATGATGTATGAAAAATGTGCAAATCGGTACTTTTTAGATATTCTCAAAATACCGAAATCATCTATCCAGAAAGGCTTTTCTGGTACAGCCGCTGTTACATTTCCACGGCTGAACAAGTGCGCAGACGCGGTAATGGTATTGTGTTTCTTTTCAGTAGTCTCCGATTATTAGTGATATGATACATAGTGACAGTGTTCATTTATTAATGCATTCATGAATCCTCGGAGGAAAAAAAGCCTGAAGAACGTATTCCTTCTCATCCACAGATCTGTCAGTACCACGGATAAATCCTTATATGCCAAAATCCCTTCCCTCGATTCTTTTAGGTCCCGGATTCTTATTTTTCAGCGGCGATTTCGGTGCTCTTTTCATACTTGCTGTACAGAGCATAGAGACACGTCTTAAGGATGCAGGCATCCACATAGACTATAAAGGCGCATCTGATAGCAGAGTTTAAAAGCGCGTCCATCTCTCACCTGTATCTTAAAGCATAGTGAACGGAGTGAATGATAGATCGGGTCCCTTTCGGTGTCAGTACAGGATTTCAGTAACAGGAATCCCTTATGACTCTTTTCAAGCTCCGTTTCTACAAGGCGATCTGCTTGACAGGCTCCGGATGAGTTTTTATAAAGGATCAAGCAGGAAAATCAGCTTCTAAGAGGCGCGCATGGCGCATCTGCTCCGTCTTGTACCGGCGCCTTGGCCGCGGATGCAGACTCACGGGGCGCCTACGGAGGTTTTAACAAGTACTGTTTAAATAAGGATAGGAGGCGCCTTCATCAAAGTGAAATTCCTCCATACAGCACCGGCTCAGCCTTGCATCGACATGCAAAACGCTGTGCTATAGCGGGCACTGCATACGAGAAAGTCGGGCACAAGAAGGCATATCATACAGTAAGAAAAGTAGACGGAGGAGGCTGAAACAATTTCATAATGATCCACATGCAAAATGTGCATCTGAAGACGCACAACGCAATCGCAATTGCAGATTTTATTCCATTACTTTTGAAATCAGGCACTGTCGAGAAGATTCTCATACATGCATTGCAGCAGTGTTTGTATATTGAATATATGTGTATTCTTAATTAACAATGCAAACATCTCAAAGCCGTAATTGTTTTGCAGACGATAAGGAGCGATCATACATTCTCGCGCTCGCTATACATGTTAGACGCGCTTATAATTATTCAATTTTGATGACTCAAGTAATTTTAGTTTATTTTCAGTTTCGCATTAGTATTGAGTAGGTCTTTCGGATACGGTAATTAATCTTTGTTATCAGCATAAATTCCGAATCTATTTTCCATGTCTGTGTGACATTTATAGCCTAATAAATACGGAAGAACTATCAGATACTTCCACGTAAATACATTACTGTGTACCAAAAATATAAAAATATGCAATCTTCTGCCAGCAGTTAACGTGCATTTCGTAGAAAAACAGACCACATAAGCTTTTTTGGTTGATAAAGCCGGAGTGAATGAGCATGCGTCTTTACTGTTGCACATAATTTAAAAATAATATTTTTCTTCAAAAATGTGAAGAGTCTGGGCATTACATTACTGCACACAAAATTTTGTGTTCAAAGGGCTTCCCGATTCGACTTTCCTGTGTCTCCTTTTAAAAATGAATCTACAATACCACCCCCATTCCCCAGGGCACATATATTAAAACCAAGCATAATCTCATACACTCAGCGCTATCCGTGAGGCGAGAAAGAAGCGGGAGAAGGGCAATTTTAAATAGAAAAAAGAGCCGTACGAAGACATTGGCTTAGAGGCTCGCTGTCCATGTCATTTCACAGGGTTTTGAAACATTGAAGGCTATGTTACCTCTGTATCCTTTTCCACAATCATTCTTGCTCCAGGACGTTAATGTATCACATCGGTTTTTCGGGACTTACAGCGTCCTGTCCGAATTGTACGCCGAAAAGGAGACATGCAGCCATAAATCCGCAGGACTAGCGAAGGCATGCTGTGGATTTGCCCTCGGTTTGATCAGGCAAATTTGCTGGCCTAATCCCACAAACTGGAGTTAACGCCTGAAAAACCCTGGGATATTAAAGGAAATCAGAAGGAAAACTATCAAAAGAAGAACACCACAAAAGACTATTGCCAATCTGTCAACAAAAATCTGTTATTTTTATTTGTACAACCAGCTACAGATGAAGTGTAAATACTGCTGAATTACTAACGAATTGGTACTGGAAAAATGTCCCCAAAAAGTGATCTAGTGTGACAAAGAGAACATTCCAGAAGTGTACTATTACTGGAGTCTGGTCCTGCACACTTCATTTCATGTGACAGGTGGCTCATGTGAGGCAGCAGCCCCCGAGAATACCCACAATGCCTGTGGTGGATTGAGCACTGGGTGCCAATGGACAGCTTTGAAGCTCTTTTTAAGGGACTGCTTTGTGTCACCGCTGTGTGACAACCTGTGTTCTCCCCGCGCCTTTTGTAAAAGCCTGATGACCTTTTATGTGCAATTAAGCGCAGAAATCACAGATACCCAAATTTAAAAAGGTGCACATCTGTTCCTATAGAAGCGCAGCGGATTTGAATACGAAGGGACTGGACGCCTCGGCGGCTTTGAGAGACGTGCTTTTACGTTGATTGTTTTGTGCTGTTTGTTTACCTGCGACGCGCTGTAATTAATGCTGTATTAGGCGGAGATTTCCTTCTAGGCGTAAAAGAAATGTGTCCCAAAATACTTTAGAACATTACTATACACGATTCAATTAATATACACAAACACTTTACATCGTTAAAATGTAGCCTCCTGGTCGCTCTCAGGGGATCCGCCTGCTGGGGGCGCTCGCCTCTTTCTGGGTAGCCTGTGAGATGGTGCCATAACTTCTCCAGAAATGTAGGGTGCCCCAATGCGCTGCCATCATTAGCTTTGGGCTCAAACTTTTTTGGTTTCAATGGCTCGAGTCCGATTCCAGCGAAGAAGGTCACACGTGAATCGCACTGGAGACGTGGCGGGTGGGAATTTGGCAGGAGTTCTCGGTAACCTTGGGAAAGGGGCAGAGGAGTCTCGGATGCAGAGATCTGTCAAAAATACCCGCAGGTGTGAACACACTCACAAGGAAGGGGGAAGCAGGGTGTTCGGGCACGGAAAGGCAGCCAGCTGAATGACTGTCACCGGCAGAGCCCGGCGGGGAGGTGCGGGGAGGACCCGCAAATGTAACCTCCCTTCCAGAATATTCCACAGGCACCCTATATGCTATCTACGGCGTAATTAGGGCCGCAGTATTGAATCACCAAGCGTCGATGATCTTTCTGTTGATGCATAAGAGTAAAACTGATGCAATGTGACATCTAACAGCTAAATGAGCATCGCCTGTAAAACTGACCTTGCCACTTGTAATTGAGTTCTAATAGGTTTCTGATAGCAAAGTCCCCGGATTAAATACGTTATCCCATTTGTAGCCATGTATATCAGCTCTACTGATCTTTTTCGAATTACATCGAAAATGGCACCGCTTGCACTCACAGCTCTCCCAGCGCATAAAAATCATTTTTAAATGTCTCTCGACACAGGTGGATCATAAATATTTTAATCAGAAATTTTCCCGAGCGCAGGAAGATCAGAAGGCGCAGGGTCAAGAGCCGCCTTTCGGGTTTCGGTTTCCGCTCCTGCGGATTCTGTCGGCTGCTCCCTGGAAGATCATCGATCGCCCGTCAGACGTTTTTCCAGCGTAAGAAAACGGACAGATATCAAATAGCGCTTAACCGCTACTATCACCTTGGCTGCACACACCGTAGTTCCGACAGGCGACTTTCACTCTCCTACTAGGGTCTAGCTCTGCATGTTAACTTCCCAATTCTTCAGCACAGTCTTTTTCCGTTAGGTGAACGCATCGGGACTCAGAATTCCCCGCTGGGTTTATACGAGTGAGTAAATAGATGCTCGTCGCTCTTCCGCTAACAGTATAATTCTCTTACAACAATTGGCGGTATCGATCTTCCGCGGACCAGGCCTGTCTGCCCGTAATGTTTCACGAAGCTTGCGCGCTGAGCTCCTTCTTTCCTTGCGCCAGGCTGTCAGCTTCTCTCCGCCGGGAGAGCTGTGAGCGAGCAGAGCCCAGGGAGTGCAGAGCAGAGCGGCGGAGACATGCACACCTGCTCGCAGTACAACAGCTCCAGATCAGCAGAGATTTTACAAACCCTCCCCCAATCTGTGGCTGCGAGCACATGGACTCATGGCCTCCTTAACGTTGCGTTTTTGTTATGTTTCCGGACGCGGCTGTCTTCATGCACCCCGATTTGCACCCCGATTTGCACCCCGCATTAACCCGTCTGAGAGCGACGCAGTGACATTGACCGCAGACGGTCATGGTTACCGACGTCCATCACTCTCACAGTTACCATGTGTCATGGTAAGTTCCCAACATGCACTGCAGGTCTCCTCAGACCCTCCTTCCTCTTACCACCACCCCACCCCAGCCCCGGACCAGGGCAGGGTGGGGCCACTCTAGTATCAATGTGGTCGATCGTCTTGGCACAGCTCTAGAAGCCCTGCAGTTTCTATATTTAGAGACCGACTTTATATAAGTTTAGGTGAATCACTCGCGTTGACTGATTCCCTCACTTTCCCTGCAGTGTGCGCACACACACAGACACATGCACAGGCGCACTTTAATTCACTCCTCCATCTGTCCGTCCTTCCTCTCCTAATTCAGGAATGGGGTCCCTCCTTGTTTACACGGACGTCTTACTCGCTTGCCTAATTATCGGCAGTTGAGGATCGATGAGAGATGAGGAGGCGTCTTTTCGCAACAACTTGCAGGGATTCCTACAGGAGGGCCGACGACCTTGTCCATGTACGGCCCCGGATGGGTGTGGGGTTGCAGACCAGGCTGAAGATACAAGGGGTCCAGCGATTGAGCAGCTTGCCGTCATAGACCAGCGGGGATGAGGAGCCCAGGTTTTAATAAGGCCCCTGACATGCACACATAGCGTAACAGAGAGAGAGAGAAAGAGAGAGAGAGATCAGCGGAGGAGCAGGGGCAGAGGCTCGGTAAGCACTATAAATATCTGTAAGGGATGCATGCGGACCCTGGGGCAGCAGAGCCTTCACAGGTGTAAGCACACGCGGTGAGGGAGAGAGGGAGGGAGACAGAACAGGAACCTTGTCGCCATGGTCACCTACTGATACACCTGGGAGATGACCTTTGCCACCGTGCAGTTGATGAGCTTGTTACCATTCGCGCCTGGGACCAGAGGACTGCCTATCCATAACCCCCCAGTGCCGCCTGATTCCTGTCAATGTTGCGTTCAGCCAACAAGGGCCATGTGGAGGAAGACAGTCCCTCCGAAATCCAACCGTATGTCTTTGAAGCGCAGAATAATGATTCGCTGCTAGGGAGTGTCACACAGAAATCACAGGGGGGGGGGGGGGGGGGTGTTTCCTGCTGGGTTGGGGTGCTTATA
>JAODLC010000049.1:10284179-10294304 GCA_026781145.1 Hippopotamyrus pictus
GAAATTGGGAACCCTCCCCCCCCCCCCCCCCCCCGCCTAGCTGACCTAACCACAGCTTGCCGCTGTCTTTTTCAGTTCCTGGCAGCCCACGGGAATGAAGTCGCCAAGCTGAAGTATGAAACGGCCGTTCCCATCTACTACCACCGCCCTAAGTACCTGGACGCCCAGTGAGTCCTCCCAATCTCCCCCAGGCCCACACCTTCACCTTCACCTGATTCTATCTTTTTTTCCTTGTTTCTGGAGTCCGTGGCTTTTCCATACTTGCATGCGTCTGTTGGCTTTGCTTAAGGGAGGGGCTGGCTCTCCTGATGACATCATAGCTGTGTATGGCCCCCTGTAATTAGTGACAATTAATCGTCGCAAAGGTGTTTTCACGCAGAGCTTAGTGCCCTGCTACTGCTTGAAACAGATATGACTGATTATCCTACTTGACCTTGCTGATCCTGCCAAAATGGACCCGCAGAGTATGATTTCAGGCACTTTGAGACTTGTGTCTGTGAAAAGTGCTTCATAAATAAATTTTACTTCCGTACGTACTTACTTACGCCTCACTTTCAGAGCTCCGCCCGCTGCAGCTCCTTCCCTCTTCACTGGTGCCACAGAAAGCATTCCTCATGCTCCAGTCACCCTTCGTGTTAAACTACCTAAGGAGGTGTGGCAATTGCAAGTCAAGCGAAAACCTCAATCCACACTACAGTTTATACATAAACAGACTTATTTACATATACATAAACACTTTTGCCTTCTTTCATCTTCACTGTCTCTGATTGGTCCCCCCATTGGTTGGCCCATCAGGGTCTTGTCTTCATTGTCTTTGATTGGTCCCCCTGTTGATTGGCCCATCAGGGTCCTGTCTTCTGTCTCTGATTGGCCTCTCTGTTGGTCGGCTCTCAGGATCCTGAAGGAGCAGTGGATCAAAGCCAAGTATGAGAGACAGGAGTTCATGGACCCCATGAAACGGCAGACCTACCAGGAGGGTGAGCTTGGGGCATGCTGGTCCACGGATGCCCTCTTTATCCGTGATCTGGTTACCGACAGGCGGATTTCACTGAGGGAGGGGTCTGTGAGCCACAGGTGATGGTGTGTGTGGTCCTTGCTCCTGCAGAGCTGAGGGAGGGCTGTCTCATGAAGAGAGGCCGGGACAACGGGCAGTATTTGAGCCGGAGGTTCGTGCTCACAGAGAAGGAGGGAACGCTGAAGTACTACACAAAGGAAGATGTGAGTCACAGGTTCCTCACACAGAAGCAGCACTGGCTAGAGATAAACTCTGCGGTTATCTGTATGAACCTCATTTCAACACATTTCCTTCTGTTCCAACTTGTTGTGGAAACAGAAAGGCTTTGACTACTTGGAAATTAATTTGCTCTTAGCACCTGGGGAGTCAAAGCTATGTGAGTGAGCCCACCTCCCATTATTCACCTCATGACCTGACTGACCTTTTATCCCCTCCCATTATTCACCTCATGACCTGACTGTGACCTTTTATCCCCTCTCATTATTCACCTCATGACCTGACTGTGACCTTTTATCCCCTCCCATTATTCACCTCATGACCTGACTGTGACCTTCATCACGTCCCATTATTCACCTCATGACCTGACTGTGACCTTTTATCCCCTCCCATTATTCACCTCATGACCTGACTGACCTTTTATCCCCTCCCATTATTCCTCATGACCTGACTGTGACCTTTATCCCTTCCCATTATTCACCTCATGACCTTTATCAGCATTCGCTCAGACACGTCTCTCATGCCGAAACATGTAGATGCAGATGAACTTTTTTATTAATGATCTCCATTCCTCCTGCCCCCTTCCTCTGATCTTCTCACCCATGCTGACAAAGAACAAAGTGCCCAAAGTGGTGATCAAGGTGGACGTCATCAACGCTACCTTCCAGCCGGAGAAGATCGGTCACCCCAACGGCTTGCAGATCAGCTTCCTGAAAGACAACAGGACACGCAACCTCTTCCTCTACCACGAAGATGGCAGGGTGAGCTGCATCCCTGGAAGGAGCCCCTCCCTATCTTGTTCTGGTCGCCACAGCTGAACGCCATGTCTCACTCCAACAGGTGATGGTGGACTGGTTCAATGCCATCAGAGCCGTTCAGTTCAGGTGGCTGAAGCTGGCGTTCCCCGCGGCAGCAGACCAAGAGGTGTCCTTAGTCTTTCTTGTTCCTTACCCACCCTGCTCTCTTCCTCGCCATTTTACCCCAAGTCCCATTCATACTCTGCGTTTCCAACCTTCAGCTCACCACCAGAATGATGAGGATGTACGTGAAGGAGGGTTTCATGGAGAAGACTGGCCCACGGGTAAGATTTTGACGCTGTGTTTGGAGCGGCCTGACACGCCCGGCAGTCACGAGGCTGTCAGGCGGCGACGTTAAGTCCCAGAATACAGCACGGTAATGAGCACAGGCAGCCTCGCCGGATAGGCTTCTCATTTCCATTTGTCCCAAGTGTACAAGAGAGCAGATGGCTCCAGGCGTTTGAAGTGGCCCATTAAGATTAGATTGTGTTTGTCGAGGATGGGGGGGGGGGTGAGGTTTGGAAACCCATAGAGGGTGGAAATGCCGCCCCAAGCAGCACTAAACCAATGGGCACCAACAGAGTAACCGATGGGAAGCTCATCATTGACAGGCAGCTCATGAACATCACCCCTATTGTGGCTTTCAAAGCCCCATTTTCCCCCGTTTGGTTTCCATGGAGACTCTTTGATGCCATGGGTGCATTGGAGGTCCTTTTTGATCTGACAGAGGGTGGAGGTAGCAGGTCAAGCAGGGACAGCGACCTCGTGGTGACTCATAAGCTCGTCCCAGTGTCACCCTCTGCTCTCTCCTCCTGCAGCAGACGGAGGTCTTCAAGAAGCGCTGGTTCACTCTGGATAACAGACGGCTGATGTATTTCAAAGATCCCCTGGTGAGTCGCGTCCAGCGGGACCTGAACGCCGGCCTCGCAGCTAAGCCTTCGTATGTCGCCGCAGGAGAAACGGGCAGCCAAAGTTGGAACAGCTGAGACGCAGACAGAGCGGCAGTTAGAGAAATGCGCCCTGTTCTTACATACCGCTCTTGCCTTAGATGTTCACAGTGATTAGATTCTTCCTGGGTGCGGAACTGATTTCCTGTCATCAGCATTTTCTCTGTTATCTTAGTCTGATCAAAGAAATTTGTAGCTGGCAAGTTAGAACCAAACAAAATGATGGCAGGAAGAACATAGTATGAGGTAAGATGACTGAGTGTGATGGTTATAGCCATGCAGGCACGCTGATGTGAGGAGGCTGCTGCTGTTATCTGTCTGCCCCCGCTGCCCCAAGCCCACACCCACTGTATCCTTACATGACACCCCAGGACCCCTTCGCCAAGGGGGAGCTCTTTCTCGGCCAGAAGGACTTGGGCTACAGCGCCAGCCCGGGGCTGCCAGAGGGCACGCAGTGCGGGGAGTGGCCCCACGGCATCACCGTGACGACGCCCGAGCGCAGCTACGTGTTCACCTGCGAGTCCGAGGGGGACCAGCAGGACTGGCTGCGCCACTTCAGCAAGGTCATCAACTCGGTGATGTCACCGCAGGACTTTGCCCGTAAGCAGCCCCCCCAAAATGATGACACACATGTACATATGCAGGCAGCGTCCATTACTCCATACTCCTTCCTTTTGCAGTGGAATCCTTGCTCAAACACAGATGAAGGTAGCCCCGTCAGCCAGCACGGCCCTTCGCCTGCCAGACAAGCAGGGGACTACAGTACCCACCTTTTTTTTCAAGTTTCCACGTGGACTACAACGCCCATCTCTACGGCCATATTTTGACTGCATTCCATCACCCGACAACCAATCAGATCCAAGCCTTCCTAATGGTCTCCCCAACAGTACCGTCACATTGGTTGCTAGGGATTATTCCACAGAAATCCAAAGGCACATTTATAGTAAAGTATTTTGCCATTTTTTCACTAAAAGTACATTTAAATGCTTGTTTTGAATCTGAAAGACAAGCTTGAAATGCTTTTTTTTTTTTTGTTGTTGTTCTTGAATGCCATGTACTAAGACCAGTGATTTTGAGATATTACCCATAGATTTCTGCTGTTACTGTACCCCTCTCCCTGATTCTATCTACCAGTGCAGTGTTGTCTGATAATCTTGGATTTTTGAAGAACAAAGAGTAACAATGCTGCCCTCTACTGCCTAGAAAAAGCATTTTCAGTTGTACCAGGAGCCGCTGTGGGTGTTGAGTGCTGCTACCTGGTGCTGACTGTGGCACTCCTCTCCGAGAAGGGATGTTGGTACAGGCCGGTGTGGGGGCTGAGCGGTGAAAGCGAGGAACATGATACTGCATGAAACATGGCGAGTGAACCGATAGAACAGGGTCATTCAAATCACGGTCCGAGCACTGCTGGTTTTCCAGCCTTCCTTTACCTGTCAGTCAGGTGTGAAGCCTCTGACCAATCAGAATCAGTAATTACTAAACTAACTACCTGGGAGAACGGAAAACAAGGCCTCGAGGAATCGAGGTCCAGATTTGAAGAACCCTGCGATAGACAATGCAGAGGCTGAGAGAGACATCACCACTGACACAGGGCTGTGTTCAGAGCCAAAAGCCAGCAATTAGCAGTTTTATTTAGTGGGTAGACAAACAGACCTGGAATGGTTCCCACAAGCAGAAACACCCCATATTAAGGATAACACCTTTTGAGGGGTAGATCTTCTCACAAATCATATGAAGCTCAACTCTGGCCTGACATCCTTTATCCTTCCCATGATGCTTCACTCCTACGGTATGGCCCGGTTGGCTATGCGACAGCGAATCACACTCAGCAGGTATGTTTCTAACGGGAGGTGTTTGTGGGCGCTGCAGTTTAAGGTGAGCGGCAGGCAGCCGGCAGGGCGGAGGAGGGCAGGCCTGTCTGGCGGGGCCAGTCCGCGCTACTTGATCTCAAGGCTCTGGATCTTGATGTCGCCGATGAAGTTGAAGTAGTTGTACTTATCTTCACCTAGGCGATTGGGGAAGTTGATCGCACAGCCGTCAGGGAGGGAGACTTGGAACTCTTGGTTGTTAAAGGTGACCAGAATCTGCCATTGAGACAGGAGAGTGGAAAAAAAGGCATTTAACAGAGCAGAAACGTGAAGCACTACTGAAAATTAGTGCCGGTGTCCGGGCGACAGGGAACTCAAGCAAACAGTTTTCAGGGCAAAATGAGAAGTGGGACCCCAGGCCTGACTGGACGAGACCGAGTACTGAGAGGGCAGTTTTCCGTGGGGGGCCTCACCTCAAAGTGCCCCCCCTGCTGGAAAGGGAAGCTGTCCGTCCTTTGCTCCTCGCACCAGTTGCCCCCCTCGTAGGAGTTGCACACGACGGTGTGCTGGTCCCCATGGGCGTCGAAACGCGGGTTCAAGTGCAGAGCAAAGTCATCCTCTCCGCGGCCGATATTGATGGCAAAGCTGTGGGTTTATGTGCAGGTGCTGGGTTACGTGTGAGGCTGATGGCAGACATTTCACAGGAGAATGGATAATCCTTTAATCAGCAAATGGAGTCTGATTCTAATTCTAATTCTGATGTCATTTCTGAATGGATGCCACTGATCCTTATCCCAGTAGAACAAAACAGGAACACACTCAATTTTGTTGGCTGCAAAAATGACTACTTCCTCCACAGAACATGTGATAAACTTGCATATGATACTGGAACTTACTGGAAAATCAGTGTTCAAATTGTGTCAGAGGTCTTGTTGGTCCCTCTAGTGGCCAGTGTAAGCATGGCGTGTTGCATAAATGTAGAACAGGGCTTGCCAACCTTAATAACAGTGAGAGCTATTGCTATAAAGGAAGTAATCTGGGGAACCACATATAATATGGTAAAAATTGTTGGTGAAAGGTGCTGACCATGTTGGAGCAGGTCATTAACGCCCTGTGCACAATAAAGGTGGTTGACTGTGTTGGAGCAGGTCATTAATGCCCTGTGCACAGTAAAGTTGGTTAACTGTGTTGGAGCAGGTCATTAATGCCCTGTGCACAGTAAAGTTGGTTAACTGTGTTGGAGCAGGTCATTAACGCCCTGTGCACAGTAAAGTTGGTTGACTGTGTTAGGGCGGGTCGTTAGTGCCGTGTGCAGTGACTCACTCTGCGGCCTCGGGCTTAGCAACACCTGAGACCTTCAGTGTCTGTCCTGCCTTGAAGGACATGTTCTTCACGACGACGCCCTGCGAGAAGCAGACACAGTGGACGGTTAACCTTCCCCCCCCCCGGGGCACTTCAAGGTTGCCAGGATGAAGGGCATCACACAGACACCAGAATAACCACACATGCCGCAGTTTTGTACATTATATTATGAAATTAGTGCCTAAATGCCAGAGAAGCATAAAATGCACTGAAAGGTAAACAACTTAAAAGTATGCTACAGATTTAGGTTACACTAGCATGCATTTGGGACACAGATGTTTTCCACAGGCTGTGACAATAAACTGCCCATAATCGCCCGTAAGGCAGCCGGCCTGTTATATTTACACACAGTGGCGGAGCTTGTGAGTCCGCTCCCAGCATCCCTGGACGGCCGTGACACTCTATGTTTCTAATCGCCATCCTGCTCAAAGGCCGTAATGTTTTACGGCAGGAACACAGACCTGAAGGAGCCGGCTGCTCCGTACGACCATTTCTGCACACATTTGGGGGAATGTGTCTAAGCGGCCTGTAAATCTCAGCGCTGTACATTTTTTCCCAGATGGTCATATAGCTGTAAATATTCCTTTAGGAAAAATGGCAGTGATATTTTCCAGAGCGGCTGTGGAAAGTGGCCGCCTCTGGATGTTGGAAAGGCGGCCCAGACTGGACCTGACAGAACCGGATTTAGGGAATGGCGGCCCAGACTGGACCTGACGGAACCGGATTTAGATGGTGCACATGTGGTGGGCGGAGCTATGATGATATACACCTCCCAGTTTGGCTCTATACCTGTCTTCCCCAGTAACATTATACTGTTACGCTCTTACACATCACATTCAGCAGGAAGTATTTATCTTGCACAGGACAGTAGTGATCACATCCAGGAAAAGCCAGACTAAACAGTGCCTGCAGGTCCCTAAAACGGATTAAGGAGGAAAATAATAATGGCTGTGAGAGGCGAGGTTCTCGGTACATCTGCCAATGCTCAGATGGAGCCTGAGATCAGTGAATTCTTTCCACATGAGGTCCCTGGATCTACTGTAAACTCTGGCTTACAGGCGCTGTCCTGGCTGTGGCCGGCTCTCAGTCCACAGAGACTCCCACTGCAGTGATAAGCGGCGCTCCTCTCGATCAGATCCTCAGCTGTGTCTAAGAGAAAAGCCCTGCAAGTTTCAGCTACTGAACCATGTGGGGGAGGGGGGAGGGGGGGGCACAGCTTTAGGCTTGGAGGCTGGGCTGGGCTTGTCCTTCTGGGCATGAGAGTCTGACCCAAGTCATCCCTGGAAACTGGAAAGACTTCTGGGAAAAGGCAACTGGAGCATTGCTGATTTTATCTGGCTAAACAAATGCTTAACCTTTTCAACTTTCTAAAATTTAACTCTCAATGAATTAGAGACTCGTATGCATACATCAGTTACTGGGAAGCACCCCTGTACATATATTAGGTATAAGAAGGCTGGTCTATATACTTACTAAGACATTCCTCTATAAAAGTCCATGTGGCGTAGAAAAATAACACAAAAGAAAAGTCACTTTTGCATACAGGCTAGAATCGCTTTAAGTTGGGGGCTTTTCCTTGTGATGAGCTATTTTACAGAGATAGGGGTGTGTAAGATTTCAGAATGAGGCGAATTTCTGCTGGAATGCAATGGTGGCAGCTGTTACTGGTGAGGCATGTGGGATTAAGGGACGTGCAGAGATACCTTCTTCTGTGGGGGATGATCCCTCAGACCGCGGTCTGTCAGAGTCTGCATGCACACGGGAGGCGCACAGTGGGAAATAAAAGCCTCACGCATGTGGCACGAAAGCCCATCGAGTCTCATCATCCAAGTGCCACATAATAGCATGTGGCTGCTAAGTAGCACAGGGAGATGTGACGGCCATCGCAGGGCGTGGTGCACGAGGGCGTGGGCACAAGGCACGGGGCGGCGCCGTGTGGCAGCCCAGAGCAGCTGTGCCCTCAGTCACGCCTGGCACACTCTCATTATCCCCCTCGGAATAAGTGTGCTGTTAGGCTATGAGAGCGAGGGCTGAACGGGGGGCTGAGTGGGGGGCTGGCACTCCCATACAGACTCACATTCCATCTTCTCAGGACACAAAGTTAAACATCAGAGTGGCATGTTTATGAAAAGGCTACATTGTGTTTTAAAAGCTTTCCTCATAATATTAATCCATCAGACCATTCTTTTTTTTGCATAAAATTGAGAGAGGATGCTAACCTACCAGCAAGTGTGCAAAAAATGGAAACTCAATTCTTTTTACATTAATGAACGAGCAGTTCTGATTCCGTTTTTAAGCTATGGTTCCACGTGTGATATTTTCATAATCAATGACAATTCTTGGGTCTTCACTCATTTAAGGAATAAAGGTTTTGCTTTTGCAGAAGACTGATATTGTCTGACTGCGATGGGCTGGCCCCCCTGTCCAGGGTTGTTCCCTGCCTCGTGCCCGTTGCTTCCGGGATAGGCTCCGGACCCCCGCGACCCAGTAGGATAAGCGGGTTGGAAAACGGATGGATGGATGGATGATATTCTCTGAAATGCTTCAATGCTTTTATGGAAGAGAGGTTTATAATTCAGATGGGGTTTCTTGTTCCCAAAATCGGCATTGCTATTCAAACACGCTACAATGACGTCATGCGTCAGTAGTCTAACGACTCTAATTTTTCCATTTATACGAAGTCTCAGCGCACAAAATCTGTTACTGTTTATCCCAGTAACCAAGACAACAGTCTAATTACCCAGCTCTTATTAGATGCTTTAAAAAACGTCCTAGATTAACTGTTATTATTATTATCCTCGCTTATTTAGTTAGGCATGTTACTTTTATTAAATATTGATCATATTCAAGAGACAGTGGAGAAAGAAAATAGAAATGTTCGCTTAAATTGACAGACGACTTTGCGACACAATGACGCAACATCTTTGACAGCGTGCGAGGAGTATAAAGTTACTTTATACGTTTAAAGTGAGAAGATTTCAGAGCTGGATGTGACTGCGGCGGTTAATCTGCTCATAAAACGAAACCGCTGTACATATGGAGAGTGAGCCATGCACGGGGTAACAGCCGCAGTCAGCCGCGCCCCATTAACCAGCGCTATTACGCAGAAATGGACGCGGTTAATGGTACCCGACTCCTTAAACATTTAAACATTGCAAGCGCTGCATATGAGAGGCAGGAATCTTGCCGAATGAATGAAAAGAGAGCATACTTACACTCATCTCTGCTGTGTGGCGGGCGGCGTCCGATCAGCTTAAGTCCGACCTTTTCTGTGTCCGTTTGCTGACAGCTGGGGGCCTGATCCCTGAATGCGGTATCGGTTATTACAGACTAACGGAAAGCCAGCAGGCGGCCGACCAATCGTAGGGAGGGAAAGGGGCACCGGGGGCCCCTGTGCGGGGCGGGACGCCTGCAAGAGCGCCCTGAGCGAATACGGCTCTATTTAAAGCATGCAGATAGGGGAATGTCGTCGCTGCTTTTTATGGTAGACGAAACGGTTACGTACGAGATCTCGTTGGACGTTAAACTGAAGCCAAAAATCTGAACAAACGGGACAAAACTGTCTATTTGACAGAATGTTTATTAAGGGTAAAAAGCCAAACCAAAACAATATTTGATTTAAAGCGCAATTTTCACTCGCCATAAGGCCAACGGCTGTAATATAAACATCATAAAAACAGTGCAGTAGCCACACCACCCCATATGGTCCATTTATTGAAAAATTATAGCCGCAAAAACTCCCTTTATTATTGTTGTTGGTGTTTAGTCATTCTGTGTTTATATAAATTATAAAAGGATGGGTACAGTTTAATAAATGTTATACTCCTGGAAGGTCTCCAAACTTAAGTAGTCATGGTTCAGAATAATCAAAATTGTTTTTTTTTTTTTTTTTTTTTTTTTTTTTTTACAAAATCCAAACTGTTACATCAGCTGTCCAAACGTTTTTAAAATATATACTTGGTTATCTATCTATCATATAT
>JAODLC010000049.1:10309129-10321103 GCA_026781145.1 Hippopotamyrus pictus
GTGGGGGAGGAGGGCAGAGAAACACTGAGTGGACGATCGTCCTAGCAGATCCCGAAGCTCATCTCTGCCTCGCCGTCTGATTGGGCGCCTCGCCATCCCCCGCGGCGCTGACCACTCAGGCAGGCACGTGCACGGCCGGACACTGGTACCAGGGAGATTCTGCATATCACCAGCGACTGTGGAGCCATCAGCGGCCTTTCAGACCAAAGATATCTTCAAACAAAGATAGTGTGGACAATTCACTCCCAGTACAGGAGCGCCATTTCCAAGCAAAGTGGGGTCTACAGGCCAAGGTACAAAGAAAAGCATGCATACGGGCCCAAAAGCCATTGTCATGTCACTTAGCTGAGCTAATCACTCACAGATTTAACTACTTCAATCAGATTTAGCATTGAAAAAGCTGCCAGGTCTCAGCAGGCTAAAGGGGCAATCTTCATTGTAGCATTAGAGTACTAAAAGTTTGGATACTCGATTTTTTGTTGTTGAAGGCTAAACCTTGCATTAACTCTGCTTAATCTCTTATTGAGCAAGATGATCAATGAGGAGAAGGTAGATATGACTAAGTTACTCTCACGGCTGCTCAACTAGCGAGAAAAGCACAACAGAAACCTTGAGATTAAGCGTACGTGTCAACACAGGTTTGCCTGACATCAGCTAATAACATTTCCAAGAAAAACTAATTGGGGTCAGTCAACCAGTAAGCATCTTCTTGCCCAACTGAACCTCTCCTAATAGCCATCAGCAAGCATCTATCATATATTTCTATGCTAAAATCTCAAATCAGTCAGTCAGTTCAGGAATAATTAAAGATGATCAGCAATATCATTATCACCCTCAAACAGGTCTGACCAGCAATCAGTAACAAGGCAGCTGCCTTTGACACCAAAAACCATTAGATTCCTGTTTCGAATTCCCAGAAGGAAACTGGCTCCCTCAAGACCAGTATCGACGCAGACACTGGCCTCTGAGACGGACGTGTTTTGACGGGGTAGCCGGGAGCGATGCCCTAAGGCTGCCAACTCTCACCCTTTGCACTGTGACCCTGGACCCATGTGACACAAAACACAGAAGCCCAACTGATCAGTCAATGTCCCTGTGCATCAGACTCTCCACACACTCACTGATGGCTAACTTTCCGCACTAACTTCCCGCTCGTGAGTGAACTGAAGACTCCCATGAGGCTTATTGCCACCCAGTTGAACAATACCCTCCGTGGTTCTCTAAATGTTACAGGGACTTTAATGGCTGAGAGTAGGTCATATCTGTGAAGTGTTTATCACATACTGTGGGACAAGACCCACTTCTAGCACTTGTACCAACCTCCTAGTTCCCATGGTAACAGCATCATACAACACGAGAGGAAAACAAAAAAAAACAAGTAATATTCCACTTATTCGTTTTTGACATTTCAAGAATCCTGCTCGCTGGGGAGACTTCTGAAGGAAAGCACAGCCAAACCAGAGAGTCACTGGGTACGAGTCGGGCACCGATCTGCTTTGGGGCACTAAAACAAGAAAGGGTGCTTACTGCAGCAAGAGGTCCTGCCCAAAATGAATCCAAGGAGGAAGCAGCCGCTTCCACTAAATCCACATATCTGTGAGAGCAGCTCAAGCCTGAAACCTCAGGCAGGACAACAGGTGGTTAGTGGGAGAGGCTGGATCTGCACAGTTCACTGTGTCGCGTCTAGCTGATTAGTGTTTACTTTCTGGGCTGCACCAGTTCTGATAACAGGCAGTGTTAGCCCACAGGCCAGCCCTGACTGGATGTGTGTGGAAAGAAAACAATAGTCCTTCCTTTTCCGAGAATCCCTGCCCCATGATGGTCGTGGGCTGACTGACAACTGAGGGAAGGTTCCAAAAAGACTCTACAGTGGGAGGCTGCAGACAATCAGCACAGAACACACTTCATGCAATATAACCTTTACCTATACTATCTTATGTAGTGTGTTCAGTATAACGTAACCTTTACCTATACTGAACACACTACACACAATAGTAGGTTGTGTGAGACAAATCTTGACTTCAGGGTCCTCAAAAACTGAACTGAATTCTAGAAAAACAGGCAGAAAAACACAGGGATCAAGCAGGACCACAGAGTAGAGGGAGGGAGAAGAAAAAGTCAGCAATCCAGTAGGTGATGAAACTGCAAGCTGCTATAAATAGCTGCCTGCAAGGAGTGCGCATTACGTGTGAACACGGAGAAAGCCTGAAGGACTTTGATTGGAGCCATTTCCTCGGAATGGCAGCCCGAGGGCCCTGTTGATTCTGAGTCAGTAGAGCCCCTCCCTCCATCTTCCCCAGCACGACTCTTATCCTACACTTTTATTCCCCAAATATCAGCCGGGGGCGCATACGATCAGCATCTGAAAGGCAATCAAGTGGACTTCCTCTACAAAGGGGATCACAAAGAAGACTGAAACCACATCACTGTTAAGAATTCTTATCTCAACATAAACCATTGTTTGAGAATTCAATACCAATCATCTTGCTAGTGCATTTGGGATTTTTGGTTTTATTTTTTTTCTCCTCTAAACATCTCACCAGTTTTTGACACGTAAGGTAATTACTGATGATGTCCTTTCCTGGAATAAAGGGGGTTCACATTAAAATGGTGGCCTTTGGCAATGTGCCTGGACAATGAATTAAAAAGGGATAAAAAAATGCTAAAAACTCCACAGAATGCCACAATGATCTAAGGCTGGGGTAATACACCACAATACAGGCCTATGAGAAATCGGGAAAAAAATAAATAAGATCGCTCGGGAAACAAACACAATTATACACTTTTTCCATTACATATACATTTGTATACATTTAAGTATGAATTGTTAAAGAACATTTAGAAAGTTATTTCTAAAAAAATAATCATGATAGAAGGTTCCACATAATAGCCATTCGTTAAGCAGATGCCAACACAAACTCACGACAAGGTTGGTATTGAGAACAATAGCTCATTTCAGGAGGTACATAACACCCACTCAATTACTCTCTATGGGTCTGAGGATGACATTTAGCTTCTCCTGTGTTTTCTAATCCATTAAAAAAAATACATTATTCAGACTAATTCCTGTATCTACACACTGCAGATTTAAAACAAATGTTGTGGCTTTGTGGCCACCAACACAATCTAAACCACATGTTAAATTCTTTAGGCTGTTAATGGAGAGTTTGGGGGGGCGGGGGGGGGGGTCACATGATCAATATCTTCACAAGCTCAGGGCACTCGCACAGCGCCCTACAACTGACTATAATTCCAAGAAGGATGGCCTCTCCCTTTGCATGGGTTAAAGTAGATAAACATCGCAAATTGATTTCAAAGAGAAATTATCCTGCAAAGTGGATGAAAAGGCCAGTTCCGGGTCCACAGCAGACACGCATGTGCTGAGACCTTGTTAGCAGGATACAGTGGGAGCAAGGAAACAGATTTCCCAGAATGCCATGTTCATGCATGAAAAATGTTTCAGACAGGGCCTCTGTATACACACCAGCAGACTCAGGTGGCAAACACTCAAGGTCACCCTGGTTATGTGACTACAACTGTCACCATAAGACTACTGACCTAAATATATTAAAACATGATTATAGCTAATGTGCATGGAGGGTGAGTGTGCTACTGATGCATGTGTAACCACCAGCTACAGATTGAAAGAGCACAGATACACATCAAATGAAGACGAGTTAATTCAGTAGAATTAAGTTGATGACTCATCACAGGCATAAAATGAGTAAAGAAACTGCAACACTAATATTCATAAAAGGCCAATATGACACCTGGTCACGACATGGAGGTGCAGGACTGCTTAGTTATTAATGGGCATAAATGACTGCCGGTAGAAAAACAACACTAATATTCATATTTATATTCATAAGCAGGTGGAAGTGACGCCTGGCTTCGTCACCACGGAGCCACCTGGACCTGATGAGTCTTACTAACGGGAATAAATGCTGGTAGGTGGGAAAACCCCACCATTAATATTTATAAGTAGGTGGATGGATTTTTATAAATGGGGATGCACGATGATAGGTGGAAAAAAACAAGACTATAGTAACATAATATTTATAATCAGGCGGATGTGACGCCCAGCTCCGTCGCGGAGTAGCCGGACCCGGATCTGTATATTCACGATATTTCGGCGTCAAATCGCCGGTCTTGGGAGCAGTAAAGCCCGCAGATAGTGACATGAGGACCATCGCCGTGAATTTCATACACTCATCTATGTGTTTTATACTGCATATGATCAGGAGTAGGTACACACAACAGCACTTATTTCCGGATATAAACACAGCGAAAGCGTGCATTGTCAGCCACTCTAATGGAGAGTGTGACCCTATAAACGAGAAAACGGGCAAAGCAAACGTTTGCAACCAGTTTTAATAGTTATTTCAATCGGGCACATCGGCTGGCATATGCCACGTTAGCTATGACGGCACGTAACCAGGTAGATTAGAGACCGTAAAACACATACGTCATAACGACTGCCGCACAGAACTAATATCTTAAAACGTTTTATCATTTTATATTAGAAAATGTGCAATATAATTAACTGATCACATCTGCTGGGCTTCTTCGCCGGCAGCTCAACAGAAATTTAAAGAGACAGCCGGCGTTAGGTCACTCGGCAATGAGCGAAACGAATCTAAACCGTTAGCGTTGAGTAAGATTACCTGGCAAGGCAGCTAGTAAGCCAGCTAGGTAGGTAAGTTAGCGTTCGTTAATCGTGCAGGTGGCTAGCCGCCGTTAGAATCCGGACCCACAGAACGGCCGCTTTCCTTGATTTTCTTAGGCTTTCTTTCGGTACCTCACGGTCGTCCTGTCTCTTCACACACGCTGTCCTCCATCCTTGCAGGCACGCAGTTCAGTTTGGAGGCAGGAAAGCGGCCTTAATTATCTGATAGACTCCAGAATAGGACGCACATTAACGGCATCCTCTGCGACGTGTTTGCTTTGCGTCATACACCTGCTCACGACCCTGTCATATCCCTGCGCTGCGCCCGCCGTTTTCTCAATGGGAAGCCGAAGTAGTCCCGGCTCCCGGAACGGCGATTCCACTTCACTACCTGGCCGACAAGCAGCTGCTGTATTCTGTCGCAGATCGATAACAGCCACTGACAGCGGCTACAGTTGTGACGTCGTCTTTTATTACCATTTTTAAATTATTATTTTTAAATTAATCACGATTTTATTTATCCTTATGTGGTGGTATTTAAACGTGCACAAATAAATCCATATTATATGAGTTTAGGGACGTGCAAGAAAAAAGATTGTCATTAATTAGTTTTTATGTAAATATAAAAAAGGAAAACATTCTGATAACTTGCTTCCAAGAACATTTTGTAACGTTAGATATGTGTTATCGAAGTATAGAAAACACTAGAATAATGTGTGTTGACGAAATCGTGTAACCAGAACATCTGGTTCTGAGTAAACCTCTCAGATGCAACCCCATTCTTTCGATTGGAATATCACGATTTGGTATTCTATGCTGGGTAACACCGTCTCAGGGCACCAATGCAGCATTTCCCAAAAATGTTTAATCGGTCTGAGACCTGCTGAGTGAAACAGGCCACTTCGTTTGTATATAGCTCTCTTGCTCTCAAATAATTCAGTGACCGCTGGAGAATTCATAAATGCCTTTGACTAATCACAATATCTTTCTATTGCCTACATTCTTTGCATAATTTAAAAAGTGATTTTTTTTTTAAGTGTAGCCTATTCACGGTGTTACACGTACGATGCACTGGAACATAGCATCACATTTTAAAAGTTTTTCGTGAATTATAACATTAACGACGGGTTGTTTATTCACTCTGCTGGGGCAACGTGTGACTTACTTGTTTAAGAAGACGAACATGCTAAAGCGTAAGTTTTCATTCTGCCACTACTGGTCAAATTTTAGTACTGTAGTCATCGTAAAATCAGTTAAATAAATCAGTCATTTTGATGCGTAATTAATGCAGCGTGTAGGACAGACGTTTTATCGTGCCCTGTCATCTTGTGGTCAAATGTGAATATTGCAGTTATCGGAATAAAATACTTATTTAAGTACTTGGACATCATTGTAACGTTTTAGAACTGAATATGGATGCTTATTTATGACCGTGGAGAAATGGAGCAGTTTTGAAATATTCTATCTGCCCTCCATGATATGTGATATATGTACAAACGCTAGGCGTATGTGAGGAGGTGAGCATCCAGTGATCCTGGAGAATTTGGTTCTAAGTGCTCAAGGGCCCAAGAGCGACCTCACTCTGCTGGCCCCTAATGTGTATTTCGTCATTAATAATGAACTGAGGGTGCTAATGTTTAGAGGTGGAAATTTCAGGTCCAGAAAGTAAGAATCCAGACCAGGATTTTGTTTCAACCAACTAGTGGAGTACTCTGTAACTGTGACTCTTTATGCTCAACTGGTTGGTTGAAACTAAATCATGGTCTGGATTTGTACTTTCTGGACATGAAATTTCCACCTCTGCTAATGTTGTGGTAGGCGATAAAGTGAAAACTGTTCAAAAACATTAATAAAAACATGAAGAAACCAACAAAACTGTTACTTAGCATATTTTTTTCCTCATTGTCAATTAGTTTAAATACTAGAACTAGTGACCACAATTGGAAAATAGCGGGAGAACATTTTAAAATGAATTTGAGAAAGCACTTCATTACACAGCGTGTAGTTAGATCAGGGGTAGCCAATCTTATCCGCAAAGGGCCGGTGTGTATGCAGATTTTCGCTGCAACTCCCTGATTAGATTACTAATGAAAGGACTGATTGGCTGAAGAGTCTTCACACCTGACCTACAGGTTATCCCAAAAACCTGCGTACACACCGGCCCTTTTCGGATAAGATTGGCCACCCCTGAGTTAGAGTATGGAATAGTCTTCCTTCTAGTGTAGCTCAAGCCTAAACCCTGGGTTCCTTTAAATCAGAGCTAGATAAGATTTTAACAACTCTGAGCTATTAGTTAAGTTCTCCCCGAACGAGCTTCATGGTCTGACATGAGGCACAGGGTCTGAGGCAGGGGACACCCCGGAGCCCATAAGAGGGGGTGCGGGGCATGAGGCAGGGGACACCCCGGAGCCCATAAGAGGGGGTGCGGGGCGTGAGGCAGGGGACACCCCAGAGCCCATAAGAGGGGGTGCGGGGCGTGAGGCAGGGGACACCCCGGAGCCTATAAGAGGGGCTGCGGGGCGTGAGGCAGGGGACACCCCGGAGCCCATAAGAGGGGGTGTGGGGCGTGAGGCAGGGGACACCCCAGACCCTATAAGAGGGGGTGCGGGGCGTGAGGCAGTGGACACCCTGGAGCTTATAAGAGGGGGTGCGGGGCGTGAGGCAGGGGACACCCCGGAGCTTATAAGAGGGGGTGCGGGGCGTGAGGCAGGGGACACCCTGGAGCCTATGGGGAGGTGCGGAGCGTGAGACAGGGGACACCCTGGAGCCTATGGGGGGGTGCGGAGCGTGAGGCAGGGGACACCCCGGTCAAGGAGCAAGTTCCTCACAGGGCATACAGTAACACACCATCACACAATGTATGGAAAATATAGAGACAAAAATTCACAGGAACACAGGTTTTAGAGCACTGGTGAGACCCTGATGATTATTGTAATTTCCAGCTGGAGAACCATTGTATGCTACACAATTTAACAAAAGAGTCCTGAGGAAAAATTAAACCAAATGAAATGGTCATAAGTGTCTGATTTGTTAGTCAATTGACAGAATATATTTCACATCTTCTGGATAAACACCAAGACCTCATTATTGTCAAACTCATTGCCCGTCTGCTGCATCTACCTCCTCTCATTAGGTCAAGCCTGTTCCCAGGCCTGCCTCACCTTTGCATTTATTTTATATGTTTTATTTTAGCTATATGGTTATGTTATATCTTGTTTATGGATACCCTGCCCGTACCTGTTCGTGTTCTATTTTACATGTGCTTATGGTTCTCCCATGTCCTGCATCATGTGTTGTTGTGGCTCTTTATTAGTTGTAGTTGCTCTGTGTTAGTTATCGTAGCTTCCTGTGTTCCTTCCTTCCTATTGGTATTGTTGTTCCTGGTGTTCCTCCCTGCCTTAGCTTAGTTTTGACCCCTTGGGTTTCCTTTGTTTTCTGTTTCTCTGCTATGTGGTTCATACCTTCTTCCTTCGTCATACCCCGCCATAACAATGGCCACAATAATTGTGTCAGTTTAAAAGAAAAATCATGTTTTATTTCGTGCATCGTTGTGACAGCTTTTATTTCTCCTTTTTGGATGCCCTGTCTGTTTTACTGCTGCCTCTCTGTGTTCTCCCTTGAAAATAACTTGAGCCGCCACTGTGCAAGGTCTCCTGCATGGTTTAAAATGGTATCACAGCTGACTGCTGTTACCCGTTTTGACACCAGATGTCACTGTTGAGAACATGTTGGCACACCCCCATGGATGGGTGTGAGTGAGCCTGTGCGTAGGTTTTATGTGGAAATCAAAGGAGAGGGCGACTGTAATTCTTCAGCTGTTTACATAAGCTAAAGGCACCAATTTCGACATAACCCTACTGCTGATATTATTGCTAACATAAGCAGTGTATCATCAACTATGAAAGAGACATACCAGCGCATGCAAAGCTTTTATTTCCTGGTTCTTCACACACAGACACGGTGATAAAGATTTACTTCTGTTCAGACGTGTTTGTCCAAAGCCTGTGCATCCTGGTTAATTTGGTGGCTCTCTGTGTAACCCGAGGTTCTCATTATCAAGCACAGCAAACCGCTGCTCTGTTCCAAGGAAGGTAGTTAACGCAAGCAGGAATGTGCGTTTCAGGCTGAGCTAATTCGCCAGCTGACTGACAGCGAACTGGCGCAGAAGCTGGAAATCAGCCCCTTAATGATACTGCAGGACAATTAATGTGTCTCTCGCAGCAGTGGAAGAAGGCTTCCTCGCCGTTCGCCAACTAATCATCTCTTTCTTTTAATAGGACACCAGTGATCTCAGCAGGGATGCTGGGAGACGGACACCATCAGAGCCCAGCGGCTGCCGGGGGCTCCGTGCCAATTTCTCCTCGTCCCTCGTGGTGAGGAGAGCTGCCATAGATGCCTTTGAACTTTCGCCGTGATAATAGCGCGCGTGCCAGTCAGCAGAGGGCAGTTTCTGGGCACCGATACCTGCTGTAAGGTGGCATTTCCTTAATTTGCTGAGCCACATATGAATTGACAGGCATATTAGTGATATAACTGCAGAAAAGAAAGTAAAGCGTGCATCTGTTCAACGGTTGCGTAATACATGCCCCATTCAGCAGGGGGTGCTGTGTGCATGGGAAAGAACTACCACATTGTGTGATCAACTGCTTGGTCATCCCTACATGTACCATGGTTATCACCTGCACCAAGGTGCACATTAAAGCAAGTTCTGCTGGTCCAAGCCGACATGCAGATCCCTGCGAAGCTTTTCATTTGCCGTGTAGCCTTCCAAGCAGTCCACTCTTCTAGATTATTCCATGTGAGCAGATGTTCTGGGGCTGGCATCAGGTTGGGCTCCCTGTTGGGCCTATGGCGTGTTCAGGAGGTTTTGCCCTTCCTGCCTATCGCACGGGTGTGAGCGGACACAGTGTCATATAGAAGCCACAGGACGGCATCTCTGCATGCGATGCAGTCGAAAAAGCGGGACCCCAACGTTCGGCACGAATCATACAGCCAATATAATATCTCTGTGCTTTACCTGGCAGCAGGGGGCGCTGTTGTCTGTGTCAACACATGGGTGTGCGCGTGTTTTGCCCTGTAGAAACTGGCGTTCATCTTTATCTTTGCGGCACCCAGATCCTGGCAGCAGAGCAGAGTGTGAGCCACACAGTGCAGCTGTTGCTCATTCCTCAACCTAAGTGTTACTTCTAAACAAGCTGGGCTGACTTAAATAATGCCTGTCACTGAATATATTTCTGCCACTGTCATTAAAGGCATGTCATATGACTGCCCTCCCAGACCCTCTGAATCAGGGCCACTTATAAAGATCAAGTCAGTGGCATCCAAACCGGGACTCCATGTTCTCTGTCTGCTCGGAAGGACCTGATTAGTCTCTCTAACCAGTACAAAAGCAGAAAGGCCTGGAAATCATTTAATGGGAATTCCCCACAGCCATGATAAGGACAGTCGGGCAACTAACATCCCCAATTCAGCATGTATGGTCAACACACGTGCTTCCCCCTCTCAGAGGGCAATGCGATGTTAGCAAGCAGAGAAATGCAAGATATCACAGCACAATTACATTCACCTGTGGACCCATTTCTACGTCTCCTTCCTGTGGTCAGTTTTTAATAAAAAAACATTGCAGTTTTAATAATGCACTAATGAATGTTCATTACATTCATCACGAAACAACAGGGCAGCACTAACAAATACTAGCAAATATTTTCATGGAATAGGAAATAGTGACTTTTATAGAAACATTCGCAGGCTGGGTGGCCATGTGGGTGGGAGAGGTGGGAGTGTGTAAAGACAAAGAGCCTGAATCGCGGTGTAACGCACAGAGCCTGAATCGCGTAACGCACAGAGCCTGAATCGCGGCGTAACACACAGAGCCTGAATCGCCGCGTAATGCACAGAGCCTGAATCGCCGCGTAACGCACAGAGCCTGAATCGCGGCGTAACGCACAGAGCCTTATCACTGCGTAACACACAGGCTGTATCATTGTGTTACACACAGAGTCTGTACAACTGTGTTACACACAGAGTCTGTACAACTGTGTTACACACAGAGTCTGTACAACTGTGTAACACACAGGCTGTATCACTGTGTTACACACAGAGTCTGTACAACTGTTACACACAAATCCTGTATCACTATCAGAAGGTGTAACACTGTGTCACACACAATGCCTGTAACACAGTATTCCAGTGAACCACACAGTCAGTCACAAAATAGACATGATCAGAAACATACAGAGAAGCACAGCTCTGCAACGGTCAGTTCTTCCTGTTTTAATTTCCAGTTATAAAGTGGTTATTCTGGCCTGACGAGCTGGACGCCATCCCGGCCGGCGCTGCGCCTTCCTGACACTCCGGAGCGACGGACAGCAGGAAGCCAGTGCTGACAGGAACAGCCGTTGTTATATAAATCTGCAGCTGCCCATTCCTTTGGTGACTTGACGTGTCACAGATGAATAGACAAGTTAAGCCCTCAAAACAAATTTGAAAAGACTGAAACTGAATGAGTTAAATCCAGTGATAAAAACGAAGTGATAAAACCGCACTTTTTTCTTCATCCCACGCACTGATCTTCCTAAAGGAGCCTATTCCAGTGGAACGGGGTAGAGACCCCCTAGACAGGATGCCAGTCCATCACGGGGCACGAGGCAGGAGACACTCTGGATGGGATGCCAGTCCATCACGGGGCATGAAGCAGGGCATACTCTGGATGGGGCACTGGCAGTCCTCACCATTACATGCTTTTTGCAAGCCAATTACTGAGAGTAAGGGCTCTGCAAACTTTTGAGCATTCCCTCTGTTTCCTCATGCAGTAAAATAGTCATAACTTCTGTTTCGGATGAAATAGGTCACTTCATAATTAGCCACAGCTCAGGGCATAAAGAAATCCAGATTGGTGGATTATGTGTGACAGGCGCATAAATGCACAGACAGAACCGGGAAGAACCACAGAGGACTTCCTGCTTGATGATAAGGTCTAATTGCTCAGATTGTCTTGATTAGGACGTCATTAGGTGTGTCAACAGCATTTTGAAGTGTGACAACCAGTACAAATGTGTTTCCACCAGCAAGAAATTGTATTCCGAAGGCATGAGGATGGCAGCCCCTGATGCGGAATTCCCGTGAAATTCCAGAGGGTTGCAAGCTGGGAAGGGAAAGATTTTGTGGTAATTAACATGAGGATTCATTTTTGCTGTCTAAAAGGCAGCACATGAAGCACGTGAGCACCAGGACAGGCCGGCCATCGCATCAGCACGCCACGGCTTTGTAATAATTGCCAGTACCGTCACCCCCCCCCCCCCCCACACC
>JAODLC010000049.1:10341855-10361695 GCA_026781145.1 Hippopotamyrus pictus
TACATCAAACAAGGCTTATAAGGACAAAGGGGAAAATGTGTACATCAAACAAGGCTTATAAGGACAAAGGGGAAAATGTGTACATCAAACAAGGCTTATAAGGACAAAGGGGAAAATATGTACATCAAACAAGGCTTATAAGGACATCCTTAGGGGCATTTACAGGTATTTCCCTGATAATTTCCCTTTCACTGATGCCCCAGATATACGCTTTGGAAATTAACGACAAAAACTCCTCACCTTTGGCTATGAGGGTGATCCCCCCTCCCCACACACACCCAGCTAAAACAATGTCTACCCAGCTAAAACAGCCAACATTAATGCTGGAAGGGGCTGCCTTGCTTTCAGCCGGCTGCTGTTAGTAAATGGAGTCGCATGGCGTGATTAAAACTAAGCAGGTCTGTAAAGGCTCCACCATGGAGCGGCCTGGAGCGCCACCATACCAAAGGCCAATGGCGTGAGGCGACGAGGAACCACTGCAGTGGTACAAAGCTTTTGATTAGCTTGAGAAAAGGCTGACCTCGCTGCGTGCCCCAGAAAGCAGCGCCCCCTGCCATGCTTCAGACGCCTTAAAGGTACGCTGTCTTAAATGGAAAGGTGATGAATGTTCTCACGGCTGAGAGCCGATAAGATGATGGTGGTGCAGAACAGAGGGAGAGCTCGGGGAGCCGGAATCGTCCTGCTGACTCTCTGTGGCACAACAACGGGATCAAGAGATGCTCTGATACGATCGCATCATCCCGTTCCTATAGGTCAATCCAACACTGGTATATCTGTACATTCCTCAAAAGGTCCTTGGTAACTATATGAGAGCAAAACCGATACAGGAAATCAGGGCTTTAAATCACAGTTCATTTTGCTTCAGGTATTGTAAATGTTTCTCAGAAATGGCATTAAGATCAGATGTACTTTATTGATTGCAGAGGGAATGACGTAAAGCAGTCAACTCTTTCGAGTAATTTTCCTGAATATCCGATTGAGGGAAAGGAGTATGGTTCAGCTCCTTCCTCACTGGGCGACTCATGGTGCTCACAGTTCACGCGTAGACAGGCGAGTCCCACTTCTAGCCTGCATTTAGATCTCCAAAAACTCAGGCTCTCAGCTGCACACTCACACTCTCAGTTGTACACTCAGGCTCCCAGCTGCACACTCAGGCTCTCAGCCGCACACTCAGGCTCTCAGTCGCACCCTCAGGCTCCCAGATGTGCAGTCAGGCTCTCAGCCGCACACTCAGGCTCCCAGCCCCACACTCAGGCTCTCAGCCGCACACTCAGGCTCCCAGCCCCACACTCAGGCTCTCAGTCGCACACTCAGGCTCTCAGCTGCACATTCAGGCTCTCAGCCGCACACTCAGGCTCTCAGCCACACCTTCTAGCGGAGTTTGGGGGCCTGCAGACACATTCAGCTTTTTGTGCCAGGGTGGCTGGCCTAGTTTGACGGGATACAGGACCAAGCCCGCCCCCCACAGTGATCCATAACCCACATACACTACCTAACCTGTTCTTTGGCCTGAGGATCTGTCCAGCCATTAAGACAAAGTAGTGGTAGTGCAGCTCACGACCCATTTAAGCTCTTGCCACAGGAAATCAATGTGGGAGTCGTGAGTATGATCAGTGAAATGGAACAGAGCCTGCAATGAAATGACTGTAATCAAGCATGAAAGCAGAGCGAGAAACATACAGCCTTATGGGAGAAATACACAGGGGTGCAGCTTAAATACACTGGAGGCAGCTTTCTGCTCTTTCACCTCTGAGGCTCTGGGTTTGATTCACAGGCCTGGCTCTGCACCTCTGAGTTTGTATGTGCTCTCCATGTTGTCTGGGTTTGATTCGCAAGCCTGGCTCTGCAACTCGGAGTTTGCATGTTCTCTCCATGTTGTCTGGGTTTGATTCGCATGCCTGGCTCTGCACCTCCGAGTTTGCATGCTCTCTCCATGTTGTCTGGGTTTGATTCGCATGCCTGGCTCTGCACCTCCGAGTTTGCATGCTCTCTCCGTGTTGTCTGGGTTTGATTCGCATGCCTGGCTCTGCACATCCGAGTTTGCATGCTCTCTCCGTGTTGTCTGGATTTGATTCGCATGCCTGGCTCTGCACCTCCGAGTTTGCATGCTCTCTCCATGTTGTCTGGGTTTGATTCGCATGTCTGGCGCTGCACATCCGAGTTTGCATGCTCTCTCCGTGTTGTCTGGGTTTGATTCGCATGCCTGGCTCTGCACCTCCGAGTTTGCATGCTCTCTCCGTGTTGTATGCCTCTCCACCAGCTACTCCGAGTCCTTCCTGCAGTCCTGAAGTACGCTGCTAGGTGACCTTACTGTGTGAGCCCTGCCTTCCCCAGAATAGACTCTAGGCTCATGGTGACCCTGCCCCGCATAAACAGTTGTAGAAGATGGACACACTGCTTGTGGATATTTGTGTGCTTTCCCATGCACACTCCCTCCCGTGTATGCAATGCACACTTATTCATATTTACACATTGGGATCATTGTGCATGGATGCACGTTTGTTGCCTTCCTCTATAATATATTAACTTAGCTGCCAAAAGATTTCAATTATGAGACATTAGACATGAGCTCCGGGTTGACAGGTGCTGCTGTAGCTTAAGGCTTTAAACAGTTCCTGATGGATACGCCGCCCCCAGGTTAGCTGTAAGCGTTTTTGTTTAAAAACTCCATCTTTGACAGTCTCCGAGGAACGTGGCGGTGACGGGGGAATCGGCTCCAGTGCTCGTGCGACATGGCACGGCCCCCACCACGGCCGACCTCCTGTAACGGGGGGGATTAAACGGGCGTACGGGGTCTCGGAGGGCCCAGGGAGGGTAACATGTTTGGGGGAGGTGGGCTGCCGTTTAAGATGAGTGGATTTGCAGCAGAAAGATTAGCCGTCGCCCGCGGAAGGGGAGTCAGATTATACACACGGGCAGATTGGCTGTGGTTATGTCAGTTCACGCCCACCAGCGGCCTTTCCTGCCTGCCTCAGTCTTACATTTCTCTGTAATGATGTTCCTTTCTTCTGCAGCCATGATCTATCTTCTTACCAGGTATCCCAGGCTGTGCAGGGCACCGAGCACCGCTGAGAGATCGGCAGTCCATCGCAAGGCGAGTAGACGCATAATCACAGCTACAGGCGATTTACACATGCTGCCAGGCCTAACTACGTGTCTATGGACTGCAGAAGGAAACTGGAGTACCCAGAGTAAAGCCACACACACACACACACACACACAGAAGTAATTATATCTTTGTGGGGACTCTCCATTCATTTCTATGGTGAAAACATGACAACCTTAACCCCTAATCAGCCCTAACCTTAGCCATAAGTAGCCAAACTAAATACAAGACTTTTGGCATTTTTAGTTTTTTGATTGCTGACATAGATTTTTTCACTTTGTGAGGACTGAAAAAATGGGCCCAAAATAACACATTGCTTGGTCCACAATGTAACATATACATCTCCCCCCCCCCATACACACACACAGAAGAGGTGGGATTTGAACCCCGAGGCCTGGAGGTGTAAGGTGACAGTATTAAGCCACTGTCCCACCCCCCTTTAGAATGTAGTGTAATCCTACCTGCAGTTGCTAGTTGCGATACATGCGCTGGGCCCAACATGTAGGATTTAATTACCACCCGCCACTTTCCCATGTAAGTTTACAACCCCCCCCCCCATCCTCCATTGGGTCAAAGAAATGACAGCGGTTGAGGGGACAGTCATAAAGCAAATCGATCAACCCCTTAATGACCTCAGTAGACTAAAGGTCCAGCTTATTTAATTAAAACATTGAACTGCATGGCAATTACAATGACAAGGCCACGACATCAGGCTTCGCATCCCAGGCACGGTAGCTTAGCTGCTGTAACAATGCAGATGAGTTGGCCCTGTGATGCTTCTCTAGTGCGTCCGCAGTGGCGCAGTGAGCATGAATGGATGGTGCAGTGTGGGCAGATTGCTGGAGCTTTTCCCGGTCCGTTGTGTTTTTAAGGGTGATGAATATTACCGCTCCCGTCGAGGCGCGTGACTCGCTCTCCCAGTTTCCACTTAGCATTGATATGAAATGATTTGCATCTGTTTGTGCCCTCTGTGATTTATGAGGTTTTTTTTCTCGCTGAGAGAGGATCCAGTGAAGAGGCGAAAATGAATGTCAGCAAAGCAAACCGCGGGAGCCATCTTTTGATGAGGGCAAAATTTTCATTGAGTAATTCTGAGCGGTCATTAAAAAAATAATCCAGAAACGTACAGTTATACTCCCACATGCATTGCTCCCTGTGGAAAGAAAATGGGGGTGTCAGCCTTGGAGATCCAAAGCTAAATAGCTTCCTAACAAAGTCTACCTGCTGCAAGGGAGAGCATCAGAGCTACTCCTGGCTGACCACAGAGAGAGTGGGCGAGACCATTCTTCATTTAACGAGGGGGAGTCAACAACGAGAGCAGGCCGAGCGACACTACTCATGGAGAACATATCAGAAGGACAATCCTTTTCTGCAGCTGCAGGTCATCGTTGACTCTCTCAGTAACTGTGACAGCCATATTGGTTCATGTAGGTCATGTGACATGGAGAGCGGGCAGATGGAAACGCAAGATTGAACCTGGATGGGTGTGTCAGAACATGAATGAGGGGCAGGTTCTAACCAATGCCGAAAAGCCCAGGAGACAGACCTGCGTCCCCGAGACGAGCATGTGCTCACCCCCACCTCGCACATGGTACGTTCCAGCTTTGGCTATACAGGAATTTCTGTTCCTGAGTTTTGAAGATGCTGTAATTGCTGATATTACCCCCATTCAGGTCACTGCCACCCAGTGATAATCCAACCCTAACCTTTGTCAGGACAACATGTGTCTAACATCTTGATCTCGCTGGGCAAGGATTCCCTCCGGGAGGGATCAGCAGACCCCCAGGATGGGTGTGTTGGCATGGCAACAAGACTGGGGCAAAGATGGCATTCTATCTGGGGTTTCAGGTTGTTTGCTGGGGCTGCACTGATGTGGAAACAGACTATCCATCCATCCATCCATCCATCCATCCATCCATCCATCCATCCATCCAATATCCAACCACTTATCCAGTACAGAGTCATGGGGGAAATAGCAAATGAAGGCAGTGAGACAAAACCATATATAAATATATACAGTCTGTGGCATGTAAGCAGTGATGGACATGAGAAGGAGAGTGACAGTGACTGAAAGGGAAAAGCAGCAGGGAGGTGTCATGAGGCCAAGGCGTCCGTCCCCTGGACTGATTACGGTTTTTCAAACGTGACGTTAAACCCCAACGACACCAAATACATTGGGAGTGAGGACTGAGGGGAGGGGGGCAGGGGAGCTGGTAGAGGCCCCAGGATGAGTCACTCACCTCTTACGTCTGAGAAACGGGCAGAGAGCGAGGGGGAGCAAGCAGGATCAAAGCCCGAGGACGTACATGCTGGCAGTGGGTATCAGAGTAAGAGTCAGAGTCAGAATCTGAAACAGAATGAGAGTCAAAGTCAGAATCAGAGTCAAAGTCAGAATCAGAATCTGAAACGGAATCAGAGTCAAAGTCAGAATCAGAATCAAAGTCAGAGTCCGAATCTGAAACAGAATCACCAAGAACGAAGAATAAGACGAATTTTATTTGATGTGGATGGTGGCATCTGGATTTTAATTAAGCATAAAATCAAGAAATAAAAGTATAAACGACAATAAAGAGAATAAAATAGAAATGAAAGTAGAAATATAAATGTGCAAATAAACTTGTAGTGAAATAAGTAAAGGTGAGACGGGCAGATTTGGCCAGCAACCCAGCGAGACCCAGCAACAGGCAGCGGGCTCCCTGGCACGCCACACCGCTTTACTTAGCAAGGTGCTATTTGGAAACATCCAGAAGGAAAAGGGGCCAGGTGGGTCACAGCCTACACCATTTGTGATGGGGGGTGTATTTGGGTGGGGGGTGACAGGTGAGGAGTCACTGGGCCACCCAAGAGGCGAGAGGGACAAACAGAAGGGAAGGTGGACAAAAACTGGGGACGAGGGGACAGAAACAGGCTGATCTCCATCCTTAACTACCTCTGTGGAAGAGAGTAACAAATGGTCATTGGGGTGGGGGTGCATCTTTTTAATCTCTCAAAACAAAGAAACGTTCAGATGTAGGAGAGAATTTGATGTTGAAAGGGATCCAATAATTTTAATGCATTGATTTATTTTTGGGGGAGATAAATGGAGACAATTTAAATAATGAGGGGTACATGTCACTCCCCCCTAGTGCTCAGACACCACTCACCAAAGGATGGAGGCAGCAGTCGCTTGCAGGGGTCCTTCCCTGAGGCGTCGCTCACTGGTGCCTGACACATCCACTACATTTATGCACCACTAACTCCCTTTGCCCTAATGACTTTCAGGCTGGTGACCCCCCCGTCTCTCACATGCAGCCTGCTGAGAGCTGCAGAGGATCAGCCCCCCCCCGGGGTGGGATGAGGGCGCCACCAGCGTGGCTGGGCCACGGCGCACGTTGATACTTACGGCCCACTCGCCGTGCATGCGTGTGGGCGGCGGTGAGCATGCATGTGTCTGCACGGGAGCTCGGCTGTGCAGCCCACACAGGAAACAACGGCGATGGTGTGAAGGAGAGGAGGTCTGGAATGCGACGTTCAGTCGGTGCTCTGAAGCAGAATGGGCGCCGTTTCATAATGACTGGTGCAGGCAGAGTACAGCATGGCCCACACGCTGCGGTCTGTGCTACTGGATTCACCGGTGATGAACAGCTCTATCAGTGATCTATTCAGGTCATTAAGGGGCAATAAAAGAAATGTCTTTAGGGGGTCTACTGCTAATCTCCAGTATCACACCCTCTACAGGTAAAACTGTATAGGAAAAATGCAAATAGAAAAACTTTTTTTAAGCTCCTAAATGGGAAATTAGTCTAAAATAATATTGTCTACATTATTCTTACGAAAATAGATACAGTGGATGTACCCTAAGGCATTCTGTCACTTTTTTTTATCTGATTTAAATTCAGAGTAAGGTGGCATGCCAGCACAGTGGGAAGCGCTCACACCTCCAGGGTTGGGGGTCCGAATGCCACCCCCGCTCGCCTGCAGTGCGCGCTCGCGTGTCTGCCTGTGTTCTGTCGTGCTTCCTCTGGCTACTCGGGTTTCCCCCCCCGAGCCAAACCTCAATTAGAAGACAATCTTCGCTTGGAGGCGTGAGGCGTGCTGGCATGTGCCACCGTCAGCTCACGGGCCTGCATGCGGCCGGACCTGAGCTCTGACGTCTCTTGGAGTGCGGAACCATCAGCTCATAGGATTGAACCGGCCTCCGCCTCCTCACTTTAGTGTCACCAATCGATCGGTCCGTGTGTCTGTGTGTCACGAAGCTGGGGTGGCCGGGGACGGCAGGGGCGTGCCTGGGGGCTCACCTCACAGGAAATCAATACTCTCCATCAGTGTGACTGACAACCAGGTGGTGTGAGCAGACCCCTGTGCACCTTGGGGAGTATCAAAGACACATTGTGTCCATGATTGCGTTCCAGAGCCCCCACTGGGAGGGCATGTGGGTGGGGATGCTGACTGGCACATGTGACTGCTACCCTACGCTATCATTGGTGTGCTTGCAGGTCATCAAGAGTCCTCAGCCCCCCTGGTCTTGGGGATGTCCATAGCACTGAGTGTTTCTGGGAGGCCTTGTTTGTGTGTATGGGAATCCCCTAGTCACTGACCAATGAGTAACAAGCAGCTCCTCTAATGTCTGTTAAAGAAAGCTTGATTTAAGTTAATGGCCTGTGCAGTTTGTCTACGTGGCAGCTTACGGCTATACTATCCAAACCCCGCAAACATTCACATCTGCACCTTACAGATATTACTTTTAGCACATATACATATATACTGTACGTAACCCCCAAAACCACAGTCATATCTCTCAGTGACAAAGAAAGGCAGGAACAAGGCTGATTTTTCATTACAAATTTATTGCAAATATAGAAATAGATTTTTTGTACAGAAATCGGGAGGAGAAAGTTAAATGTCTTTATAAAAAAGCTGAATATAGCAAGCAACCAAATTTAGTGACTTATTATGTTTTTACAACAGATTTTTAATATTCATAACTAAGAGAATATGTTAAAGCAAAAGACACTTGATGTCACAGATGATCTATAAAAAGATCACGCAAGCCTTTCATCGGTTACGTCGCTCTAGTCGTGTCTGTTCATCCATTTCATCGGGTTAAAGGTCTTAGTGTTGCCATGGAAAAGTTTTGCCACAAAGAAATTAAGAAAAGCACATTAAATGTCCTTACAGTTAGAAAATTTTGAACACCCGTGTAACACAGATATACTTACGGTGTGATAAAGGCCCCATGGGGATTTTCGACCAATGAGAAGCCTGAGCAACAGAAGCACATGATACAGATTTTCAGCTATGTACATGAGTGTATAATATACTCTCTCTTCTTGGGGATAAGCGACAGTAAGATGAGGGTGGACGTGTGACCTCCTACATAGCAGAAAGGACCGTGTCCCGGGGATCTAAACAGCCTGGGACAGTCACATTGACAGACAGCGCCCCCCAGCAGCGCACATCAGCTACATAAGGTACAGGATTCCCAGGTGCCGTATATCACAGGAGGAACATCCTCTGTGTACCTGGCTCCCCAGCGCGTCCTGGACAGCCTGATGCCGACGCGGCACAAAAACCTGCAGATTAAGTGGCTCCCTTGCTAAACATCTGGGCCTATGCAACTGGATCAATGGGCGTCAGCTTATCTGTCCAACAGAGTACAAATGTATAGCCACCAAAGGTGGGGTCCTGATCTAATTGGGGCTTAGGGCCGCCAATCACTGCTCTGTCCCGACTGTTTATTGGTTCAGAAAGAAATGAGTAATGTTTTTGTCTGGCGCACATTCATCTGGAAACGTACAACACTGTTCCTAAATAGTATTTAAGCCGTATACAATTAAAGGAAATTTTATGTGCCAGGAACTTGGCGGAAGATTACAGATCCCTGGAAATTATTAATGTTACCCATATTAGTCTTTTCTGATTATTTTTAAAGTACAACACGAATTATCCCTTAACTATACTGCATTACTGATTGCCTGTTCCAATTTTCTCAGTTCAACTTGACATTAAAAGTCATCTGTTCTTCCACAACAGAGGCTGCTATCGAGGCTAAGGCATCCACAGCCCAGCGATAGCGTCTTGGTGTCTGAAGAGAAGCTCCTACAAGCTGCTGCAGTCATTATGTCATCGGCCAGGAGAATAACCAGCTACAGAAGGCCCAGCCTGAACTGTTCTTACTGGTAGAGTTGCCATTAATCTGGTTGATTATAGGATATTACTTAATATTTATTAACTGACATTGGAATATGGACATGGTGCCAATACATGCCAGTATATCCTAGCAGAGCTCTTTAAGAGAGCACTCTTACTCTGCCGTGTCCAAATTTTAAAGTGCCCTCGTATACTGTGACGTACGGTATTTACCAGCTTCCCATGAAGACACATGGTGAATCTAGGTAAATTTAAGGGTGACCATCCAAGATGGCAGACAGGAGAATTGGGCAACAATACGCTCTACGCTTTTCCCATGGCATTCCCTAGACCTTTAGCTCCGTTGTATCACGTGCTCTTATGCTCAGTAAGAATTCTATCAAAGATTACAACAGAGACATACGAAACACAGAACTCAGACCAGAAACAATGAGGAACAGATGGGTGCAGAGCGTAGAACGAAAACGAAATCCTAAACCTAAATCTTAAACAAGGATATGACAAATATTTCAGTCCTATTGTTTAGCTTTTGACAGACATCCACCCATGATACACAGCAATATAATTTTTTTTGTCTTGAAAAATACAGTAAATCATGCAAATATAAGGTTGGTTTTTCATTTAACATTTAATTTTAATACAGATCGTTGTATACCCCCCGATCCAAAAGCCACAGCTGGCTTCCCCTGATGTAACCCCCACACAAAGAAAAACCAGAACAACAGCACACAGATCAAGCTCTGTAAAAAAGTCAGATGTTCTTTTAAGTGTACAAAATTCACAGATATTTAATTTTCCAAGTCTTTGTAATAAGAAATCAAACATTTCAAAAATTGTATGGGGAAAGACAAAAAAATGAACTAAACAAAAAGTAAATAAAACACTTTTTCCAGATAAAAATCTACCGTTGGCAATGCATGCCTGCAGCACACTTTGGCACTTATTCCTCAATGTTCTCCTGATGGCTGACCATCAGAGCCCAGTCCTAGAACCTTCCAGAACAGACAGTGACATGTTAAGTACATAGAGGGGTGGTTTACCATTGTAATCAAGGACAGGCTCTCCAGTGTAAACCTCTGCATTGTGGGTATTTTATAAATTAACTAGCACGTACACATAAAGGAATAAGACAATAAAAGCCACAGTATGAAAACTCCTCCAGAAACTCCCACACGTTCACATAATTTCGCCCCTGATCCTGCCAAAAGACGGCTAGTGTACTTATTATTAATTTTAGCATAAAGGCACACTTCAGAGTGCCAGTGCTGCCCCCTCGCCTTCCTCACTATCGGCAATGCCTCTGTAAACAAGGACTCATTTCTAATCATTCTGGGATCTTTCTCACTCTCTCAGGTCACATGCTCCTGAAAGTCTGCACCGATTGGGTCAGGGTGATGCCACTGGAGCCTCTCAAAGACCGAAACGGATGAAAAGCAATCGGCATGTGCCTTCGTCCGGTACGGCCCCTCGACCAGTGATTCAATGTGTAAATGGAATCAATGCTTCTATCTGACAATGATATACATTATTATTTTTTTTTTATAAATATTGATTTATAAAGGCATAAGGTCATTTATAGCTTAGATGCTCCTAGATCTATCTATTGATTTTTGTGTCATCAGCCATTAGATTTTATTGCAGAGAACACAGTATAGGGATATTTAAAATATTATACTACATAGTTTAGCTAGTGTACCTTACTTAGGGTGCCTGTATTCACACAGACAGATGGACTCAGGACCCCTATTCTGACTAAAGAAGCATGTCCTTAAAATGGCCAGGAGATCAGAGCTAGATCTCACCTTTGAGTTAAAACCCTGCCATATGAAGTCCAGTTTCAAAGCCACAGGGAATAACAGAGTAGCTAAAAGCTCATACTGTTTTCAGGAGTATTTTATTATCTTAATAAAACGTTTTAAACGTCTCCTTCTGTCTCTTCACTCTTCTCTGCCTCCCCCTCAACTCTGAAACTTCAAATGCTCTCACATCAAACCAAACCACCTGCCAATTTCATGCTATTCCTGTTCCTTGTCATATTTCCACTCTATTAATTGTCCATCCTCACTTTTCTACAACCCTGCTTAAACTTCCATGTATCAACGTTACGGAATCTTTACAAAGAGAGAGCCATTGCTCAGTGGTAAAAAAAATGTGGAGACCTTACGGTTAAAAGCCTTCTTCCTAATTATGACATTTTCTCAGAGGTCAAAAAGATCCAGTTGGTCTTTTCATATTAAGCTTAGGAGCACAAATGCATGAGCTGAACGTATAACACATAAAAGGAGAACAGACTCAACAAACCGTGGATGGACATGTGAGACAGCAATGCGGTCATCTTCCTTTTAACGTGATCCTATGATTTCCTGAATGGTAGAGTGACACCAAGAAGGCAATTTTTTCCAACATCAGAATTTGCTCTTGCGATGACAATTAAAGAAGCACCCACAGGAAATAATCAGAGCCCCTTGGGAAATACAGGCATCAGTATCTGAAATATCAATCCAGCATTAAAATTAGGCTTTTATACTAAAGAAAACGATGAGGAAAGTTACCTACATTGTTGGTACTTCCAGTGAGACTTGAGTCTGACTTTAGTAGGAATAGCATATTTCTGGTATGCCAGAGGGTGTTAATGCAGTGTCACTGACACACTTCCTATTTTATGTGCTTTGCTGGCCAGATCCTGGGCATGAGGGGTTGGCTATTAATCCTTGTTGCGTTGTTTGGTTTCCAGCCGTATCATTAGGACCTTGGCGAGTCTGACCACACGTGACAGAGGTTAAAGTGTATGGAGAGTGGTAGAAATGCCAGAGGACAGAAATCTACCATGAACATGAAGAGGTGACACATCTTTACCAGCCTCTACCTGGAGGATGTCTTACCTGAGCACACGCCTCCCGAATCCCAGAGGAACCGTCCATGAATACAAGCTGAACCACCCCTGATATGCACCTTCACACACCGCGTGCATGCAAACCAACACAGTCCATTACAGCAGATGAGATAAATTCCTTACTGCGTCTACAAAACAAGTAGATTGAAATACAATTTGCACAAGAAACAAAATCCCATCAATAAATACAGAATTAATATTTCAAAAGAAATTAAGGAACAGAAAAGCTGTTAGCATTTATAATTCACACTGTTACACAATCCAGTCTAGTTTATCCAATCCAATCTAGTTGTATCTTTCACTTGACCAAATATAGGCTGAAGCCAACTTAGCCCCGCCCACCAGCAGAAAGCCTGGCTAGAGCAGTTCTGAAGCTAACATGTTTGCACATCACAAAGCAGATCTGCCACATTGCCTGACTGAGAGAACAACCACAGTAAGCTTCCCTCCCTGAAATGTCAGAGATCCTGGGTACCCCTTTGGGGAGGGGCTGTCCTTGGACCTCAGGTTCGGTTAAACCCTCAGAATACCAACGAGAACCCAGAAGCAATTGGTTTTGAACTTCGTCCATGCTTGTCTCTCTGCCAAATAAAATAAAAAAATAAAAACAGTTAAATTCTGTTACCATTAAATAAAATGTGAAATGTACTAAAGGAGGTAACAGAGAAGAGGTCTGACACACACTTATTTAGTTACTAACAGAAATAATTTATCTTCTCTTTTGTTTATTGATTATTTTCATGAGAGGACTCACTTTTTATAGGATTGTTTGCAGTCCTTTTATTAAGTATACTGGTGTGTGTGTGTGTGTGCGTGTGTGTGCATGCGTGCGTGTCGCGTTTTACTTATTTTGGGTTCATGTGAGTCACAGTACCCCTCCGGTTGCAGTCCCACCATCAGAGATTGAAAAGGCAAACTGATCCTCTTCTTTGTAAGTTTGATTTCTTCTGAAAGACACAGTGCTCATCCAGTGTGCATAAGTCTACAGGGTATAACACTGCAGCCGTCCTGCAGTGTGAATGTCACTGAAGTGAATCCTGCTTTGTCCTGGTGATTCATGAAAGGACTGGATTTTGGGCTAATAGGCCAAAGAGAGCCTGTGAAACTTAAAAACTCTGAGTTAACTAATCAATACTCCTGCTGGACCAAGACTGTCAGGGCCTTCAAAGTCTCCAGGAAACATAACTGCGAAATATGTCAAATTTCTGAACACTCCAAGTTCTCCTCTACTTATACAAGAATGTCTTCCAAAAGAAAGCCTCTTGTAAAATGTATTACTTCTGCTAAGGACTGAATTCTGGCACAGCTCCAGTCCAGACACGTCTTCCGAATATCAGCTGATGAAATTTCACTGTGTAATATGTGAGCATACTTTCTAGACTGACCCGACGTGCCGGTCCTTCTCTCAGGATTAGCCCAGAAGGTGGCACCTCTTAAGGGCAAACATACCTGTGAGATAAACTGTGTGCACAGTATGGCTGGTATCTATGGGTGCATTCTGAGATTGTCGGTGAAATGCTAGAGAGTGAATTTTACGCAAACTGCCCAACATGAGAGAAAACTGTGAGGAATGCATGTATTCCCACTCCTAAAGAAGTGCAGTGTGTGTAACAGAGAGTGGTATGTGGGGCTTTTCTACGTTGACCTGTCTGGCCAGGCAGTTCTCCGTCATTAGCGACACAGCTGCCCTGACTATGAACGCATCTGGGGGCGTCCAGGGCCACCAGACAGAAAACATGGCGAGTTGTACTGGCGTCAGGATCAGGGGATGCCCCCAGAGCTCACGGGGAAAGCAGCAACTCATTAGAGCACATTGATGATGTGGAGCTGTTGTTCCCCAAGCTAAGTTTGATATGACAGCAATTTATTGCATCGTCTTACTGGGGCACTTGATGCCACATCTGACAAATTTTAATATAATCTGATCAAAGGGCTCAGTGCTGCTATAAAGGACACAATTCATACAGCATCCACGGTAACATGGATGACGCCCTTGCTCATAATAAACAAGAACACAGCCTTAGAGTTCTGTGAAGCTACTACCTTTCTTAAAACACCACAAGGCTACTTAGCAGCTAATTGGCTGTCCTCTCATTGGCCGGGGAGACTTGACCATCTGTATCCTATAGCTTTGGGATGTTGCTATGAGCCAGTGGCGGACTCTCAGTCCAGATCCACTTACAAACAGCACAGTCTAGAGGCCAGTCCTGCATGCACTGCCGACAAGTGGGATGAGGACAGTTCATTAAATGCAGAATGATTTCAAATTGCATCTAATGTAAATCATTGCAATTGTAGTACAGGTACACGATGGGAAGCTTTTGATTTTGCAGCAGACAATATTACACTATGAATAATGTATGTGTCTCAGTGAAAAGGTTCTTTCAATGGCCTTTCTTTCATTTGTCTTTATTGGCTGGTCCATGGACAGGAAGCAGATGCAGGTCTATGAAGACTCTGAAAGGCTGTTCCTCTCATTACTGGACATCCCTGTCCTGTATTTTGGCATCAGCTTCTGCTCTGAACTCTGTGGTTTTGCCTCTGAAAATGGAATGTACAACCACAGTAGTTCTTTGGGCAATGTGCCTATTAAGACTGAACACAGTGCCAAGTAGATTTGTTGGACTGAAGCACAACTCTTGTAAACTTAGGTGCCTGGGATTACGGCTCTTGTGACGTTCCAAAATATTTGCACAGTAACACACAGATGACTGTTCTGATTTAGTGAAAGGCTCTCCTTCAAATCCCAAACAAATGTTTCGGCAGTGTAGCTTAAAGAAAGCATTTACAAATCTAATGTGTAGTCTTGCCCTGTCGTGTGACGTAATACCTCAGTTTTAGCCGCTATATGATTTTGTGTTGGACGGTGAACAAAAAAGGCTTGTATGATGGCGCTGGAAGTGGACTTTGATCAGTGTAATGCCCTTAATGCCATCGGCCACATGTGAATGGTCAAGGACTGCAGGGGATCAAAGTCTCAGCCAATGGAAGAGTCAGTTTCCTAAGGAGATTCCCTTCCACGGCTCCCTACCCCTTACAGCTTCTCCTGAGCGGAAACACCCTTCCAGTAGTCAAGGATGTCATGCAAATCCTCACCCTTGGCGAACTGTACCTTCTTTCGCAGGGCGTTCCCCGCTGTCACATAGCAGGCCTCCTCCTGTAGAGTCTTCTTGTAGGGACGGAAGCGCTCCCAGATCCTGAGGGTATTCTCGGTGGAGTACTCTGGGCTCGAGGAATAGCCCGAGAAGTTGTGGTGGTGAGGAGAGAGCTGGGAATAGGAGGCAGCGTCCCTCTTGGTGCGGGTGAGGGGGTTGAGGAAAGAGGCTATCTGGGTGGGGGAATTGGTGGAGCCCTCGTAGTAAAGGGCTGGGACAGAGTGACGATGTTCTGCGCACTGGTAGTCCTGATGCTCCTCCATATGCATTTGCAGGCATGGGTTCAGGCCACCTTCCCCACCCATACCCACCCCTGAGCCCATTAGGGGCAGCCTATCCAGGGGCTCCCCGCAGCCCACTGGGCTGCCTTTCTCAGGATAGTGGCACAGGTCTGGGCTCCGGGGTTCAGGAACATCCAGACTAAAGACGCGAGAGCTCTTGATAGAGCCACTGGAGGAGATGCTGCACTGCTTCTTCATGGGGCCCAACACCACCCCAGCTGCATCGGCACTCAGGTGCCTCTGTAAGGGCCGGACCGCCGTGGCAGGTGGAGGGGGCCGATAAGGAGGGGACAGGAATCCACCGCCGCTGATCCCTGGCCGCTCTGAGTGAGGCAGGACAAAGGGGAGAGGGGGTGGTGGAGGTATTTTGGGGGATGCCATGATCTGGCAAGTTTCCATGAGGCCAGAGGACAGTGGTATGTGGCTCCTGGGGAGAGGGGAGGCGCAGCTCGGTGGTGGGGAGGTGGGGCTTGTTACCGCAGAGGCGGCCACAGCGGCTGCGGACGCGACAGCTGCAGAGTCCAGCTTGAGAGCATCGATGCAGTTGTTGATGATCTGATTGACTTTGTCCACCTCCATAGCAATAGTGGAGATTTCTGATGCGGAGCCTCGGCCATCATCATCCGAGACATCGCCGATGTCAGACAGATCGTCCTCCTGCTGCCCATCATCCCCCAGGACACCCAGTCCACCATCAATGGACAAGGAGGTCCTCACATCCATGTAGTTCCCTTTGGTTGCTGCCAGGGCTTCCGAGAAGGCCGAGGCCATCTTCTCCACCTGGGGGATGGAGGAGAGCCGGGATGAGCTTGTGGCAGCGGATCCATGGAGCATCCCGGTGCTGGAGGAGGCAGAGGGTGGAAGCTTGCCATGGTGGTGCTGGTGGTGCTCATGGAGCTTCTGTATGGCACTGGGATCGTTAGCTGCAGCTGCAGCGGCTATCTCAGGGCCATACCGCATTTCTAGAATGGTCTTCTTGACACAAATGGAGTTGTGCTTCTCCTCCTGTATGCGTCTCCTTCGCAGGCAGTAATAGACGAGGCCCAAAACAAGGACCATCCCAAATAGACAGCCGAGGATGGTCATGATGTAGTGAGTGGTAGTGGAGGGGTTGGGTCGAATGTTATCTGGGTTCACCGAGCGGGTCGCAAAGTAGAGGCATGTGTGGTTGTACCGCTGTGAGTTGCGGATGGAAGCCACGCAGAAAGTGTAGTTAGTGTGGGCCTTGAGTTTGTCCAGGGTGATGATCTCCTTTCTGTTCTTAAGGTTCATGACGTCAGACACAAAGCTGTCATTGTACTGCACCAAGATGTACATCTTGCTGTAGGGCTTAGGGATCTGCACCAGCAGGGAGGCTGTGGTCAGGGTGACATGCTGCAGCTTGATGCTGGGGCTGTAGCTGGGGTCTGTTGAGGAGGAGATGGTGGGCTGGTGGAAGGGCCCGAGTCGTTCGGACATGTCAGGTCCAAAGCCAGAAGAGTCAGAGTCGGGAGGGAGCGACGTCATCGCTGGGATGAATATGCCGTCCCGGCACATGGATGACAGGATGCTGCGGGCATTACGTCCGTGTCCCGCGATGGGACTCAGCAACGGGAAGCCGAAGAACTCCCGCGGGGTCTCACACTGCAGCCGGTCGTAGGTGTGCGTGACGTTGTTGAAAGCTTCTAGCCAGGTGAGGAAGCTGTAGAGGTCACAGCTACAATGAAAAGGGTTGCCAGCAAGCTCACACACCATCAGCCGGCTCAGGCTGGTGAAGGTGGTGGAATCCAAGCGGGCCAGCTTATTGGAGGACAGATCCAGGCTGCTGAGGCTGGGGCACTCCCAGAAAGCATTGTAGGCGATGACCTCGATGAGATTGTGCTGCAGATACAGGCACTGCATGCGGCCCAGACCACGAAGCATGCCCTCCGTCAGGTTAGTCAGCTTGTTGTAGCCCAGCTGCAGCACCTGCAGGTTGGCCTGCCCGGCGAAAGCCCCATCCTCGATGTAGGCGATCTCGTTCTTGGTGAGGTTCAGGTCTGTCAGGTTGGTGAAGCGGCTGAGCGAGGCGAACAGGACCGCCTTAAGCTTGTTCTCATTCAGACGCAGGTCGTGCACTGTGTTGTTGATGTGCTGTGGTATGGTCTCGTAAGGGGGCTGGTTCTGGCTGCAGATGGCCAGCCACACATAGCCCTTGTCCCCCTCGATGAGCCAGCAGTCACCCTGCACCGAGACAGGAAGGCAGAGGAGCAGGAGACAGGGGAGGACGGACAGGAGGAGGGTAGGCGTGGAGAAAGGAAGGACCGAGGGTGAATGGAAGTAGGTTCGCATGATGGCGGGGGAAGGGTGCGAAAGGTTTTTCAATCACAGGGAGAAAAGAGGTCGTGGGTCGGGTCCTGGCTTCAACGCGTAGCGCAAGAGGAGTTAGACAAGTGTGACAAGTGACAGGGAAGCCAGGGAGGGGCGAGGAAGATCTTCTCAGCCGCAGTGAGAGTCTCAGCAGCAGGGAGGCTACCACAGTCCCTTCTCTGAGTCATTCCACGTCAGGCCACAAGGCCTCCTCACGACGACTCCCGCCTCATTCGTCTCTCTGCCGGCGTGGAGGCGATCAGTAGTGCAGACCTGCGGACGGGATACGACGAAAAATGCTGCAATTACCACCGCTAATAACACAATTAGGTAAATCACATAAATCATAAATCATAGCCCCTGGGCAGAGATTAAACAAGTCTTTCACCTATGCTGTAATTATTGCAATAACAAGATGATTTATTGAGTGCATGATAGATGGATACGCCGGTGTAATCATCTCTATCGCACGTTAGATATAGCTCTCAATTTAGCCGTGACTCGGAGCAAATGTGCATCAAACGGAGCACAAATCCCCGGATGTTCATTGAGCACTGAGACGTACTACAGACACAACATATAAAGCATAGAGATGCACAAAACGATGCAAACTCCATTAAGGTGATCTTACCCATCTAGTGTCCATGACCAGGTGTGCTCGTAATGACCTGTGCCGCATTTTTTTATAAATCTGGATTTCAAGTCAAGCAGCGCTTTTCCTGCAGCATGATGCCTGACCAGCAAAGCAGCCATTTAATCTGTGACAGTTACAGATTCTCATATGGGTCGGGGTTGGTCATGTTTGGTGTCAGTCTCAGGTTGCAGGTTCTGCTCCGTCGTCCCAGAGAGCTTTTTAATTAAAAACTGCAACAGAACCCCCACCACCACCTCCTCCTCGCTCACATCCCCCCTCCCTGACAAATCCAGGGCCCTGGATTATTGCATTTTAATACGTTTAATACCTGTGGTTTCAGACTAAAGTCCTTCTTTAGACAGCAGAAACCCATGAAAACCAACCAAATTCTCTCATTGTCATTTATCTGTCCACAGTTTCCAGGAACCAAATAGTTTTCAGAGAAAAACCGGGGGGCATCTCCCCCAGAATCCTGAGAAGTGCTGAGAAATTCACCCGAAGGTCTTGTGTGCATGTACATTGATCTGGGAGTTTCTCGTTGTGAGACTAAGAAACCAGCCACCCACCACTTCTGTCATTTATATTAAGAAAGACAGTTTCTCTTCTGTATCGCTTGTGTTCTGTATCGTTTCTGTTCTGTATCGTTTGTGTTCTGTATCGCTTGTGTTCTGTATCATTTGTGTTCTGTATCGTTTGTGTTCTGTATAGTTTGTGTTCTGTATCGTTTGTATTCTGTATAGTTTGTGTTCTGTATCGTTTGTGTTCCGTATCGTTTGTGTTCTGTATAGTTTGTGTTCTGTATCGTTTGTATTCTGTATAGTTTGTGTTCTGTATCGTTTGTGTTCTGTATCATTTGTGTTCTGTATCGGACTCTTTGTTCTTTTGCTCTCATTGGCTCCCCGTTCCATCCATTTGCATCCTGTTGCTGTTTTTTACACTTTGATTCCCTTTCTGTCTACGGAAGCTGGCCTCTCCATCACGATGGTATTCAGATCATATAATAACTTCAGCGCTTGTACCACAGTCACTGAATAAGATCAGTTCAATCAATTAAACCATAATGCAGATGTGGATTACTCTGTCACGAAAGCACACGGCATCTCTGAAGCCATCTTGAAAAAGCAGGAAACCTCATTTTGAGACAAGGACAGGGCTTTCTTGATTATTTTATGACATGTTTTTGTTGAAGACATGATTTATTTATAAGTGTCATAATGGAGCACTGGCAGTCTTCCCTGGGGGGGCAGATGTCAGCCGGCCGTGCACAGGGGCATCCCCGTCTCTGTCACCGCCCCCCTCGTCTCATCTCCCATC
>JAODLC010000049.1:10378726-10391681 GCA_026781145.1 Hippopotamyrus pictus
AGCGTACGGGTACGGAGGCAGCGATGCTGAGTGCTATGGGGTGCAGGTCCGAACCAGCGTACGGGTACGGAGGCAGCGATGCTGAGTGCTATGGGGTGCAGGTCCGAACCAGCGTACGGGTACGGAGGCAGCGATGCTGAGTGCTATGGGGTGCAGGTCCGAACCAGCGTACGGGTACGGAGGCAGCTGCTCCGTCTCGCTCTGCGGCCTTTAAAGATCTGCCTCTCCACACAGGCCACACGCTCAGAAGCTACTCAGGTGGAGGAAAGTTCTGGCCTAGTTTGGGATTGAGAGTTTTATTAAGGCACCTAATATAAGGCAGCGGAAACAGTTTTTAGAAGCATTACATGCTTCTGTGAATGAACTTATCTCTCCCATGATTAGAGAGCTAGTATTTTAAGTGCCTCGGAATGTGATGGACAGGAAACGTCCCAAAGCCCCCGAACGCCTCACATCAGTCCTGCCTATGATGTCACGTCATGGGTGAGCTTTCTAGAAAAAAAAGTTTAACGAGATGGGAAGAAACTCCCTGAGGAAATCCACCAAACTGTAAAATATCCCCACCAACAAAGTCATTAATAAATTAACAGCAGGAGTTGCTCCTATGTGGGGCTGATCAATAGCGTGGCTTGTCTGCCTGCTCCTTATCTCCTCCCTCCCCCGCCAGGTATCCTTCCGTCTCCTCCCTCACTCCCTCTCTCTCCCTCTTCATTAACTCTCCCTAGCCCTGCCCCGAGACAGATCCTCTCCTCCCCAAAATGTAATATTTCATCGACCGGCCCTTTGCTCAGCAGATAAAATGCTGAGAAAGACAGAAAGACAAGATGAAATGGCCTGAAGAAGGAGGAAAATGGGGGGAGGTGTCAAAGACGTGACATGACCGGGGGGGGGGGGGCAAGCTCAAACTCTCCCTGCCTCATTTTCAGTATGAACACAGATATACCTTAACATCTCAGTATTCTTACTAGATCTTCATTTCTCAATAAACAGCTTACAGCTTAAGCTTACAGTGGTGAACACAGGAATGTGCAGTGCGTAGTGAAAGGCTCCTGCTTGTTGGTTCTAATCCCAGGAGGGACCTTCAGTTGTACCCATGATTAAACTGGGAGAATGAGCTGATCCATTAACATGAAGAATGAGTCTGATAGAAAATATTATGGGGTTAATAAGGATAATTAGTGATGGGCAGGGCGCAAAGGGCGGAGGGAGGTGCCAAGGCGTAAGCCGTGAACAACAGGCCACCTACACTCACAATTTCTCCACCTTCTTCTCTGATGCACATTTGCACCCCCATCCTGGACAAACTCCTGAACGGCAGCTTCATCCAAAGGGCCAGGGAAACCTTCACCATCGGGCTGCTAATAAGCCAAACACTGAAGAGACAAGTGTGCGCTACGGAGGCACGGCTTTCGAATTCTAAAGGGTGAGAAAGAGATGCATTCTGGGATAGTAATTTCGGAGAGTTCTCTGACAGCCTGTGCTGCTCAATGTTCAAAATCAGGCGGATCTCTCATCTTAACCAATGGCTTCAGCCTTTAAATGCTACCTTTTCTGTGTCATGATATGCAGACAGTCGGTCCTTGATGAAATGTAGGGTCACCGTCAAGCTCCCGGGAAATGCACAAAGCAGAACAAAATTCAGTGCGCAAACATGGGGAACAGTGGCAAGGGCTGCTATGCATATCAGCACAAAGTTCCTGAGTTGGCCACCCTGCAGTCATGTCAGATGTTATATATCCCTTTACCTGTTGGGCCTCAAATCACTCTCAACCCATGTCTCCACTGACTGGAACTCTGGGAAATGGAATTGCACGCAGATCCTGTCCTCCACCCCTGTCGCAACGAACCGCACTGCGGAGCTCCGGGGCCGGCGGCACAGCACAGGCAGCAGGTACCACCGTTAACAGCCAAAGTAAGAAGCCTGCCTCCTTCTGGTGTTACGCAAGTCGACCTTTTAGAACAAATCTCATCAGGTACGCTATCAGATATTGCTATATCATTACACGGCTAGAGGCAGGAAGGACTAAAGGCAGAATGAGGTACCCAGCAGGGAGCCACTTCTGTCCTTGAAACACCCTGACCCAGTAGCTGGAAACACAGCAGGGCCTCTGCTCTCAGTAACCTGCAGTCTGCTATGGGAACCCAGTTAATTCATGCGAATAACCTGCCCCAGCTTAATCACATTGCTGTCATCGCAAAAACCCTGCGCATATTAGACAGGCGGGGAAGCTTCTGTCACCCCACATACCCATCACAACCAACTGCTGGTGGGGGTGCGGTCACTTAACTCTCAGAGACTGTGGGCGGGGTCACAAAACCCTGAGAGGCTGTGGGCAGAGTCACAGAACCCACAGAGACTGTGGGCGGAGTCGCTTAACCCACAGAGACTGTGGGCGGAGTCACAAAACCCTGAGAGGCTGTGAGTGGAGTCACTAATCCCTCAGTGACTCTGAACAGAGTCATCAATCCCTCAGATACCTCGGCGAAAGTGGGAGAGGCTATTGCGTCCAAATCTCAGAAAATTCAACCCATAACTGATGAAGTTTTGGCTAATATCGCCGGGGCGGGCAGTGAAACAACTTGCCAGCTTATTTGCAGAATAACGTTACATCATTTCTTTATTCTGTGCAAAATGAAAGATGGATCTGCTGGCCAGATTTAATAAACATGTAAATAAAATATTGTTGCACTCGATTGGCGAATACAACATGAGGCGGACAGCAAAGTTGAATTTTCAGCAGACTCCTTAAAAGGACACCAGGAAAACAGTGAGCGAGAATAAACTTACTTACACACTCAGATTGGGGAGAAATATAGCGTTTAAGAAGACAAAAGTGGATACAGGCAATGGAGACAGCGCAAAGAGTCATACTCTGAAACTCAGACTTAAAGGCTCATTTTTTTGGTTCGGCAGCTTATAAAAACTTAAAATCCGAAACCCATCAAAATAATTTAAGAAATACTGGATTCATATGAATCTTTACTTTATTCTCACTACATAACATTTCCGTTCCGTCCGGCGGAAATGCGGGCAAGTTCTCAAAAGGTACCAGCCCAACACCAGCTTCGGCACCAACCCAGCACCAGGCCCAGCACCGACACCAGCACCAGGCCCAGCACCGACACCAGCACCAGGCCCAGCACCAGGCCCAGCACCGACACCAGCACCTGGCCCACCACCGACACCATCTCTGTGTTGGTGGAAACAACCTATTAGAGGGGAGTCTCTTGTCAAAATGAGGTTCAGGGCAACCCGTCTGGCGCTCATTTTCATGACTAAATGCACCACGTACAATGGCTGCTGCCCATCTGAATTCCTTAAATAACAAATAACAGCCAATTGGTTATTTAGATCTGTGCAGAGACACAAATCCATCTTGTCCAGATTGTACTGGCAAGCTGCATTGTTCATAGTGTCCCAGTTGTGTTTCCTAACGATTTAATTAGACCGACGCTCATACAGAGTGTGGAATCACAAAGGATATTAGATTCTAACCACCATAAACAATGAGATGAGAGTTCCAGAACATTCTCTGTGGGGTGCTGGGTAAGGGGCGGGTGGGGAGTTCACAGCAGCTTCTACAGAGATACAATGGAACTGTCAGACATTAACCATACTTTTAAAACACTTTACATGGTGAAAGAAACTCAGGAGAACAACAATCTGAGTGATCTGAGTGGAAAAAAAAACAAATATGGAAATGTAGGCGTAGAGCGATTAGAGGATCATGGCTGCCAGCCAGGTGCCCTGAGCACCTTGTCATCGTGACGACAGCTTCGTGTCTCTGCTCACATCTGGGGAGCTTTCCCCTCATCGCTGGGTCACGCTACCCAGGCGCTGATCTGAATGCTGCCGAGACGGGGCAGCTTACGTAACTTCACGGCTCCCTCTTCACCGGCCCCGTCTGCCCTACTTCACAAACGCACACGCGCACCCCGCTTTCACACTCCGCTCGTTCCTTTCTCTGTTATTTATCCCGCCTTTTCTGAAAAACCTGTTAAGGAGACAAGAGAAGATGTATCTGTCTGTTTCAGATCACAGATATGATGATTACAGCAGTCCATCTCGGCCACGCTGCCCGTTCCTTGGCATATGATCACCGTCGCTGTCAGTAGAGCATCATGACTGATAGTCCGCCTTCCCCATCACCCTCCTCACGTTGGTTTCTCCTCCCATCCCTGACCAGACAGCACCATGCACCAGCTCCACGTTGACCGAAGCCATGGACGGAGTCACACTCACAGTCGCCCTCCATCTTGCCGCTCTCTTTGGGCAGATGAGATAGCATTCCGAGGTCCCGACCCCCCCGGCTGCCGACTGGCCAACAGCACTTATTGCCAAGGCTGGAGGCATTAGCCTCCGAGGACCTCGTCCCCTGCCTCACCCACATCTCAGCAGCCCTATCATCCCTCCAGAAAAGCAGAAGTTGCAATCAATCATCTGCCAGCATTCTGCCACAAAATGGTCTCCCATCTAGATCTATACATTTCTGCTCAATGAGGTGCTGAAGCTGTAAGTGCTACTGTGCATTGTTGAAATTCTCTGTTGTGCTCTTCGGCACAAATGTCACAGATCCTTTGATTTCAACAATCCTGGTCTCTCTCTCACATCTCTTTTGCCATAGGGTAGGCCTTGCTTCCTGATTCCCAAGGATCTTGCTTTCTGTCTTGCTCAGGTCTTGCTTCCTGTTTCCCTCAGGCCTTGCTTCCTGTTTTCCAAGGATCTTGCTTTCTGTCTTGCTCAGGTATTGATTCCTGTTTCCCTCAGGCCTTGCTTCCTGTTTCCCTCAGGTTTTGCTTCCTGTTTCCCACAGGCCTTGGTTTCTGTTTCCCTCAGGCCTTGCTTCCTGTTTCCCACAGGTCTTACCTCCTGTTTCCCACAGGCCTTGGTTTCTGTTTCCCTCAGGCCATGCCTCCTGTCTCCCACAGGCCTTAGTTCCTGTCTCTCACAGGCCTTGCTTTCTGTTTCCCACAGGTCTTACCTACTGTTTCCCACAGGCCTTGCTTCCTGTTTCCCTCCAGCCTCGCTCCCTATTTCCCTCAGGTTTTGCTTCCTGTCTCCTTCAGGTCTTGCTTCCTGTTTCCCTCTGGCATCTCCACTGCTCCAACCACATTGACCTCTGATGTGGGGGTGCAGTCATGACCACAGCAAGCAGATTCACACATCTGTACATATATACATTTCTCATTAGCTTGATGCTTTAATCAAAAAGGCAGTGGAACTTTCTAAACCACAAGGTCTATACAGAATCTCTCTTTCTCTTCCAGTAAGCAGAACTAAAATCTGACTTCTCAACTCAATTTGTCTTTGTTAACCTTGTACCTCCATTTCTCAAAGTTGTTGGTCTCTAAGTTCTCAATGCTTTCCAGCTTCTGTCAGAGACATTTAGGAAAGGTATAACTAAGGAATAATCATGGCTCCATCACCTGGAAGCCCGGGTGATCTGCATTTCGAAGCACTGCAAGAGAGGAAGTAGGATGTGATGGAGGGTTAGGTGAAGGTGCAAGAACAGAAGAGAATCAGGGTGGGGGGGTGTTTACGGAAGGGAAAAGAGAGGGAGGTAGGGTGAGAGAGGGATGTGTTATTGTCAGGAGAACCCCCCCCCCCCCCGAGGTGCTGAATGTGAGCCAGAGTGGGGCACGACATCCCAAAGACAGACGATGCAGATTTACTGTTCATGTCCACCCCCAACACCCACTCCTATGGCTTATATACCAGCACAGAAGGGGACTGGGCAGACAAAACCGTCGCCCACAGGGAATAAAAATGTGTGTCAGACTTACAGCACAGCCTCCAACTTCGAGACTGGTGTGACAGCCTGATCAGGTGAGATCTCTCTCTAACCACTGAGTAATAGATTTCATTGTGAACGCCGGCAATTGGACAAGAACCTTTCAAGAGCCGGACATCTCATTCCCTGCTCTGCGCAGCAGGCGAGAGAGCTTGCCAATCACTCTTTGAGGTCCCCTGAGTGTAAGTGAGACACACAGCGAAGTGGAGAAGGGGTATCCCGACGGCCTTATCTGACTAATGGTCCCGCTTAATCCTCAAACCCCTAAATGAGACAAGCTGATTGGTTTGTCCACCATGGACAGCCAGCTGTTTTACTGGCCAGCATGTTGGTGCTGTGTGCCTTGCTCAGTGCAGTCTACTTACTGGTGCTTTGAGCAGCCCAATGAGATGAGAGGACATACATGTGAGAAGACATTTGAACAACTCTGACATGATGGCCCTGTTGGGCCAATCGGCACCACACAGGCCAGCAGTGACCATGGCTTCCTCACTGTTGGCCTCAAGAAGTGCCAATGGGACTCAACTGGCAACCTTTGATTGTTCCCTAGTGTAGGACAGTCTTCCCTTAATGGTGGACTGTGCGATGAACCCCCCCCCCCCCCAAAAGAGGCTGTCACCTCCCCCCCGAGTCTGCTTTGCCCCATGACACAACCAGTCCACAATTACAGGAAGACTCATCTGTTAGGTTCACTTCACCTGTCTGACTTATCTCTTACAGTAGATATGTTGGTTAGTGACGTACAGAGCTCCACTGTTCATTCCTGTTCAGTGTCACTCTTCTCATGTCGCTCATCCTATCTGGATGAGAACTCAACATGGATCCAGCTCTGACGCCCAAGATGGTGAGGAAGACCTGGCTGAACATGATGAAATGGCTCCCTTTCCACGTCTGCGGCTCCACTCTGCTTCCTCCTCGTCAGAAGTCTCCCTGCACCTCAGCCTTCATCTTCACTTCCTCCTGTCTCTCAGTACTTGACATGAGAGCACTTTTGATCCTGTTTTGTCAAAGGTTCTCGCTCTCCTTCCTCGCCTCCCTGTCCGCCTGAGAGCATATCCATCCCCCTCTCTCCCTCTCCTCCACGCCATCTCACTTCCTCAGGACTGACCTCGAGAAACATTGCTTTCACAGTCTGACTCCATTCCCAGGCAGAAAACACATACAGTGTGTAGCTCAACACTTCCAGGCTAAGAGCCACTATCGAAAATAGTGTCAACCTTTATGTGAGTGCGGCCCCCTTTCCGAATGCTTTTCGGGGGCTTTGAGAACGTCGAAAGGTCAGCGGTAAAGCACTTTAGCCCTTTGTGAAAAATGATAACTACATTCACACTGGGAATGGAAAAATACAAGCAAGCGAAATGTGCGTCAGGATACGTAAATGAGATAAGGAAATTATCGTGAAATAGCCATACAGCACAAGTATTATTTCATATAAAGCTTTTGCACATGACGTTGCATCTAAAGAGATTTAAAGAGTCAGTATTTCATTACTGTTCACTTCTAAAAAACACATGAAATATTACTGAACATCTGAATAAATAGATGCAGATACAAAGTGATAAGCCTTAGGCGCTCTGTCCTCTGTGCCTCACATGACATCACATGGTACCATTAGCATATTACACGTACAGCATTTGTTAGAGAAGATGCACAAAAGAAGGTCAGGAAATGCATCTAGATGCATTTGTATAAGACTTCTAGAGGTTTCCAGGTTGTCAGAGTCCAGAAATAGGTTTCTCCCCAGACCAGCAGAGTCTCTAACGCGGCTCATTCTGGCTGAAAGGATCACGCTGTTTCTTTGAGCTTTTCAGAGCATGAACAGGAGATCAACACCTGCTACTCTGTCCCCGGGAATGGCAGTGAGAGGTGAAGATAAACATCAGGGCCCCCTGGTGCCGGGCATCACCCCAGTCCGCCCCGAACTGTCACGCCCGTGGAGCTCCCACTTGGGGCTGGGGGAGAGTCACTCTGAGTGAACAGCAGCGGATGGCTGTCAGTAGCCGGAAGCCCAGAACACACACCACAGGAAGCCCAGGACACACAACACAGGAAGCCCAGAACACACACCACAGGAAGCCCAGGATACACAACACAGGAAGCCCAGGACACACATCACAGGAAGCCCAGGACACACAACACAGGAAGCCCAGGACACACATCACAGGAAGCCCAGGACACACACCACAGGAAACCCAGAACACACACCACAGGAAGCCCAGAACACACACCACAGGAAGCCCAGGATACACACCACAGGAAGCCCAGGACACACACCACGTTCCACCTTAAACCAAAGCGTCTCTTTGGTCTCTTCCTCCTCCTCCTCCTCCTCCTCAATTTCCCACTGCTCTCCAGGGATCTAGGGAGGCGGAGAAGAGCTCCAGATGGAGGTGCAGGTACAGGTTTAGTTTCAGTCCCAACACTGCACTGCAGCAGTGAATAGAGACGATGATCTAGTAACCTCACCTCCATCGCCTCAAAGACACAACCACTCTGAACACATGGCATGAAAACAGCAGAGGAAACAAACACCCATTTTGTTTACACAAAAATGTTCTGAGGGCAGAAGGAAAAATGGTTGGTTCAGATGGTGAACCAATCAGATTGTAGAGGAGGTGGGTCCAAGCAACTAGAGGAGGTGGGACCCAGATATCTGATTGATTGGACCCACCTCCTCTACAAACTGATTGGTTATCTGACTGAACAAACCATTTTTCCTTTTGCCCTCAGATCATTTATGTGTAAGTAAAACTCTAATGAGTTGTGTCCACGGGTTCAAAGAAAAAAAAAAGAAAAGAAAGCTGACCCAAGCAAGCGCAGGTGATGTGTCCTGAGCTTCCCAAGGCAGGACGTCCATGTAAGAGTGTGATGTCGTCACAGGCGGCTCTCATGAGCTAACAGGCAGCTGTCAGCATACAAGGCTACACCTGAGCAGAGATGCAGTCCAGGGAAGGGGATCAACATGATCCAACCTTAGATGCACTCTAACAAAATAAGTCACATTGCCTTGGGGGTAGTGTCTGGCTTGGTGGGTTTCAATGCAGTGCCTATAATCAGAATGTTGCTGGTTCACATGCCAGGGTCAGCAGAGTGGTTTCACTGTTGAGCCCTTGAGCAAGACCCTTAACTGGAGTCGCTCCAGGCACTGGCTGACCCTGCTTTCTCACGTGTACGTTGCCTTAGATAAAAATGTCTGCGAAATGAATAGTTGAAAATGAATAAATTGGAAATTATACTTCAATGTGAAAATGAGGAACCACCGAGGAAGGGGTCAAGGCAGAAAAGTAGCATTAATGATACAAGCAAGGTACAGCGACATCAGAAAGGGGGTGGTGAATGTGGTCGTCGTCTGGATCATACATCTCAGTGAGTCAGGGCACTGTGTGTGTCCTTTTGTTTTAAACCAGCAGTGTTGGGCATTTCAGGTCCAGAAGCTACAAATCCAGACCATGATTTTGTTTCTACCCAGCAGCTGAGTACTCTGTGACTGTGACTCCTTATGCTGAACTGGTTGGTAAAAACAAAATCCTGGTCTGGATTTGTAGCCTCTGAACCTGAAATGCCCAACACTGTAAACCAGGCACCTTTGGCAGGTTAAGTGACACCCGAGAATAGTCGACGGCCTGACGACTGCAGGAGCCACACATATCACAGACACAGTAATCATCTTTGATCTCCGTTCCGGTCCTTTAGAAAAGTGCCTGAATCAATGAGGCCGCATGGAACTGCGACGGGATCGATGAGCGCCGTGTGAAAGGACTGGGGCGTCTTCCATCGGGACCGCGGCTTACGCTTACGCACATCACACTGCGTCAATGGGTGGAGAGACAGGAGGCCAGGATCTGGTGCTAGGTTCAGTCAGCAGAGGTGGATAATTCAGGTCCGGAGAGTAAAAATCCAAACCAGGATTTTGTTTCGGCCAATCAGTTGAAAATAAAGAGTCGCAGGGTGTGTTCGACTTGGGCTTAGGTCTGTCTGCAGCTGACGTGACGTGGAGCGAAATCTGCCGGCGGCTGCAGGGGTGGAGTAGAAACTCACTGCAGCCAAGTCGGACAACTTGTACTCATAGGAGTCGCGAGATCTGACTGCAATGGCAGCACTGCCAGAAGGGTGTAGATAAAGCTATACAAATATAACCTGCATGCACATTACTTCCTTTATAATAACCAACTCCTGATCCAGACTGTTAGTAGTGAAAAAAAATAAACTATTGTGTATAGTGGCCCTGTGTATAAAGATAGCTGCCAGGAAAAAGATCAAATACATTTATTTCAAAGATTCAAATTTTTATTGTCATGTACAGAGTACAATGCAAATCTTACTCGAATGTTTTCTTCACAGACTGGACGATTAAACAAATGAAGCACCACAACATCACAGTAACTAACAATAAATAAACAACTAACGTACTTGTTTCTGTAAATGAATGGCTGGATGCATTTATAATATGAAGGTAGCGTCACAAAGGGGCGACGATCTGAAGGCCGTCCCAGTGCAGGCATGTCTCTGGACACCGCTAGCACGAGCCCCCAGGGCCGTGTGGGGGGGGGGAATATGGTTTCTGTGGTTTCTTGGGAGCAAACCCAGGCAAAATCCCCCATTTTATTGGACAAGAAGAAAGATGGAAAGAAGGGGGGGAGTAAATGGGACTGTGCCGTATGCCGATGAACACATGGTATGTCCGTTAATTACGGGTGTGCATTAGGATGAGCATCATAATGGCTCCCATTGCGAGTGTCATTATACTCCGAGCGCAAAACTAAAATAATAGAGTGCTGCTGTAGTGTGAGGGGTGAGACAGGCTTTGTTAACGTTTTTCACACATCGAATTATAGCCTAAGGGGACCCTCAATGTAGGCTTCAAGCTGCAGTACATTCTCAGAACCTTTAAGATCAATCCTCTGGGCACCTCAGCCCCCATCGCAGTGTAACGGCGGCGGGAGCCTCTCGTCACGGCCTCGGAGGGGGGCCAGAGCAGATTTTAAGGTCGGAGCGGAATGAGCCAGTCATATTCAGTCTCTGTGCTCCTTGTTCATCATTTTGAGATTCTGTAATGTCCTGTTTGGAGACACCAGGAATCACCTCTTGTCTTTTGATTTCACTTTCTTTGCTCTAGTCAGGTAGTAGTAGAAAAACTTTGCAAGTGTCGCTTTTTTTCCGTCAAAGGGAAGCTCTCTCTGCGCTGGTGAACAGGCGATTAGGCTGCCCGCTTTAGCGCGCACTGAGGTATCCGTTCACGCAGGCTCCGTCCCATTAAGTGCCAGTGAACAGGGGACACGCCAGACAGGGCAGCCAGATGCACTCACTGAAACACGGCTTGTTTGCTGCGGGGGGTCCTGCACGCCGCAACTGCGGGCCGCGTGTATGATTGATGTTTATTACTTAGAGACGTTTAAAACAAATGTAATAATGTTGATGTTGCTATAGTTTTAACCCTTTAACTCCCTTTTGACCTTGCCCAGCTCACAACCCCCCCTACGGAACAGGTAAGTGAGCTCAGCAATGTCCCAAATGGGACAGGGCACAAAAAAATCAACAAACGCAGCCTAGCAAGCCGTCACCCATGTTCTCTCTCTCTCTCTCTCTCTCTCTCTCTCTCTCTCTCTCTCTCTGTCTCACTTACTTTCCTTGTATACATACCCTAGTATACTGGAGTATTTTCTATACACACACTAGGAGTTTGCTGTCCCATGTATATATATCCTTTCTGTTCTTGTACGAATATAGCAGGAGTTTTCTATTCCTTAAAAGTGTATCCTTTCTGAGCATATACATATATATATACGTATATGTATATATATGTGTGTGTGTGTGTGTGTGTGTGTGTGTGTGTATATATATATATATATATATACACACACACAGCAGGGGGTAACACTCTTGCCTCTGTGCCATTTTTCTCTTCTCCCTTGTCTTCCTCCTGCTGTTTCCTCACTGATGAGCTAATTGTATATAATTAATTGCATGTAACGTGGTTGGTGGATGATGTTAAGTGCCGCATGTGTACTGTATAAAATAAGATGTACTGAATAATGCTGCTCCAGACACATGGGTATGACTGTCGAGTCCTGCAGGTACAGCAGTCTGAGAAAGACCTTTTCCCAGGCAAAGCAAAATACATAAATAATTTACTTCTACTCTCAGCGGTGACCTAAGCAGGCATCTTCCCTGGTGTGTCTTACAACTGCATGGCCCACTCATACACTGAGGAAGATATTCATCCGAACCTATGAGCACCTTCCTGCAGAGGGTGTCTCCTGGGATTCGACCCCATAGCCTGCTGGGCCTTCAGAAAGACACATGAATGGCTGCAGGTGATAAGCTCCAGATGGCTGCTGTTGGGGGAAGGATGGTGGATTCAGAGAGCAGTGGCGGATCCTGGCATACCGTAGGCGCCAAACTGCCCCCCAGTCCACAACTATAATGGATACCCCCCCAGTCCACAGCTACTTGGGTTTTGACTGGAAGAGTTATAAAGATCAATGTTGTGTGCCAGTGTCCACGCGCCATGACGGCGGGTGTCTGACGGACCCGCCGCCCTGCTCGCACACGGCCGCGCGCCATTACAGCGGGTGTCCCACGGATCCGCCGGCCTGCTCGCACACGGCCGCGCGCCATGACAGCGGGTGTCCTGCGGATCTGCCCGGTCACTCATACACAGCCGCGCGCCATGACAGCGGGTGTCCCGCGGATCTGCCCGCTCACTCATACATGGCTGTGTGCTTCCTGTGCTCCCTCAGAAATGGCTGGGAAGCCAAACAGCGAGAGGGTAAACCCACTGGGACCCTCGTCGGCAGCTGCTCATTTGTCTCTCTTAAAAACAGACTGTAGTAGGAATAAAAGGGATGCCTGTGCAGACGTATACACAGGCTGGCTGAATGTGGGGGGGCAGGGGGGGCAACTCAGCAAAGTGGGTCTGAGTATCACCGCACGATGGCTATGACATCACACGCAACACACACCCATGAAAACCCACACACACACACACACACACACACACCCACAAGCACATACGCAAACAGACACATGCCCTAAGCCCACATAAGCCCCCCACTCCCAAATCCCCCTAAACCCTCATTACACAGTGGGGGTCGTGGATTTATGCAGACAGAGAAGAGCAGGATCGGGACAGCAGGGTAGCCAGGAGGGGGAGCAGGGGAGGG
>JAODLC010000049.1:10392599-10402783 GCA_026781145.1 Hippopotamyrus pictus
TAAAAGCTTAGGAGATACAGAAGGGCTGTGCTGCATTTATTGAAGCAAATTATGTTTCTTTTTAACAGAAAAACCAAATGTTTAGACCTTGGTCGGGGGAGTGGGTGGGTCACAATGCCCTTCAAGCTGCCATTTGTGCATGGTGGCCGTCTGGGCCTCGGGTGGGTTCGGAACCTGCGGATTCAGAACCCTGCTGTATCACTCTGCATGTGAAAAGCACATTCTCACTTAATGTGATTTATTCTCAGGTGGTGCTGAAATGTCGAGGCCATTTAAACGGCACGAGAACAGTAGGTAATATCTTCAAGGACTAAAACCATATATCCATATTAGACATTCAAAATTCATAACTTATTAAGATGTAGCAATTAAATAGCCATATAAAGAACAGAATTAATAAATCATAAATTAAATATTGTCTGGGTAAAAATATAACATATTAAATTTAAATGAATTCAGAATGGCTGTGCTTTCATTTACGCAAAATCTATAACTCTGCAACCCCTCCTCTTTAGGATGGAGGAACAGGTGGAACCAATCAACAGGAAACCTCCAGTCACCTGACTTGCAGGCCACGCCTCCCCTGCACGCCATGCTGCCGGACCTTCAGGAATCAAACTGTCCAACCAGGGGCTTCCTAGCAGTTAGGCTACGCCCCTCTGGGTAGCAGATAAGCCCAGGTCATACTCCCTACAGCACTTCCGCTATTCACCAAAACCCCTTGTGCTCTCAGCTATTTTTTTTTAGCCCTGAGGGGAAACTTTGTACTGAAAAACAAAGCCCCCTCCCAAAACTGACCATATGCTCCACAGGGACCCGAACTGCACAGCTGAACCTGACTGTGATGCATGCCGCATCACAACCGCGCACGGGGCCATCTCCATGGAAACCCCGCAGGCCGTGCATGAATGATGGGATGTGGGACCGCCGAGCTGAAATCGGGGCGTGTTGTACACAAACAGCGAGGGGCCATTTGAGAAGTTTCCTCGCCTCGGTGCCCGGAGCGAATCCGGGGGCGAGGGTATAATTACGCCAGCCGTGCCCCCCCCCACCGTGTCCAGGCTGAGAGCCCTTCCACGTCTCGGTCTGTCGTTTCCCTACATGTCCCCCCTTCACCACCAGGCATCCCAGCCCCTCCCACGCAGACCGGGGCAGAACGGGGCTGCCGATTCTGCAACTGACGCAGGAAACACGAGCGCATGCACACCTTCAGCATGACGAGTGGGACCACAGATCTTCATCAGAACCGGGACCGGGGACCAGCTGAAATGGACCAAAAGACACCGCTCAAGATAGCGCCTTGGCCGTGGGTCCTGCAGTTCGACCGGGCTGCCCTGTCCCTGAACCCGTAACTCAAACTGCAGCAGCAGCCAGAGTGAGCAAAGCCAGCGCTGTAATTATCCCTACAAAGGGTCCCCCCCACATCAGCGGCCGGGCTGTAATGAGCTCCTCTCCTGCCTTCCCTGCTTTGTGTTCAGTTAGTTATCGCTCGCGTGTGATGCTTTCCAGCGCCTAAAACACATTATTTAATTACAACTCGCATGGCAGCTGTTCATTAATATCAGCTGCATTCCTGCTTCATTGTTAATTGTTTTAACTGTTTCCTTGTGTTGGGCTAGCAAAGGATTTATGCTGGCATGTGTTTCCAGAAATATATCTTTGTGCTTTTTCTTGTCTCCCTTCATTTATGACAAGACGATCGGGTTTTTTGGGACCGTTTGAATTTGTCTATATAGGCGCTGACACGTGGATGGGCTGTGTGGCAGGGACGTCAACACCTTCCCATCCTCCCCCTGGGCTGAGGCAGCCAATCAGCAGAGCAGGGCGGCAGATGTAGGTGGCAAAGCTGTATTTTTCTTTAGGTTCTTTCTCGGCTCATTTTTGGTGGGATTGTTATATTGCCATCAGGAGGCTTCTAATCCTTATGCCAGCATTAGCCATCGGGTGCCGCCACCCCCGTACGCCCCCTCCCACCCTCATCACAGCAGCCCTCTCCGTACCTGGCCCCCACCACCTCAGCCGATGGAATGCGCCACGGGGGCCCACGAGCCGTGATTACCTGGGATAAAGAGCAGGTGAGAAAAACACAGGGCCAGATCTGACGGCCTGCTGACAGGACACTGTGGGCTGGACCCCTCCCCCATGCACTTACATTCCGGGGGTTTGAGCCAGGTTAGTCCTGTGATCCATAATTCCGCATCATTATAAAGTAATATGTACTCTTTGCATCTTATTTAGTCCAATGTCCCCTCCTCTCTTCCTCATCTCCTTCCCACATGACATCTCTCTCTCGTTCTCAGGTTCAGGTGTGGGGCGTCTTTAATGCGACTGGGTAGAATTTGAATTCCGTCAACCTTTATCCGAAATGAGTCCTCGACCTTCCACTACCCAAACTGCCCCCCCCCCCAGAGGAAGCAGAAGGTGCCGGGCGCCGACGTGCCCTGGGCTCTTGATCATCTTGGGCTGCACAGGCAGCGTGAACCTGGTGACGTCGCTGCAGACGTTCAATTAGCGCCCAGCTGGGTGTTTGTTGGTCCAACGTCTGATTGCTCGAGGTGGTTACCAAAGTCACTCCCCTCTCCTTCACTTTTCGGGCCTGCGTCCATCATTTACCACAGTGTTTCTCAGTCCAGTCCTCGGAGACCCTCAGACAGTCTACATTTCTGGTCCCTCCCAGTTTCCAACACACCTGTACCAGGTATTCTGTGTTTTTAATTGGCTGATAGCTGGGAGAGAACAAAAATGTGGACTGGCTAGGGGTCCCCAAGGACTAGGCTGAGAATGGCAGGCCTGATATACTTATCTCCACGTGGGACTCCACATAACACATGATGTTCTCCACAACACTGAGGGAGAGGCTTCCATAATGGCCACGTGTTGCTGTCTCCTGTCAGAAAACCACCGTTAATGTCTGTCAAAATGGAGTCTAGCACTGACTCAGGTGGTCGTGATTCTGGCTGCTTGTGAGGACTGAGTCACCTTCAGGACTGGCCCGTGGGCTGCAATGGGCTGACTGCAGGAGTGACAGGCACATCAGTCACATGGTTTCTCCCAGGTCCTCTTGTCTGAATACGGTTGATTAAATTCACCTAGAGAAACCACCAGCTTGAAGTATAAAAGCTCTGTGCGCTTGAAACCAGCAGATTCAAAGAGCCACAGGCTACTCTCTGCGACAAAGTCAGGGTCTCTGGTCAAATCTCGAGGTCTTCCTAGGGGACACCTACCGGGTCCCCCAGCTTATCCCCTCGTCACAGTCACACGGGGCTTCGATTTGCTCAAAACAGGCTGACATTTGGCTTCATCCTCGGGGATCAGCTCTCTGCCACAGTCCTGGGGCCCCGTTTCAGAGGTGAAACTGCAGGGGCTGATCAGAATCCTTGCAGCAGCAGTAAGAAACTCTCTTCACCCTGGAAAGCTATCAGGGGCCTTAGTAGGTCCAGACTCGCAGAATCCCAATGAGAGATGTAATGAGATTTCCGGGAGCGCCCTAAAAACATGCTAGAAGCATCATAACCCCCCCCCCCCCCCCCCCCCCCCCCCACCCCCCCCCCCCCCCCCCCCCCGAAAGCTCCGTAACACAGGCCTGAATCTCTAACAGATAGACTCCTCCAGAAGAAGGTGACTGATAAGTAAGGCAAGAGAAAGCAGACTTGACCCCATATACTGTAGGCTACCAGCATGACAGAGTAGGGCGATGCACACTGGCTGAGGCTATGAGTGTATCTGACAAGCAAAGGCCAAATGTTCAAAAAGGCTGAGAACATCAGAGACATGGAGCTCTAGGCGAGATACAATGAGCACGAGGTCGTGTGGAAATGCAGACCTGGCTGCGAGGAGGAAGGAATGGGAACAAGGTTAAACAAGGTTAAACACATCCACAGGTCGACCGTCAAGCAGACCCAGAGTAAAGGCGGAAGGTCATCGGCAGACTGGGATCCAGGTGCGAAGCTTATTTTCATAAGTCCAGTGTTGAAGGCCGGTAGGCACTTTAAGGTCGATGAAGCAAAAATGGGCATGATGGGAGATTCAAGATCATAGGTCGAAAACCCAGGAGGGAAGTCATGCACAGAAAAACCATAAACTGGAACTAATGCTCCGACTGTAGCTTGGGAGTGAGAAACAAAACATTACAGCTACTGTAATCACACAGGGGTTTAAATATCCAAACACCTGAGAAGACACAAGTGTCAGGAAAGGGGAGAGATGACATCACGCAAAGGGGAGAGATGACATCACGCAGAGGGGAGAGATGACATCACGCAAAGGGGCGCGACGGTGACAGGGTGTGGGCGAGACCAAAGCATCTTGGGGAGGTCACATCTCCATGTTATGTGAAAGACCACGAGGCACATAAACAAAATTCAGAAAACGGAGAGGGTTTCACCATATCAGAACCACTTCCATGCATGAACCGCTTGGCCTGTTGTTATGGAAAAAGCAGAAAGTCACACATGAGTCACCATGAGTATCAAGACTAAACATTCATGAGATGCACAGCTGTTTCTTAAATGCCACCTCAGAGTATCTGCTAAATTAAAATGTGTGAGATGCCTCTATACGTATAAAGACATGCACCAGCCTAGACGTGAATCACTTGCTGGTGGCTAACAGCGAGCCCAGGAGAGGTCTGTCGAGAGGCTCGGATATCGTGAGAAGAGCAGTGAAGGGGGTCTTCCCCGGGGCCCAAGGTGCAGTGGCAGGAATGTCAAAAAGCTTTCAACGAGGTCTCATTCACTGGTCACACCCCGTTCAGTTACTCTGCCGCACTGGACAGGGGCCTCCGGGAGTTACACCCAGCAGAACGTGCCGAGGAACCGTGAACCATCCTGGGCTTTTATCACGCTGGAAACTGGCCATTTGATCCAAACATCAATGCGGGAGAGTAGCTTCCCCGGGACCTCAAACACGACACCGAGCGGAACCTGTGGGATGCTGGGCGACAAGGGAAGCCTCATCTGATCTCAGAGAGCCATCCTGACATGCTGCTACCGCGGCTGAGCCCCTGACGCCATCACGCCCCTAGGGGAACTCCACACGAGCCACTGGGTTTTACTCAGCGGAACATCATTGACCACCGCAGTGATTTGTTTGTGGTCTTTGCTATACATTCATCCGAGCCTTTCTTTCGTCACCTTTATCGTAACCCTGGATTCATCCTGTCAAAATCTGCTGGACCGGTACAGATAATATTCTGTGGCCTGTTTCAACCAATATACCCAGTGGCTCCATAATCAGACCTGTTTTTCTGGACCTCAAACCTCTTCGACCTGTCAGCTCCCATGTCTGTGAAGATCCTACCCTTTTCTTTCTTCATTCTTCTCATTTTCCCCCAATCCGGATGTGAGGCCGCGTGGACGCTGGGAAACCAGCTCCTATCCCATTCCCAGATCCTACCCAGATGGGAGAAGTCCAGATTCCTGAAAGGGACTGTGTACTGATGCGCAAGATGATTGAAAGGAAGGAAGGAAGGAGCGTCAGGGTGTGGGAATACGGTTATGCAGCAGACCGGAAGCAGACAACCGTAATTGAAACACTCTCATCTTGGATGACCTACATATGCTGCACATTATCCTGCACAAGCTCTGTAATCCAAGCTGTTAGCGTTATTGCTGACATTTCACATTCACTTTAACCCCAAGGAGGTGCACCAACCGAGAAATCAATTAAAATGCCATTTGAAAATCACACAAGGGTTTCTTTTTTTTTGGGGAGGTTGTTTTCTGGAGGGACGAGGTGGTCACTGAGCCCGCGGCGTAAGAGGGGATGATTCAGATGGCTATAGTTTTCGTTTGGGCCCAGCAGGTAAGAGTTAACGCGGCCGAGCTTTGAATGTTTCTGCAAGCGCACCTTGATAGCTGTGAAAAGAAGGTGCCAAGGGACAGGGGAGGGAGAGAGGCGTCACCACATCTCCAGAGGTTCGGAGTTAGAGAGGTGGAGAGCGGAAGAAAAGCTGGAGGCTTTTCAAAAGGAAAAGCGGGGTGTGAAAAGGAGGGAGGGATGCAAAGGCGGAACCACGATGCTAAATGCCAAGTGAAGGGATGATGGTGGAGCGTGAAGAACAGCAGGAGGGAGAGACTGGAAAGGGGTGTTTCTGGGAAGGAGCAGTGTGGACCCCGGCTCACAGTCAGATTCCAGGTTTAGAAGGAGAAAATGAAGCCCTAATTGAGTGCAGAGCTCTGTGTAGGCTTCCACACCGTTGTCCCTGGCAACAGTCACTCTCTCCATCTTCCACTCTCCGCATTTCCTTTCTCACTTTTTTCTTTCTTTCTCTCTTTCTCATCTGTGCGTTGTAGACTTTTGCTCAGTTACCGTCGTGCCGAGGCGACGAAAATTCTCACCCTTGATTATCGTCGCTTCCCCTCGGATGCGTGGGAGGGGGAAGGACAACCACTGCTTCATGGACGGAGAGGCAGGGGCACCAGATGCAGGGGACTGAGAGTCTCGATCCTGGGCCAGCTCGGCCCTCGGAGGGATCACCATGGCACCCTGCACAAATCAGAGGGGTCTCCAGGCTGGAGGCTCTTCTGTGGCCTCAGTACAGTAAGGCTATTTTTCTCCACCTCAATGGAAAAAAGAGCCCCACTGCACTTTGTATTCTTCGCAGTGAGCATGAAAGCCATGTTAGACATCCGACATGCAGCAGAATGTGGCTACAAAGTGTGGTCCTGGGGGTGACTTTCTATCAGCGTGTTTTTATTGGGACGCGTGTGGATCATGAAAGACTGAGACACCTTGAAGTGTAATAAAAGCCCCTGGCTGTCATTGCCTGGATCTGCTCCTCGGTACCCTGCCCGCATGTCCTTCTCTTTCACAGACGACATTCAATCCGCTCCTCAGTACTCAGCCCTCACGTCCTCCTCTTTTACAGACTGCTTCGATCCTCTCGTCGGTACCCAGCCCAAACATCCTCAACTTTCACAGACCACATTGGAGCCACTCCTCGGGACCCACCCCTCATAGCCTCCTCTTTCACAGACTGTGATTGATTCGCTCCTCAATACCCGGCCCTCACAATCTCCTCTTTCACAGACCACATTTTATCCATTCCTCTAGACAAACCATTGGTAACCAGCCCTCACAGCCTCCTCTTTCGCAGATCCCATTTGATCTGCTCCTCAGGACCCAGCCCTCACAGTCGCCTCTTTCACAGGCCACGTTCGATCCAGTCCACGGTACCCAGCTCTCACAGCCTCCTCTTTCACAGACCATATTCGATCCATTCCCCTGTACTTGGCCCTCATGCCCTCCTCATTCACAGATCACATTTCGGTATTCAGTCCTCACAGCTCTTCCTTCATATTCCACGTTCAGTAGAAGGTGGCCAGAGTCCGTGGGGGATGTGTCACGCACATAGTGCCACCTGCCTTCCTTGGCGCCAGCTGGGAAGTTGCCCCACCCCTGCCAGGATGCCTCTAAACATGTCTCCGTGTGGGAGTCTCTGTAGCCCACGTGGCCACACGCCACGCACCACATTTAGCCCCTCCGGTCCATGCGATGTTTCTGCGAGCGCGGCGGCCATATGCTTGGGGCCGACGTGCGGGGTGTTAACTGCTGTTTGTGCTATAAACCTGCTGAGAGGACGGGCGTAGCGGCAGGCTACCTCTGTTCTCAGTGCAAATAATGACACATAAACACGCAAGCCGGCCGACAATCATCACGACTCACAAACATGGAGGATCCTGTCAAGCCTGCGGAGCTGCACACAGAAGACCGTTACACAGCAGGGAGAAGCGGTTTGGTGACACGAGAGAGGCTTTGCCTGGGATGAGGAATGTGCATGAAGGACAGGCTCAGGAGCGTAACCCAGCCATGTCCCTCGAAAGCCCCCATATCACCCCACACGTCTCAATGTTCAGATCTCTGGACTGATCTCAGGCACAGAGATTTACGCCATCTACGGCCACGCCGAGATGAATTTCCGCGCCTCGACAAAGAAAAAAAAAAGTCACGTAATTACCCGCCCATTCTTCTTTTTAATCTTTTAAACCGCTTATCTGGCTCGTGGAGGTCATGGAGAGCCTGTCCCAGACAGCTGCGAGCACAGGGACACCCTGGATGGGGTGCCAGCCCGTCGTGGGGAACCGATTCACACACTGCGGGCGATTTAGACGCACCAATTTGCATCTCTGAGAGCCCCTGGAGAAAGCCCGTGTAGCAAAAGCAGAACCTTCTACACAGGCCGTCGTGCTGTCCCCAGTACTTCATCAGTACTTCATCAGTACTTCCAGCAGCAGTCTTTACTAGCACTCAAACATGCTTCGGGTTTAGCCACAAACGGCCCCTACACTAGTGGGGCAGGGGGACCAGGGGCCCCAAAGTGACGGGCTTATCCTGGCTGGGGTCACGGGTGACGAAATGATGACAAAAGCGGTGGCCCTCAGAGATAAGATCGGCTTAGTGTCTCCCCAGGGAGCAAAGCATGCAGCCCCATGGTCTCCAGGTCAGCTCACCTGTACGGGGAATTTTCAGGATCTTAAACGGGTTACAAGACCAAATATCTCTACACCGAGTGATCCACTGTGTTACACGCAGGCTGCCTCGGCCCATTGCCCACAGCTAAATATCTGCTTATGTTTCTGGTTCATCTGAGCTCCAACAACATGCACCTGACTCCTGCTTTCCGTGCAAATCGCCTGTTACCGCAGACAGTTTCACCTAATCGCTGCAGTTCACAGTTACACCATTTTCGGCGCCGCTTCTTAACCGAGCAGACAGTGAGCTCTGTGAAGGGGTACGGGCATTAAAGCGCAACTGAATTAGCAGCCCCCTCTACAATCTCCTGCCAAAGCCTAAAACGCATGGCGTTTAAAGATCCTAGAATGCACCTAGAAGGGACTAAATGTGGGCTTCACCTGCTCAACGCACTTCAGAACCAGCAGTTTTACGAGTTGAATTCGTAAGGACACCTGATGCGGAGCACATTTCACTCCTGGGCATCTAATTCCGCTTCACGGGAATCTGGTGCCGGACCCTTGATCCAAATTTGGATCCCATATTCTTAACATAGTCAGGAAGTTGTGAGAATCGCTACTGAGTCACGCCGAGAGGCCAATCCCGGGCCGATGCACAGACACGGTCACTAAATAAAGACCAAGGTGACTGCGTCCGACCGCACTGCTCTCTCTCCGAATGGGCCAATGCACCGGCATGTGTGCCCACCGCGTGCCGAGGCGTGCCGGGCGCGGTGCCAGCTAGCCGGCGGGGGAGCACTGTGGCGAGGGTAATTGCTGAGGGATTACGCCATCTGACCGTGGTAGAGACAGCACGGCCCACCAGCTGCTGTGGCCGCGGCTTGGAGCCCGCATTCCGGCCGGCGCTCTCATCCCGCTCGCCGTCCGTCACCTCCATGCATCCATTCCCCCCGGCCCTTTCCCCGAGCTTCACTCTCTCACACCCAATTAGTAGCTTCCCGCATGGGTCTCCAGCAGGCCGCGGCACCGAAGAACATTTAATTACGGCCCTCAGAGGCGCCTGCCCATGCTTGATTTCTAACAGGCACCTTTGTGGACAGCTGAGAATGCACGGGGGGTCCTCGGCTGGACGGGGCAAGGGCGATCAAAAGAGCACATCGGTCTGAAAATCGTATAGCGATATTTAAAAACATTTACAGCCGGAGAGCTAAGTGGAAGGGCCAATACGCAAGAGTTTCATAATCATGGTTAAATTTGGCGGATAAGTTATGTAGTGGAATCATTTCCTGGAGTCGTGGTGGATCTTCATCCCTCCTATATGAGCTGCGGGCTACAGTGATAAGTAGTCATGCTTCACTGCTTCACTTATGGCAATCACAGTGCAATCGTGCGAGCCCAGACTTCTCAGAGGCGGGCTTCCGTGGCGGAGAGATCCGGACGCACCTAGAATAAGACCGCACGGTGGCTCAAGCGGCCAGGAAGCGCCCCACCGGTGTGCTGGCGGGGGGGGGCTCCCTCAGCCCGCAGACAGCAGCCCTCCTCACGCCGGCATGGCTCCGGGTCATTAACCACTCTGCTTCCCACGGAATTCCCTGCGCGCATATTCCCTGCGCAGTCCCGGAGCGGCCAGCGAATGGCGGGCGAGGCAGCTCACTAACGAGGACTGAGGCCCTGCAGCCAAAAGGACCAATCAGGGAGCAGGCCTGAGACCAGGATCAGTAAGACATATCTGCTGTCACCATCCTCCCCATTACCCCCACAGAGTCCAGCGGC
>JAODLC010000049.1:10411553-10422037 GCA_026781145.1 Hippopotamyrus pictus
GGAGGGAACATGCGAAGGGGGTTTGCAGGTCACATGTCAAGCCGGGGGGGCATCCAGTGTGGGGTGGGGGGGGGGTCAGGAAACCATCCCGCTGTAGGAGATGGCTCAGGTTTGCAAAGGGAAAGTGGGAGGGTGCTGCACTAGAAAGGAGCAGCGAATCTCTAATCCATCTGCCGTCACTGTTCATGCAGAATAATGTGCCAAGTCAACACTTGCATAAACCTCTCTTTTCATATGTCATTTTGAACTAACTAGGATAAAATGGTTGGGTTTCGAAACCTGAACCCCTTTTCTCAAAAAACCACGTTCCCTGAGTCAACCCCCCACCCACACACACACACACACACACACACACACACACACACACACACACACACTGGTGCGTTCTTATTACCAGAATAAAGTCCCTCACTCCACATCGTCGACAGTCTCTAATTGTAACCTGTCCCTCAGGGCTGTCAATAAAACAGCACAGACCCTTCAGTCAAAGGCTACACGAACCGCAGCCCAGGAAAAGAGAGCCTATTACTGCACACTGCCTGACACCTCCATGTGAAAAGCAGGAATACAAAACTAAAGGAGTAACAGGTGGGCCTGGTCACAGCCACCTGCTGAAGGCAGCCTGTCACCTGAGCTTCTTATTACAGTCGCACCCAGGAGCCGCGGTCCTGCCAGTGATCACGCAAAATCAGGATCCCGCTGCCGTTCCGATAGGACGGGTAAGATCATGAAACCCAGAGCCGAAAAGCTACCCCGAGATCCTGCTCACGGCCTCCTCAGTCCGGGAGATTACCGTGAAACGTGCTGTCGTTTTCATTATTATTATTATTATTATTATTATTATTACTACTACTACTAATAATAATAATAATAATAATAATAATAATAATAATAATAATAATAAACCCTCCAGTTTGATGGGCTGTATTTCCCTACGGTATCAAACTGTTTCCTCAGATCGTGATTAATCAAAGGTCTCGGTATTTCGCATCACATGGGTATTTGCCCGTATTACCTTAAAGCCGACGCCTGCATCCCCGGCTAGATTACCTTACCACCCGGTACACATTAGATATCAAGCCGACATTCCGGCGTCCTATAGGCTACCAAGTTTAGAAAAATTACTGAGGCATTAAACTGAACTGTATATTTATATAAAAAGGGGAGTGTGGGGCATATTTACGTTGTTTTAGTCTGTCATTGATATTAATAATAAATTATAACGTCCATACTATAGCCGAATATTTATCGTAACAAATAACTCATACGCTACATTTTATTCTATTAGCATTAATAAAATATATATACGGTTACACAGGTGTGCATGCCGCTGTATTTACGGTTGAGATTTTATCAGCCATTGTGCATCAGCCATCTTTCCGTGGCGGCTAAGTGCAGTTTAGCGGAGCGGGACCTCAGAGCCGGTGCTGCGCTGCGCATTTGCCATCCCGCGAATCGGACCGGAGCGCTTCCCAAACTCCATCTCTCTCTCTCCATTTCGCTCGCTCCCTCTCCCTCTCTCTGAGTCACAAATACTGTCACACTAATGCATTTTTAAATATCATGCCATCAACATCCCTATATTACTTAACCTGCAATGATACCGAGATGTATTTTTGTGACACGCATCGCTTGTTAAATAAACGTTTTTTAATATATATATATTTTTTATTTCTGTATCAGTGAACGCTGGACAGAAACCCCGCGTCACTAATGTTTTTCTTTTCCAAAAAGCCAAAATCAAATACAAGCGCATTACCACGTCTTCTCTGTATGCATACAGAAGCATGTAAAACAGCTGGCTCTGGGAATGATGCACCACTTTCTGTAAGCCATTTTATACATCTGCGACATGTAATATTAAACAAGCAATGAAACAAACATAATCATTCATTTAACAGAGACTGACAGACATGCAAAACCGACAGGCTCTGTTGTGAAAACGTAACCCCCGGTTTTAAACCTCAACTCCAGTGAGCCAGCATCCAGTGTTCCCAGAATGAGAGATAACAGAACAGGCTATTTTATCAGCTTGGAAAACACGTAGTGCAGGTGGTTGGATTACTGAACCCCTCTTTTCACTTCAGTTTTCAGCAAAATTGCCACCTAAACGACAGCAACGACCCGCAGTACCTCATTGTATTCTTGCAAACATCCATGAAGAAATAAAGGAATATCACAATACCTCGCACGATCGCCCTTGTTCCGTCGTGTGTAATGAATAAGCTGTTTTTTCGCTCTCATGCTATGCTGTGCAAGACGGAGGGAGAGAGTGATAGAGAGGGGTGGGGGTGATCTTACGGAGAAGGGCTAAAGCTTGGGGACATTGCCACTCCCGCTTTCATCCGACTGCAGCGACTACAAACTAATTATAACATCAGCATTTAATGGTAACGACGGCATGGGTGCAGTATTTGCGCTACTTCGCGCGCCGCCCTGGTATAGCCCGTGACATTGGCTGGGACTTAAGACACGGAGTATTTGCTGTGGAGCCGGTACGGAAATCAGTGTGAAAGTTCAATATACAGAATGAACGCACGAGTATATTTTTAATAACATAACCACGCATATTTCATTCACTCCTGAAAATATCCTTTATTTCCTGTGGATAATTAGATTCAGGCGACCAATAAGTTATGCGGACCCTGTGGACTGAAAGAAAAGTTGTTCCTGTATTCGTGCATCTGGGTTGCCTTTCAATGTAATTCTTTGTATGCATGGTAAAAATCGTGTAGAGTACCGTATGAAAGGCCTCCCATGTATTTGAACCCTAATCACGTAAATGCATACGAGCTACAGGAGCGCGGCGCAAGCGCGTTCACGCGTGTATCTCTGAAACATCTATTTAACTGGCGACGCAAATGTGTATATTCAGCTCCTCTTAGGTGTTAACTACAAACATTTATGCACTATCCCTCATCATTCCCCGCTTCTCTTTTCATCTGTTTCCTCCACTGCGTCTCTGAACAGAGCCGTACCAGTAAAATCGTTATTGACGTTTCTCTGTGATTAATACGGGCGACACCAGCCGCGAGGAAGGTGGCGCCCCTCTCAATTTATTTTTATTGTGTGGTGCTTTATGATTTCAAATAGCTTAAGTATCAGACATGCTTGAATTGCGGCGATTGTTAGAGGCGTTCAGTCCTTTCCCACATGCAATGCCGGACAGCGCCGGGGACCGTAGGGATCTCGAAGGCTGAAGCTGGAAAAACAGGTGTTACTTGGTTTTGCAAAACCTTGGGAAAAAAGCACAATAAAAATATTTTCCTACGGAAACGGCGTTTGGTCATACGTCTATACCATGTTCTATGAAATATGTATTTTAGCCTAGCAACAGAATACATAACAGGCTATCTCATACATATTTATACGTGTACATTATCCTCTGAGCAGAGTACACAGTCACCTCAGTTGCAAGTCTCCAGACAGACCTGTTATTAACAGTAAACTCAGTTTAGTGTTGATATCAATATATGTCACTATAAATCAGTTTGAGCATTTCAGAGATTGATTTGACACAAGCATTTATTTTTCTTGCCAGGGTAATTTTGTACCTGTGGGTACAACCAATTGATTGCTTCAGGTTAGAAGGTATCTTGGGACTGTGAGCTGTTGTTGCGTTTATGAGGTGAGGCGTAGGTGAGCCCAGAAGCACTGAACACCATCCAGAACACCAACCCACAGCCAATCTGGAGATCGCTGATCCCATGAAATAAACATGTGGCAGTGTCCAGTGGGCTAACAGGTGGCGAGGGGGCTTAGAAGCTACACGCACAATCTGACTCCCGGTAGGTGTTCTGCTGTTGTACCCTTGAGCAATACACTTAACCTAAATTGCTTCGGTAAAAATATCCAGGCACTAAAATGGGCAAATTGTAAAATTGGAACCAAAGTAGAGCAAGTTAGATGAAACTGTGTGTTAAGCAGGTAATAAATAATCATTCTGAGCTCGATGCATTTTCTTGGAGTTTGCAAATGAATCAATGAAGGAAACTTTTATCTAACATTACATTCTGTATATGGGCTGAAGTTTGGGCCAGGCAGAGACTTTTGGCTCTGATAAATGTCTGACACATAAAGAGAACGGACATGGAGACGCAAAACACCCACAGAGATGCATGTTCTTCGCTGATTACATCATTATGCTTCACCGGCAGATCAATGCTGCAGCTGAATAAGAAACAAAGAATCTATTCACCAAATTCCCCAGTTGCTCCCTTAAATCAAAGCCAATGGCCACACCTTCCTGCCGTTTCCCTTCTCCAGAGGCCATGGAGACTTCAGTGGCCAGAGACTATGACCATAAAGCGTGCGTCCTGTTAGCTTCACACTGTATCTTTCGGTGTTGCAGTTTGAAACCTAATAACAACACAGATAGACGTCAGCAAAGAGGAATAGTGACCGCATGTCCCGTGCCCGTTTTAGCCAGACCGACTCGCATGGCGGCCATGACGCCCCAACTCCTGAAGCTGTTGACTCTCAGCAGGATACTGATCTCCCCCTCCTGTGCCCAGCAGCTCCTCCCCGACCCCCTACCATCCCCAGTCTTCATCAGGGAGGTTACCTGCTCCAAAGGAACAGCGCCTCCCCGGTGTGCTTGGAGAGTGACCTTTGGACAGCCACCAGGCAGCCAAAGACCTGGAAAAGGGACCACGCATCAGCCAGTGAGGAAGCTGCTGAATGGATGATGTCACCAGCAGTGATGCGCCATCAGTCTATGCCGGGAGTTACGTGTGACCTCCCATGTGACCTCCCATGTGACCTCCCATGTGACTTCCACCAGCTACCATGTGCATGCACACATACAGAATACTGGAGCAGCCGCCCTGTTGACCGCTGTTGACCACGCGAGCTGCAGGTGCCTCTCTGCTCTGTAAGGATGTTCCTGTGTGACCCTGTAGAAGATGACAGGTGAAGCCCAACCCAGACATGGTTAGACATTATTACCCTGGATCTGAACATGGCTCTTAGTTATGCCCCTAAACGTCCAGCTTGCTACATACGTGAAACAAAGACCCCATCCGTAATGCCTACACCCCCCCCCCACTAGTGCGGTCGCAGCATTGTGGACGTGCGAGTACAAACACTCGTGTTCTCGCGGTGCATGGCCTCCTGGAGCAGCGGCGATGACACCGTGTGAGCTTTCGCCCGTCCGTCGCTATGGGCCGAGGCGACAACTGAGAAATGCGAGAGTGTTTACAAAACAGCTCGGCTGAAGTGCTGCAGCTGTGTTCCCATGGCAACGGCGCCGAGCCGCGTGCCGAGGCATGAAGCGGCGGCGGGGGGGGTTGATGTCCGTCCTCTCTTCTGTGCTTTTTATTTCTTCCACTCTCCGTCTCTGCCAGCAGGATGTCAGTGGGTTTGTGTTCTGGTGTCCTGCACACAGCCTGGTACAGGAGTAAAGAAACCCTGCAACAGACAGGCACGGTGAGCAAACGAGAGAACGGGCGCATTCGTGTGGCACAAATGGCCCCTTGACGGCACAGCGACAAGAGCCGCGGCGAGGCAGTTCAAAAGTCACTCTGGTCAGGTGAAACGCTGCACGAGGATGGCCTAGACTGTCCAGCGAGCTCTCCGAGTCTTCCTGGCCTATCTTCGGGTGCTGCGAAGATATTTGTTGGGCTTCAGGGTATGTGGCAGAGGGGGGGAAACTAGCGGAATTTAGTCAATCCCCAATCTTGTGTGACTCATCGCTCCCCGGGAGCACAGCAGGTATAAATAGCAAGTCTGGCACTCTTTCCTCTGCTTCCCAAAGTGTCAGTGGGGTTCATCTTCCGAAAACCGTACGCAGGTTTCCTGATAAACAGACCACTGAAAGTATCTCTGCTAGATATCGAGGCATCACTGCACACAGTGCCGGAGAATTTATGGCCGAGTAGGCAGTCTGGGATCCACTTAAGATTCCCTGGCATTAGTCAGAACAGCTGACGCGGTCCTGAATGTCAACAGGTGTCTGTGGCTAAAAGTACGGAAGAACACAGAGCACTTTATAGTCCATGGCTTCCTCAGGCGCATGCTACTTCGGACTGTCTCCGCGGCAACAGACATCTAAGATGTTTGAGTTGACGGTGCTGGGAGTATTTGCACGAGAGCCTCCTGTCCAGGTAAGTCGCGTGCTGACACAGCGCTGAGGCCGGAGCATCAGCTGCCGCACTGCACATATCAGACATGGGCTGCTGCAGTCAGCCACTGGAAACCACATCCGCTGGCGTAAATATCTCACTGTAGCAGTTCAGGGTAATTCTTCCAGGTCTATTCTCCAGTGCGTGTTTCTGGGGATAATAAAATGCTCTCTTGTCACACCAGTGACAGAATCACGCCCCGTATTAATATACTACGGTATCAGCAATGCCTTGACTTGCTTGCGTCAGGTGGATTGCATTGTCTGCACAGAATGCCATCGGACGGCATGAATATACAAATTAGCGTTACCGCCGGAGCGCAGCGACTCAGCGGGAGGAGCTGTGGCCTGGTGGGTTCCGCGCTGCCGTCTCCGCTGTGGTGTCTCCTCATCTGCCTGCCTTCCCTCTGGGTACACTGGGTTCCTCACACCTTTCTTGGTGAGATGTTCTCCACACATCCAGTGATCCGGGGCCAAGGGTCGCAGTTATCCTTTCTGATATAACTGATTGCTCAGATGACTGTCGACTCATCCATGCTCTGAATTATATATGACAGTATCATTTATTTACCGTCGAACGTTGATGACAATATTGGAGTTTTGATACGTACAGGAGGTGGGTGGAACTCGCGGCACTGGAGTGCCCTCATGTGTCTGAATGAGGAAATAGCACTCGTATCCTGCCAGGTTTCGTTTTTTTGTCAATGAAGGAGCATCCCTGTTTCATTACTTATTTCTGTTTTTAGAGTGCCTGTGGATTCTGATTATTAGGATTCACAGCTAAACATCTGAAGGACTTTTTTTTTAGATCTGACCTGAGATCAGGCATGGCACTGCACCGATAAGAGGTGCCATGCGGTCGATTCTGCAAAAGAGTGCTCTAGACAACATACAAAGCAGCTACCTGACTAAGAAAGCAAAGCCAAGGGCCTTTCATGAAGGGATCTCCTCCGGAAACGGCTGCTCCGAAGTGAGTAATGGGGGGGGGGGTCGCCCCTTCTCAGCCGAGCCATCCTGCAGCGCTTGCCTGGAATCCTAGCTTTCACTGTTCCAAACAACGGTTCCAAACAATGCATCCTTCACGTGTGAGCCTTTAAAAGGCACATGCAGACGCTCCGTTACGAAAACTAAATTACACCGCAAATGGTTTATGGTCAAACTTAACTTTTAATCCTTGACATCCTCTCAGATCAGTACACAGCGTGACGTGTATGAAGCACCTTCTTCATACCTGCAAACAAAGGGCAGCTGTAGGTCCTTCTTGATTTTTTTTGGGCAGATCCTTCACAGTCCTCTACAGATACAGGCTTTCATCACTCCCCAGCTGCTTTACTCCCCTCAAACTGAGAGCCGTCGCAATGCTATAGAGACACAGTCTCTTCACTCAGGGTCATTGGAGCTTTTCCGGTCACTCCCTTCCAGAAAATACTACGGAAAATACGGCTGGCATTGCCCAGGCTTCTTTTCTTGGTCACCAATCCAGTTACAGCCTTGCGTCACGCCCCCAAGCCTCACAGCCAACCATTCTTACACCTATTGTTGGTCCCGGGTGGTCAGCATTTTTGCACTTATTCCTGCTCAATTTCACTTAACCTACATGTTTACGCTGTTGTCCAGTTCAGCCATGTCTGATATATTCGCCACATCAAGTTTTTATGAATAACCCACCGCGCTGAGATGATTCAACACAGCCGGAAGAGGTGAATTCCACTCTGGTTCAGCAGAAAACTTTCTGTCAATGGGAAAATGTCTCTAAGAAAATTCTGTTTTTGTGTTGGTTTACAAAGTTAATTCTACTCAGAGCAGGCTCCTAGTAGGCTCAGCACTAACATACTCTATTTAACCAGAGATTAAACAATTTTTATTATAAGTATGCCAAAGGAACATGCGATTAATTTCTCTGGATACCTTGTAACAGTTCTGATTGTCTTGGAGATGACAAGGGGAATGAATTCATATGTTTCTGTCTGTGTTTTGCACTACATGTATGCTCATTCTGTGCTGTATGCACCACAATGTCCTCCCTAGATCAATAAAGTACATCTTAAGCTTAATCTCGATCTTAATCTTAATCTTAATGTGCTGAAGCAGCAGGCTGCCTGTGACTAGTTTCCCATATCCTGGTGTCCATTTAGCCTATAGCTGGGCACCATTCTCAGGGTCCTCACCCCCCTCAGGCAGCCGCAGAGAGAAGCTCAGTCCCAGAAGACGCTCTGCTCGCTGGGACTGTCGGCCCGCTGCAGGTGCACTGCACCACTCGCTTGTGGCTGTTGTAGACGGCCTCCGCGATGTTGCTGACGATGGTCCAGTCAGGCTGGAAGTCACGATGGTGCAGGCAGAGAGATCAAGGCGGCCCCCCTCTGCCATCTTGCCTGGTCTCCAGGTTGGGCACCGCAAAACATAAGAACCCGCTCTTCATCAAGAGAGCCGAACGAGACGAAGGAGTCATCTAAGCGAGGAGAGAAAGTGGCACATAATTCAAGTCAAGCATGATGAGTTTTACCAGCAAGATGCATCCTCCATCAAAATAATTCAAAATATGCTTTTATACAATGGTATCATAGACAAATTCAATACTGTAAGAAAAAGTACTTTCTTTTGACATAAATCTTTGTAAGGCGCTTTGCATGCAGACGTGGATAAATTTGTTTTTTGTGCTCTTCCCCAAAAACTCTCTCTGAAATAATTTGAAACTAACAAACCTTTAATGGCGTCCCTTATTGTTTATTCCATATTTAACACAAATCAGACTTTGCTTTTGATTGATTTAGTTGAATATTTTATATGATTAAACAAACTAAAATGGCACGAACAAAAAACTTTGGGGCCTGTCAGTCTGCGGTTCGGCGAATTCCGCTCTGGCTTTTTTATGTTTTTCTGTCAATAGTGGAGCCCTCTTGGGTCTCCTTCCATGGGGCCCATTATTGTTCAAAATGCGATGGATGGTGTGATCAGAAAGTGACGTACCTTGACCCTGGAGCGCAGCTTGATTGGTTTTGGATGGTTTCCTTGGCTACTTTTCTACCATCCACACTATCCTTCTGATCAACCTGGGGTTGCATTTCCTCTTGCGTCCACATCCTGGGAGGTTGGCTACAATCCCATGAGCCTTATACTTTTTTAATAATATTGGTAACTGTGGTCGCAGGAACATGAAGCTGTTTGGAGATGGTCCTGCAGCCTTAACCTTTAGCATGACTATCTTTAATCTCCTTTCTGAGCTCCTCAGAGAGCTCTCTCATTTGGTTTCTCTGGTCCATGCTCAGTATGATGCACACAATGATACCAAACCACACAGCAGTATGTTCTTTCCCTTTAAATAGGCTAAATGGCTGATGAAAAGCTTGAAGGCACCTGTGATACTAATTAAGGTTAAACACTTAGTTTGAAACATGACTATAATGCAAGGATAAATAGTCTCTTTAGGGGTCCCAACAAATCTGTCCACACCATTGTAGCATATCTTTGTAAAATAAACACCAAATAATTTCTTTTCACAGTTTTATTGGTTTACTCTATCACTTAAAAATGGCATGCAGGTATACATTAGACAATTGCTTTTAATTGAAACACTTTTCAGAAAAAATGAAACATTGTCTCAATGAGCTGTAAGAGTACCAACAACTTTGTCCACTTCTGTATGTCTGTCTGAAGGGTATCAATTCATGCACGAACCCACCATACTTTCATTTATTACTTCTTCTGGATGACTTGTTGTCAGTTAACTATATCTGCTTCTGATTTTGCAGAGCTGGATTTCCTTTAGCCACAGTCGCAGCATGTAGTAGCCATACAGAAAGTTCCCGCTGCCCTATCCGTAGGCCAAGTCTGCACTCCGCACCAGCATGGACACCAAGGCGCTCAGCATGAAAGCCAAGAACTCCACCGGGTCGTGCAGAGCACAAGCTGCCCATTGGCAAGTTACCATCATGCTGGTTGGGTACCTGATGTTATAAAAGAGGATGACATGGACTTTGAAGCTGATGGCTCAGCGTCTGAATTCCTCATTAGCAGAAACGCCGGAGAATGTCCAGGAAGCAGAGTTGGTGCAAGAACTGTTTGATAATGGGTGGAATGGTCTGGATCATGTTGTTGGTGAGGACAAGGTCCAGAAGGGTGGGGATGTTGAAGGAGACTGGCCCAATTTCAGTCAGGCCAAAGTTCTCCAGGATCAAAGTCTTGAGGCTCGAAAGTGAGGCGAAGGTCCTGTTGGGCACGTGAGCGTTGCTCTTGCACATGTCGCTCATTCTGAGACGCGTGAGGTTGCCCAGCATGGAAAATGGTACATTAAACAAATAAAGCAGCGCAACATTACAGTAACTAATAATAAATAAACCACTAACTTACGTGTACTATTAGAGCA
>JAODLC010000049.1:10422042-10439287 GCA_026781145.1 Hippopotamyrus pictus
GTCACCAGGGGCCTCCTGAGCTGAGAGCTGCTTGCTGATCTGACCTCACTGTCTGGAGGAGAGTCAGCCGGCCACCCAAGCAGCATTTTTTTATTTTATTTTAATGGATTTTAGTTATTTGCAATAAAGTGGATTGGGTTTTAATTTCCTATGCCTCTGTGTTATTGTCCCTTTGCGGGGAGGGTTCAAACTTGGCCACATTATAGGCAGGAACATTAGGGGTTCCTCCTGCCCTTATCAGGAGGTGGCGTAGTCAGAGCATTGTGGGTATTCTGTGCTTTGGGTACCACATTAGCTTACCAAGAACTCGGAAAGTGACGTCGTAAACAACCTCTATAGCATTTCTGAAGAGGACCAGTTCCTCCAGGTTCTTCAAACCAAAGAAGGCACCGCTGTTGATGAAGCCGATGTTGTTCTCAGCCAGACTGAGATGGGACAGCCGTGGCATATTCCTGACTGAAGAAGATGTGGTTATGCTGTAGATTCAAAATGGTCAGGTAGGGAAATGAAGGATACTCTTTGAAGTTTGTGCAAGAATTGAGGTTTCTGATATGGCTGTGGTCTAGCTTCAAAGTCCTAAGAGAGCTTAGACGCCGATGACAGGAGAAGCGTTGAGGCTGATGAATCTCATTCTGGGACAAGTCCAGGCAAACGGAGAAGAGCAGTTCTGAAAGGCTCCTTTAGCTTCAGTGTACTGCCCTTCGGTCAGATGGAGGGAAGAGACTTGACGCATCGTTAAGACATCACACAGGGAGTAATGGGACGTGTAATCTGAGAGGCCAGACTGCAGGGACAGGCTGACGTTTTGTAGACTAGGTGCCCAGCTAGTTTTTGTGAGAAGCCGTGTGACGTTCATGGGGTGGTACCTGAAATCTATGGACCGGGGCCTTAAAGAAGCTAATGCCTCAGGGCTCGAGAGATGATTTCTGGGAAGTTCCACATGTGACATTGATTATTCTATGAAAAATGCCTGGCAGTGCGATCAAATCGTTTTTTTTTTTTTTTTTTAAATAAAGGTAATTTAAGTAAGGCTTCCTTGTAAAATGGAAATGGAGGCATTTATATCTGATTCCCTGTGCTACAAGCTTCCAAGAAGATACTGCTCTGACGTGATGGGCTCTCACAGCCCAGCTGATTAAAGGAGACGTCTAAGGTATGGAGAAACCCTGGAAGGTAAAGTCCTGCATCTCAGAGATCTGATTATTGTCCAGCCACAATTCTTCCAGGTCGGTCAAATTGAAGGAGCCATGATCTGAGAGCAAAGTCAAATGACTGTAAGTGAGTTTCAGCACCTTGGTGTTGTCGGGCCAGAAACAGGAGATCCCTCACACACCTTCAGTTACGGAAGGCAAAGATGCAGCGTGCTAGCAGGATCTCCCCAGGTAAGGCAGCCTTGTCTCGACAGTGACCAATTGATAGTTTTAGCATGAGATTTTCCACACATTATCTGGAATGCACCCTCATTTTTACAAGCCACACACAATCTCAGCTGGGCACTGAGTCACCACAGTGTTTCATCATCCTCACTTCCTGCTGCACTGTTTTTTTTGTTGTTGTTTTTTTTTTTTTTTTTCTTTTTGAGGCGTAAGCAAGAACACAGCCCCCCCCCTCCCCCCCGCAAGAGGAAAAAATACTACCAGTCATGTGTTCGTTTGTCTAAATATGTTAATGGTAAGACGTACGTGAAAACACCTTAAATATTCATCTAAAGTCCCCTGAACATTTTTCAATTATTCTTTACTTTAGGAAAATGGCTATATTAATTACATCATGACCGTTTATGAATATAAGAAACATAGTTCTGCTATACATTTTGCCGTCAGAAAAGACTCGTCTTTAATTATTCTTCCTGTGTCATACAGTGACATAAGGATTATACTTATGTATAGTAGCTTTTCTTTCTGCCACAAATTCGGAATAAAAAAAAAACAAACAAATAAAAGAGCACTAGAGGATTTTTTTCTTTAACAAATTCAGCTCATAGCAACTTTCTTTTCAGGTGTTTGCTGTTTGCTTTGTGATCTTTCATAAATAACCATGCATGTTTTTTCCATGACTGCCATTACAGAGCAGCTGCAAAATGCATGAACTGATCAGCATATATTATGCATATCACTGTAACGCTTATAGGTTATAAATATTTGATTGGGGGAAAAAAAAAAGCTTTGATTTAAAAATTACAGCACAGGCCACTCTTGGAGACATAAAGACAGAATATGCGAGAGACAACTGAGCAGTAAGGATTTAGCTGACAGAAATAAACAGTTTCATAAAAGAACAGCTTCCTGCATTAAACTGTCACTGCAGCAGACACTGAGATTGGGGCCTTCAGAAACACAAGGTCACACGATCTCACTGTAATTCAGACTCAGTGTGTCCCTTTGGCTACTCACTGACTCACCATTCGCAAAATCACAGGTTCAGGATGTGACTTGATCCCTTATATAATCCGAGGCCATGTTGCCACTTGGACACCGTGACTCAAAACATGAAAAGCAGGCAGATGGAGTGAAATATGAAAGGAAAGGGACTGGAGAAGAGGGAGGGTATGCATGTGCAAAACCAGGGGAGGCTCCTGTTATTTATGTATTAACGCTAATATGAATTAATCTTACTTTATTTGTGAAGAGCTGGTCTCTGTTGCTGTTTGGCTTTGCGCCTCATTCCACAGCCTGTGGAGACTCGTACAGGATGATAATCTGTGTGAGTGTGAGTGCCCTGCAATAGACCACTGGTTGGTACAGGGTGTTCTCCGGCGGAGCCAGAATAAGTCACTGGAAGGTGGAAGGAAATTGTATTTTCGCATTGTGATTGGACTGGAAACTTCGGCTCGATACATGTCGGCCTGGTGAGGGAGATGCACTAATTCTGCTCCAGCTCTGTAGCGCGAAAATGTTTTTGGGGGAACCTTTAGGAAATTTACAATTAATATCCCAGCTGGGGTAAACACTGCAGCTCAATAATAAAGCGATTCATTAATACACATGTACCCTATAGCTCCCTTGGCTTGGTGTGTTTGGTCCCATGGCACATTCCCATTTACATGCCCCGAGGCTAAACAGAAGCAAAGCCGTTTTGCTGAAAAACTGCATTTAATCGCTTTGTGTCGCTCACAAAACACACTCCTTGACTGATATTCACTGGTAAACTCACAGTAGCTGACAGATCATATACAATCCAATTTCAATAATAAATGCTTTAAATTAAAATAGTATGCAAAGTCATAACCAGTATTATTAACATGCCTTAAGTCAGCCCTCTCATGAAAAGCCCCAAAAGTATATATTTTAAAAGAAATAAGCAGTTAAGCATCTAATCATCATTGCTGTAGTTTCCCACAGATGAACAGAGCCTCTTTTCATTGGAAACTCTCTGTACAGAGCAGCTAATATCTTCCCACTGCAACACAAAGTTCATGCCCCTCCTGCCTGCCGCCTTGGTGTTTGATGACGGCAAGGAGCCTCATTCGTCAGCGGATGGTTCTCCCCTCTTCGCCGCAAAGGTCGAACATGGTTTGGGAAGAGAGCGACACAAGTGCCACGTGAAGTGGACAAAAGAGCAAGATTCACACAAGCCATTTCTTATTTTGGACAGACATTCAGACTAACAGCGAGAGAGGGAAGCCTTTTCTCCAGCCTTCGTGTAGCAAAAATGTTAAGGGGGTGAACCCTCCAAACAGACACTTCCCTTCTGCTAGAATGTATGAGATGATACTTTGGGGGGTCTGATGGTCCAGCTGTGAGGTACGTTCCCCAAAAGCTTCCGTTAGCAGCTTTCATAGTTAGAACTGTTTAGTTTCGTGGTTCCAACTATGTAAGTTGCTAACGTTTTTAGCGACTGTGCCCCCCTGAACACGGCGTCCCGTCTCCTTACCTCATCAAGCGTATCTTCGCACACCGACGGGCGTCGGCTCTGAGTGGACCACTCCACTCTACACAGAAGTGAAAACCACCTCACATACTCCTCACGCACCTGTTCAAGACAGGAAGCAGGTACCATATCTGTGAAATGTGGCCTAATTCTTAACCAGGGCGACTGCAGCCAAGGTGCTGGGTATGGAATGTCTTGCTACCATCTCAACCGTTTAAAACACTGTAAGACTGCAAGTCAAGAAATGGGTAACACTTCATTATTCTACATTGTACATACCTTCATAATGCATTATAATGCATTCGTAAAGTATCATACATGGCTTCATTTATAAAAGGCATAGTCATGTGTATAATGCATTATGACTACTTTATGAAGGTATCATCCATATTGCACTATAAATACCTTCATAATGCAGCATAAAGCATCCTTAATTCTTATGCTGACCATTATTATGCATTGAATACCTTCATAAAGTGCATTATAGATGAGAGCTTCATAGAGCACTCATGATGCATGCAAAACATGGGTATAATTTGTTATGCTTTTCTATAAATATTTAAAGTCGTGTTTATAATACGGTATGAATGCAATGTAATGCATTACGAAGGTATCTTTAATGCATTGCAAAAGAGGGCTTCATAAAGAGTGTTACCCAGACTATTAAGAACCCATTAACCTGCCTTACAAACATTTGTAAACCATTTGTAATTAGTAATTCATACCATGTTATTAAGAACATGGTAAAGCTGCCTTACAAACATTTGTAAACATTTTCTATGTGTGCTTATAAACATTAGGTAACCATTCGTAAGCAGACTATTACGCCACAAACATTTGTAGACCATTTGTAAGTGTGCTTATAAACAATATGTGACCATTTATATTAAATGTTAAATAGTAGTTAATTAACTGTTAAAGAGCAGACCTTAATATAAAGTGTTACCCAGAAATGAAATGGAATGATGAAATGAAATGGGTCAGAATTAAATGAAATGTTATTTTCCTTGATGTAATGACATATTCTAACTGTACCCATGAGAATAAAAATCCCAGTGTCATATCACATAATGAAATATTATTATTCACAGATAGCATGTCATCTGTCACAATGATATGAATGAGAATTTTTAATTGAATGATTTCCAATTCGTTTATATAATTTCAGGATTTTCAGCATATCATTTCAGATATTAATTTGTAAAGCAAAAGCTCCACATGGACTGGAAAACGACCTCTCTGTTGAACAAACAGTGGACGATGAAGATGAAGGTTCCCTGCTGCGAGCTGAGGATGATGAAGAGGTACTGTGCGAGGAGGCTATTCTGCCAAAAGCCCAGTAGCCAGGGAACGCCCAGTATGATGCACTGGGCAAGGATTTTGAATATAATCAGTCTGGAAGGGAAACAAGACACAGCAGTCAGTCCTCGGTGGCGAGGTCCTGGGGTCAGACACACGAGCATACACACCTAGTGTCCCTGGCCTGGGAAACATCGCTCTTCATATTGGCCAAAGTAAGACGTAGATTCCAGAGCATGATACCGAACAGCAGACAGTTAATCTGCAATGGAATCACAAGACGGGCCTGCTCAGCGTCCATATGTACCATTCAGAAATGGAATTATGGGTGTTAAAGTGAGCGGTGAGTGAAGAATTGTCAGTAAGAATACATACACAGATTATCGTGCACATGGGACCCAAAAAGCTCCATAAAAATCCGTGTTCCTTACTCAGCCAGCACCTTAAAGAGAAAAGCGTGTCCTAAGCATCAATGTCAGCGTTCTCCAATCAGGGCACCAGGCAGAACAGCTTTGAGACAAGAGTGATGCAGCCTCTTAGTTTCTGAAGGATTTTCGCATGTCATTTTTCCAACATAGAGGAATGCAAATTCAAATTATACGAGATGTAGCGAGGATGCAATGAAACTTTATTTCCAACATCTAAATGAGAGAGATACTCACATCTCCGCACTACCGTATCCAGATGGAAATAATCCTGCTGACACGCCTACCACTATTAAGGGGGTCCCGTAGCCAATCAGCAGGAGGTACTGGGCCTTTAGCCCCTCCCTTTGGATGACCTGCACCTTGTTGAGGCCCCTGACCAATAGGAAGAGCTGCAGTGCCTCCAGGAACATCCATACGAAGCTGGAAACGAAGGCATAGTGTAGCAGCCCAGCAATGACAGCACACACGAGCTGGGGACGACAGAGGGTGGCTATGAGTTAACACACAGCAGCAGAGTCAGCATCTAACACCATGCGGAATTGAACTAACTGAAGGACAGGACCTTCTGTAGGCTGGTCCTCAGATATTCATCTACATCTGGCAGAAGCCTTTGTACAAAGTGAATAACAGAACAGTGCAAAATAACAGTTATATAATATGATAAGCTAACTGAGAAAGGGAGGGCTGTTCGACAGCTGAGAATAAGGATCCCTCCATTATCATTCACACAGAGGCCACGAGAAGCCTGCAGGCTCTCTCTCGCGCCACTGAAGCACGGAAGGCAGACTAGGCCTGTCTGGAAGGGTCCTCACCCGGTTCTGTGTGCGGTTTATGCCCAGCGAGAAGAGCAGGTGTGCCAGGAGGAGGTTCAGGCTGAGGTGAAGGCGCGCCGTGTTGTTCACCTTGGGGTTCCAGCTGCAGAAGAGGAAGCTGAGAACGGCAAGGCTCAGGAAGACCAAGCCCACACCCATGCAGATGGGGCTCAGCCAGGTCAGGACGGAGTCCTCTCCATCTACGCCCCCCTAACAAAACAGAGATCGTGTTCAGAGGGGAGCCCCACGTCCCGCGCGCTCTGTCAGGGACACCCACCTGAACCTGCCCCGTCTGCAGGATGACAGCGAAGGTGGAGAGGTGGCTGCAGCTGCAGGCAGTGTGGCTGCTGACAGAGCTGAGCGTCACGCAGCCGTCTGTGGACCACTGCTGCACACCCCCACGGTCCTCCCAGTAGACGCAGGTCAGCTCGCCATCCTTAGGAGGCTCCTGGGGTAGTAGGCAGGCAACAGCACCGGAGTCAGCTTCAGAAAAAAGCCTGGGAGCGATTTGTGTAGGCAGAGCCTCACGTGTCCAGCATGATACTGGACCGGCCCGGTTGTGCTGGGTTTTCTGGCTCATGGGCAGATGAGACTTAGGTACTGCCAACAGTCTCAGACCTCTTCACTAATAGCTTGTGGAAATAGCTTCATGATCACATGCACCTCTGCTCGAGGGTTTAGCGTTACGCTCCTGTGCAGCTTTGCACCCGAATGCTACATGACCTCTCGCATGTCAGCCTCTCAGCCACATGTCCAGTCTTCACCTGCTTGTGCTGAAATGTGAAGTTGACAGACTCAGGAAGTCTGCCGGCGTTCACCCGTGGGACGAGGGCGATGGTGACATCAGAGTAGATCTTGGTGCGACTCGTAGCGAAAGAGCCACTTAAGAGCGTGTCCATTCCGCTGACTGACATCAGCACGGCCCCCACCGACCCTGCGGGACAGAAGGCCTTGGAGATCATGTGTCACTGTCATCGTTCCCTGTGATTGGCTCTTCTTGACTTTTACCATTGCTCTTCTTGGCTATACTTGAAATGTCGATTTCCATCGTGTTGTTCCTGGCACTTAGCATAGGAGCTGCACCCAGACGCCAGCTTGACCCAGGTCCAACGGTCATGATGGAAATCTCTAAAGAAAAAAACAAGAAAAAAAGAACACAAACAGCTCTGTTTGAGATCTAACGCGTCTTCAGAAGCAGAGCTGCAAGGCCATTAGCCGCTCGCCCACCGAACTGGGGCGTCACCACGCTCGCTGTGTAGTTGCTTTGGGGGTTTTCCACACAGAACGAGAGAAACTTTTCATAAATCTTCAGCAGAAGGCTGCCAATATCCACAGCGCCTTCCTGCATGGTCATATTCACTAGCCTGCTGGCAAAGTTGACCAGTGTTGTCAGGATTTTTACGGCAACCTGAAAAGGAGAAAGGTATTTCTGTGTGGATCAACCTCATTGAACTGGTATTGCAATGGATGCTATAAAGCATTTCTGATGATCTCCTTATATCCCGCGGCCGTTGGTTGGGTTCTAGATACTGACTGTTTCAGGGATAATCAGGTCTGGGTTGTTCTCCAAGTCCTCCATGATATTGCTGAGAGTGGTCATCAAGTCTTGGGACTATAAACAACAAATATAGGTATATGGCTTATTTTATGAACGTTTTTATAGTGGTACCTTCCCAACATCTCCCATCTGAAGACCAACAACTAACCTCTTGAGTGGTTAATGAGTTAATTTTCTGTTGCATGTCTGGGTGGCACACATGCACGTGTGTGTGTGTGCGTGTGTATGTGTGAGAGAGAGAGAGAGAGAGAGAGAGAGAGAGATTAATGACCGTCACATTTCAGAAGCCTCAACCATCACTTAATATTTTGGGAACATACAAGACACATACCAATGCATACAGTCCCAAAATCCCACACCGTTCCAGTAGAGGGGAAGCCTGTCTCACAGGAGCAGGTGTAGTTTCCGATGGTGTTGGTACACACAGTGTTGTTGCCACAGATACCTGGCTCTTCGGTACACTCGTCGATGTCTGCAGGAAACACAACATGAAATGGCCCAGATACAGCATGTCAGCACTTGATGCACTGAGGACCACGTCAGGGTAGGTAGTGTTAGCGTTAGCTACCACGCTGGGGTACGTAGTGTTAGCGTTAGCTACCACGCCGCGATAGGTAGGGTTAGCATTAGCTACCACGCCGGGGTAGTCAGCCTTTATAACAGCTCCAAGTGTGGTAGCAGTGGTATTTGCACAGTTTATGTTGAGATGTCTATGAACTTTCATACAGCACAATTCAGATGCAAGGCAATTCAAAGTGATTTACAAAGGCAGAAGGATACATTTAAATGAAAGACATTAAAATCACATTTAAATGTAAAAAGACCCCCTAAAAACCAAACAAGCAAATAGTTCATTGAAAAGAAGTTATATTGCAGTGACAGTGACTAAACTGATTTAATTACTGAACAGCCACAGCAAACAGTAATGTTTTAAGCCCTGATTTAAATGAGCCGACAGTTTTAGCAGACCTCAGGTCTGCAGGAAGCTCGTTCCACAGACGGGGAGCATAGAGAGTGAAAGCTGCTTCACCGTGCTTGGTCTTGTTCCTGGGAACGCTGAGTAAACCTTTCCTATATGGCCTCTGGGGTCTGGATGCTTCATAATGTTCAAGTAAATCAGAAATATATTTGGGCCCGAGACCTTTTAGCGTTTTGCACACAAGTAATAATATTTTAAAATCAACCCTGTGATGCACAGGAAGGCAGTGCGGTGACTGAAGGAGTGGTGTGATATGCTGTACTCTCCTGGTGTCAGTGAGGACTGTGGTGGCAGCATTCTGGATGAGCTGCAGCTGTCTGTTTGGTTTTTTTGCCAAGACCAGTGAAGACACCATTACAATAGTCTAGCCTGCTAAAAATAAATGCGGGAACAAGCTGTTCTGTATCTTGTTTAGATACAAATCCTTTAATTCTTGCTGTGTTTTAAGGTGACAGTAGCCACCCATAAGCAACCATTTTAAAGAAGAACAGGCGCATTTATCATGCAGATTTCAAATGTTGAAATCGCTGTTGAATTCTGCTGAATGCAAATAAAAACGACGCCCCACTTGCTGTTGTACAGTGTGTGTGTGTGTGTGTGTGTGTGTGTGTGTGTGTGTCTGTCTGTCTGTCTGTCTGTGTGTGTGAGGGAATTTTATCGGTTTAAAGCCCCCTTACCCCCGAAGAAAAACTGTAAAACTGAAAAGTGCTCTGCAGTTTTGTTTTACTTTCACATCCTCTTTTGTCTAAATGAAACTGTAGATCAGGAGTGGCCAATCTTATCCGCGAAGGGCTGGTGTGTATGCCGGTTTTTGGGATAACCCGTAGGTCAGCTGTTCAAACCCAGGTGTGAGGACTCTCCAGCCAATCAGTCCTCTAATTAGTAATCTAATTAGGGAGTTGCACTCAAAACCTGCACACATACCGGCCCTTTGCGGATAAGATTGGCCACCCCTGCTGTAGAGGGTCACCATTCTTAAAGGAGGGTTAGTGTTAGCGCTGGGTGCTGTTCTTTAGTGTTTTTGTTTAGCCTGGAAAAGAAAATTTACTTAGAATAACCAGAGGCGGACATTTCAGGTCCAGAAAGTAAAAATCCAAACCAGGATTTTGTTTCAGCCAGCCAGTTGAACATAAAGAGTCACAATCACAGTGTACTGTGAATAATACTTTAAATATTACAAACATTTCAAAGGTTATTTCATCACATTGGTTTAACAAACTAAAAATATTTTTATTGGCATGGAATGAGGGAAAACTTTGGGCTGATCCATTAATGTTTGGGCTTTTTTCATTCCCAACACAACTATGAAATGTCAATGGATCATTCTGGAATAGTGAGTGAAAAACAGATTTAGGGACAGATTTAGTTTAAAAAAAAAAAACCAGCAGAGGGCAGCAGGGGGAAAGGTGAGAGGCGGCAGCTGGTCACCTATACAGCCGTAGGATTCCGGAGTGGGATCGGTGTTGTCCTGGCGGTTGAACCCACTGTTGCAGACACAGCCTCCGGAGGTCAGGCACGTGGCGTTGGGGCCGCAGGGGTCCCCCCAGCACGAGCTGTGCACTGTGTGAGAGATGTGTGACACGCAGGCTAGCTGACTTACCCGCTACGCTATCGCTGGCCGCTTCGTTTGCACTGCAACTCTCCTCAGTGCATCATCCGGACCACCCAAGTTCGGGATCAGAGAGGCGTAACGATGGATACTCACTGAGAGAGATGCCAGTGTACAGACCATGATCGCAGGGTATGTCCGGCAGCTTGTAAACGTAAAAGCCTCCTAAGCAGGCCATCTCCATAACACCAATGAATTGTCTATACTGTGCATTCCCTACCCACTGGCAGTAAGCACTGCCTGTCGTGGTTTCATACACAACGTCGGGATGAGTGAAGTTCAGGTAGATGGAGCACAGGGTGCCGCTGCGATACTCCGGGACGCTGCTCTGCGCCATGATGTCACCTGCGGTCCCCACAAAGCGCAGCCACTTTTTGGAGAGGGTGCTGTCACACTTGTACTTGGCGAGGGTGGATGAGTCGAAGTCCTTGTTCCGCCAGGAGTCGCTAACCACTGTGTACTGAAGGCAGGGGTCTCCTGGGGGGAAGATGCAGACGAGGACCATGCCAGGGTAGGCAAGATGACCACCCAGCGAGACAGACTCCACTATGGGGCTTCTCAGCTCTCTTCCCATCCCTCAACGACCCACCACATCGTGCCTGGAAACATTTTCTATGTCTCCTTTTTGCAGCTGCCACTTTTCCTTAATGTGCCTTTTTTTAAGCTGTTTAAAATAACCTGTCCCTTTAAAAGAATGTCAACTACAAAATATATACAACACACCATGTCATTCTCTTAATTAACAATTTTACGCAAAAGCCATTATAATTGGAATATCGTAATAATTAGACAATGGCATGCATGTACTTAACATTGCAAAAATCATGCTACACATACTTGCCCAAAAGAATTGAAGACATTACATGCACCATTATATTTACCATAGCAGTGGCCAGCTTGAAGCTGAAGCAGGCAACCTGTGTGCACAGGTTAGAAAATGCAGAAATATACCTTTAATCAACTTACCAGGAATGGTTTACTCAAGGCAAGACAGTAGAGACTTCAATTAGCCAACTACTGCGACTTACCCAACAACAGAGGGAGACACCAGGAACTCATCTGAAGATGTCTTCTGGCCAAACTAGAGCAGAAGGAGCCGAGCAGTGACTACTGGGATCCTGCAGGACCTTTGCATAAAAACACTTATCGCTTAAATGAGACGTTTTGGGGAGATTTGCATGGATTGTGTTGACCCTTCCAGGGAGCTACAAGGGCAGCAAGAGCTCATTTGGGTGCTTCCAGTTTAGAGGGAAATTGATAAACAAAACTGGGAAAATGGGCACCCTCAAGGTCTGTGAAAGGGTGCAGGGCGCCCGTGGAGATGCCAAGGGGAGGAAGAGTCTGAGGCTCAGCAAGGGGAGGAAGAGACTGAGGCCCAGCAAGCGGAGGAAGAGACTGAGGCTCAGCAAGGGGAGGAAGAGACTGAGGCCCAGCAAGCGGAGGAAGAGACTGAGGCTCAGCAAGGGGAGGAAGGGACTGAGGCTCAGCAAGGGGAGGAAGAGACTGAGGCCCAGCAAGTGGAGGAAGAGACTGAGGCCCAGCAAGGGGAGGCTGAGACTCAGGCTTAGCAAAACCGTATCAACCGAAAACCCACAGCTGCTGCTCGACCTCTGAACATTACAACTGGGCAAAGACTAACCTGAAGCAGGAAGCCAGCTGATGTGTAATGAGTGGGATAAATGGCTCTATCAGTCCTGAGGGGGCAATGTGTGACTCAGCTGGTTAGCGTGCAGTGCCTGTCATAAGGGTCACCCATCAAATCCTAGATGTCACTCTTAGACCCCTGAGCAAGACCCTTAGCCCCAGATGTGCCAGGGACTGGTTGACCCTGCTCTCTCAAAAATATGTGTTGCTTTGGATAAAAAGTGTCTGCTAAACACATAAATATATTCCAAATCAGAACAAACCTTTAGATGATTTTTTGTTGCATGATCTTCCAACTTTTTGATACAAGCAAGAGCAAGCTTCTTCATAAGTTTTGAAGTTTTCTAGTGCCAGTACAAACTGTAATTAAGTATACGTTCACTTGCTAATGTACTGGGACCCTCCCCGAATCCATGCAGCGGAGAGGGAGGGGCAAACACCTGCAAGGTATCACAATCAAAATCTGAAAGAGGGAAATTTGTCATTGCAGCTACTTTACATAGAACCAAGGGAAATAAATGGAGATAACTTCTCACCTCTAACCTTTTTCGTCACTTTTCTGCGTTTGCTTTGCAAATTTTATCAAGCACTGTTGCTATTGAAGCCCATGAAAATACACAACAAACAAGTGAAAAGAATCAAAGAAACAGAGAACAGGAAACTGGAGAATACCGCTGTACATTCCCATGTCGTGCTGTGAGAATCATTCTACCTGACACTCATAAACACACAGAGTGATGCACTATCACAGTTGAATACAAAAGGAAAATAGGCCAAAGAAAGATTTTATTGAAGTGAAACGTGACCCAAATCATGATCCTAATTCCAAGCTATAATTTATTTCACAGGCGGTTTACTTATACAGTGCCGCATCTCCCACGCCGCATTCATGCACGCATACACACAAACAGGTAGTGAAGCAATGTGTAATAAAAACGAATACAGTACTCAGAAACAGAACGAAGGTGAATGCAAAATAATTGTCAAAACAGACTTCATCGTAATGGTACTTTTGTGTATATACATCTACGCACTACAACTAGAATGTTATAAAAGCAAAAAGTAGCATTCCTAGCTTATAATTAAAATGCATAACACATAAAATATTTACAACCCTTACAATGAAAAATAACAATAAAACGAAAACAACTAATAAGACAGGTGTACTACAGATAATTTACAGCTTAAAAGTGAATCAAATACATAAATTCTATGAAATATATGTTTAAAACAAAGCACGGGCTTATTATATGAAATCATCATGTATTACATCAAGAATATTAGGTTAAAGAAAACCAGCGATACAGAACGAAAATTATTCAAGTTACGTCGCTCAAAGTCACCTCTTCTTAATCAAAACAGCGCATTGTCCAGCAGCGCACCCTGCCGGCGAACGTTAGTACTAATATTTAAATTTCCCGGCTGAAATACAAGATATTTCACGAGACCTAACCATTGTCTTTATAAGCGTTTCAAATAAACTGTACTGGTGTATATTTTATAGGACGTTTCTGTTTGGCTACAGTCAGACCATAAACTAAAATACAATGATGGAGTTTAGCTCCTAAAATTTTTATTTAAAACTTAATTGTGGTTTAGGTAGTTGGGTTAGGTAAAACTGGTTTAAGTAAATTAAGTATTTTTTTTTGTTTTAAACAGGTAGTTCGAGTATCTTTACGATTCATTTAAATTAATTAAAGTGAGAAATAGAATTCAAACCGTACAGATATAAAAGCAGTAGCGATTATGATTTTATCAATCCATCCATCCATACATACATCCATCCATCCATCCATCCTTACATACATACATACATACACATACTTTCTATAACTACATGTCTTATTCAGAGTCGGGGGTGGTGGTTTGGAGGCTATGGGAGCAAGGCAGGGAATAACCTAGAATGGGGCGCAAACCCATCGCAAGTGCCTTATGATTTTTATACTGACAAAAAAAATTATAATACGACAGTATGACCCGGAACCAATGCGCGTAGTTCTTTGTTTCCTAGCGGTCAGTAATGCGGACGGACCAGGAACTGTGCGCTGCTTTGCGTTACCTATAGGATTTCAGCCAGCTCATATTTCAGTGCACTGTTTGTTATGTGCTTATGTTATAGTTTGTTCTAATGTTCATATTCTGCCGGGGTCTTTAGAGTGTGAAACGGACTTAAAGCCAAGGTAAGTCAAACATTTTAGCTTTGAATGCCCGTGGCTAGCAGTCTTCGGTAGTTTATTAGAAGTTGGAGCGGAATGTTGTTTAATAACCTCACTGATTTGGTGGGCTGATTTCTACATTTACGTTAGCATTAACATTTATTTATTTACCAGACGCTTTTATGCAGCGTGACGCACAATCGAGAAAGACATCGATTCACTGTAAATAATTTATTTTTTTTTCTGTTTGTCCCGTTGTCCAGTTCCCATGAAGATTAGTCCGTGTATCCGGCTACCAAAAAGTAAATCATCTCCTGAGTTTAATATCCTGCAGATTGTGGTTTTTGTCTCGATTCCGAGCAAACATGACGTCACTGGTAAGTCGTGGAAGCGCATTTAACACTTGTAATATTTCTTTTCGTTTTATGTTAAATAGTGTTCTGAAGTGTGCATATTACTCTGATCCTTCATGTCTTGGCTTCCTAAAAAAAGTCTGTCCGCGTGACGTATTGTGTGTAAGACGCTTTGGGTAAGCTGTAACTGTTGTGCTTCACTTCAACATGTGACAGTCCTTTCTCAACGTGTTTTACAGGGCAGTAGTAGTTCCTCCTCGATGGAGTACATTGTCCGGGTCCCTAAGTGAGTATCTCCCTCGAGCAGTTGGACTTGTTTGCAAGGATCCACAATGTAATGTGGAAGGACAATGCAGACTTCCACACAGTGCTTGGTGCATGCTGGCAATATAAGTGATTGCAAATGCGGTTTGGCTGTTTCTTTGGGTAGGTTGCCCTCCTTTTGTTGCTCTGTTCAGCTTTGCCTTGATGCTTCTCTCTCAGAAACACCAATAAGAGATACAACATCATGGCTTTTAATGCTGGAGACAAGGTGAACTGCTCCACCTGGGCCCAGGTACTGATGCGCAAAGCTGCCATCTCTGTGACTTGATAGAACAATGTTTTCCCAATCCGGTCCTTGGGGACCTGCAGACAGTCTACATTTTTTGATCCCTCCCAGCACACAGCGCCTGAACTTTCTGGCAAGGAGCAAAAGCGTGGACAGTATGTGGGTCCCCGAGGACTGGATTGGGAAACACTGTAATGGAATATTTACAATCTTTCTGGCTTCTAAGGCTGTCTATCCCTGTGCATCCCTTCCCTGCCTTCTCCTCCTGCTCCTGGTCTTTGGGGCTTCCAGGCCCGGATGGAGCGGGACATGAGCAACAGGCGGATGTACGGCGAGGAGGAAGTGGTGGAGGGCGCGGCTGGCAGCGAGTTCGGCAAGAAGCAGCGGGAGGAAGCCCGGCGCAAGAAGTTTGGCATCGTCACCAGGGAGTTTCGGGTAGAGGACCAGCCCTGGATCCTAAAGGTCAACGGCAAGGCGGGGAGGAGGTACAGCTCTATGCCCCCACCCCTACTCTGCGGACATGAGCGATAATAGCAGATATTGCAATGACAGCTCCACTTCCAGGTAGAGGTGCACCGATTCCGCATCTTCAGTGCCGATCCGATCCCGATACATGAACAGCGGGTATCACCCGATATGAGTACCAATATGATACAGAGCTCTTTTTTTAAACTAGAAAATTCAAATTTAAAAAAATGTATGCCAAAATAACTTTAATAAGACTATTACAAACATATAAAACGCACTGTTCCACCTCATTTGTACATCTTGTTTTAGTAGTTTGAGGCATTTTACACGTCAATATGAATCTTCCAAGCGAGAATATGCAAGCAGCCCAGTGTGTTTCACAAACTAGCGAGTGTGCAAACAGCCCAAGCTAGCGACCCCCAAATCATCCGTTGCTTTTTTCATATTACTTGCATTGTCTCGAAGTTGCGTGCACTTTGTTTAATTGGATTTTCCGCTAAATGCTACTCCCACCTCTCAAAACTTTTTTCCCCCCAAACTTTTAACAAAGTTTGCAGATCGCTGTACTACTAGTTGCCTTTAAGACCGTGAAATATTTCCAGGTCGTCACCCTTTTATCTGATGTACTTAACACTCCTCCTGCTGCAAATGATGTATGCGCATGATGTCACAGCAGGCAGAAGTCATTGCACTCACACTCACTGAGTGGCAGAAAGGCTGGGTGGCAGCATTATGTTCAGGTTAAATGCTGCTATTATACCTCTAATATGGGAAATCGCTCTCCTGTGATTGACTGTACTAATTGATTTAACGAGAAATGGGAGCTATCTTTTTACAGACTGCCAAACACAAAATAATTAAGTATGGGACGTGGATCAGTCGCATATGGCTGATCCCTCTAGGTCTACATCGGTGCTAATACTGATCCGTTTAATATGTCTACTTCCAGCTGCAACCAGCTGCAGACCCCTGGCATATTGGGTCCATTTTGTATTCTGCACAAAGCCTGATACCACAATAAATAATACGGTACCTATAATAATAAAAATACTTGGAGCACATCTTGGTCAGTTTGTATGTGGAATGTCTGAGTGTTAGGTAAGATCTTCCTGAATTGAAATTGTGGAATATTTTCACATTGAAATATCTAGCTAATTTTTTTAATTAATTTTTATTGTTTAAAATTAATTTTTATAGTTGGACAATTTGTTTTCATTGATACAGAGAACCTGCCCCCCCACCTTGTACATTTCAGGTTCAAGGGCCAGAAGAAGGGCGGTGTGACGGAGAACGCATCCTACTACATCTTCACGCAGTGTCCTGACGGGGCCTTCGAGGCTTTCCCTGTGAGCGCCTGGTACAACTTCACCCCGCTGGCCAAGCACCGCACCCTCACCGCGGAGGAGGCCGAGGAGGAGTGGGGCAGGTGAGGAGGACGAGGTGGAGTGGGGCAGGTGAGGAGGACGAGGTGGAGTGGGGCAGGTGAGGAGGACGAGGTGGAGTGGGGCAGGTGAGGAGG
>JAODLC010000049.1:10457225-10472967 GCA_026781145.1 Hippopotamyrus pictus
CGGAGAAAGGTGGAGGCAGGGAGGAGGGGGGGGGCGCCACTTTACATGTATGGAACCGAGGGCTCGGGGAGAATAGGAAGTGTGTCTGTCTTTGCATATTTGTGTCCCTGTGTGTGGCATGTTCATCAGTTTCACAGTGGACGTGGAAGGTTGTCTTTCAAGCTGACTGCTGTGGGTGCGAGCGTGTGTACGTGTGTACGTGTGTGTAAGAGAGATTATTCCATGAAGAGCATAATGAAGGTAGAGCATGATCTGTGTGGCACGACTCCACTGTGTGCGTCTATTGGTTTGGGGTTTATCTGTGAATACGCAGGCGTGACTGTACCCTTCAATTAGTGATAAATCAGCAGCCAGGTCTTACAAGAGAATATGGAAATGTTAAGGCACACTTCACATGTTTGTGACTCGGTCAGTGTTCTGCCAACAATATAACCGGGATGTACAGTACTTGTGTTGTTTTACGCATCACCAGTGTAAATAGGTGATCGTTTGCGCTGAAAAGTGGGTTTTTTGTTTTATGTCACGGAGGAAGACAGTGTGAGACACACTGGGTGTATGTACACTATCTGAGGCAGTGACTATACTAAGATGCACAGGCCAACTAAAAGAGAAACTATGGTTTTATTGATCTATTTGTCACGGTCATAGTATAATGAAAATAGCTTTTCTACCCCCTTCGTTCAGATGGTTCAGTCCACCATCTGAAGTCCCCCACCCCCACCAACCTCCTTCTACTGACCTGTCCTCACCAGTAACCGTGTTCAACCAGTGTGATGTGCTTGGAAACAATTTTGGGGGCTTTTTTTTTTCGGTTTGAGACACTGCCTTCTTTACATAATGCCATCGTCTCCCCATACCTGCGTTGGGTGGCCTTGGTCACTGGCATGGTAAGTGCCTCTCTGGGTGTGATTGGCAAAGGCCACCCAGTCTGCTTAGCACAGGAGGGGTCTGTGTTGTGGGTGATCTATGAGAAAGTCTGCTGGCTGTCTGTACTAAAGCTCCTCGGTTTCGCTCCTATAATGACATCAGAGATTAGTGGGTGATGTTAGAGAGGACCAGACGTTTGAAGCCCTTAATCCACCACCGCCGTGTGTTGACAGGGCTGGCGATTGTGTCTGGTCCTATTAATACTTCCCATAATTCAATTCTGCCTTGTTAAAAGCTGTAACCCATTGGTATGCCCCTCGCTCTGACTCGATTTACACAGCTGTCCCTTCCGTTATCTTTTTTGGTTTGTACATTCCCTGCATTCTGGCATTAGTTTTACGTTTGGTAGCGTTTCGTCCATATAAGCATTAAAATTTTACTGGCGCTCACTGGTCTAACAATGGGTCTAACATGGTTGACTTTGTTGGTTCTTGTTGGGTTCAATCAGGCAGTGGCTGAAAGTTCACAGTCGATCCCAATCACTGGGTTGTTCAAAGTCCTGTCATCACTGCCAAATGTCTCAGTGTTCCTGTGTTGTTACATTGTTGATTTTGATGTACATGTATTCTGTATTGAATTTGGGAAGAAAGTTTGTTTGTTTGCATGCAAGTTCTGTAGTGTGTGATGTATCACTGAAGTCAAACCCTTTATAAAAGACCAAAACCATGCCAATGTGAGAAACGTCACTTAACACCATTATGCTGATAGTATTTCATGGTAGCAGAGGGTGATATGTTGCCTTTGCCCTGTGCTGAGCACATTCACACAGGTCTCAGCAATGATGCGCACTTCAGATGCAGTGACATGCCATACAGCTCTCTGACACCCAGCCTGACATGCAGCTCACCCTCCGCCCTCCTTCAGATGCAGTGAAGTGCCGTACAGCTCTGTGACACCCGGCCTGACATGCAGCTCACTCTCCGCCCTGCTTAAGATGCAGTGAAGTGCCGTACAGCTCTCTGACACCCGGCCTGACATGCAGCTCACCCTCCGCCCTCCTTCAGATGCAGTGAAGTGCCGTACAGCTCTGTGACACCCAGCCTGACATACAGCTCACTCTCCGCCCTGCTTAAGATGCAGTGAAGTGCCGTACAGCTCTCTGACACCCGGCCTGACATGCAGCTCACCCTCCGCCCTCTGCAGCTTACGGAAGCATCCGGATCGCTGCCACTCTCACAGGATTAGTGGTTATTGTAAGGGAGCGGAATTACGCCGTCATTCATTACCGCGTTTCAACCTTCCTGCTTAATTTGTAGTGATTTTACAGTGCGCCTGAATGCACTGCTACATTCACATCCCTGCTGGCTTCAATAAGCACATCAAATCCTGCACATATTTCCGGGAGAGTCTGAGGCTAATGATTGGAAATTGTTCTTTATTTAAATATTGTTTCACAGTGCAGGTCTTCTTTGGTCTGGGTATAAAGCCAGGATACTGTAAGTGTGATGTTGACTTTGAAAAGCTACTCTACTGTTCCAAAGCACATATAATATAAAATCACATATGAAAATGAGTTTGATATTCTGTCATGAAAAATCTTTTTTCTAAGCCTAATAGTAGGAGAAGCTTCTGTCTAGCTCAGTTGAATAATGGCATAACTGAATTTGAGAATGGTTTGCTTTTTAAAATGAGCTGAAGTGATCGTTAGGGCTCTTGAAATGAATTTGGTGTTGTTTGCATCGATCGATTCTGTGGTCGCAACTCGGAAAGTTCGACTCTCATTAAACATGTGCAGCTGTGTTCTCCGGAAGTGTCGCACTCACACTGAAATGTCTGTCGCTCGCATGATATCTTCTGTTTCCATATTTGTTCATAAATATGGCTGTTATAGATACCCTGACCTAGAATCAGTAGCTGAGCTTCTGTTCGGTCTGCTGTCATTTTTCACCCTAGCCGTCTATGGGAGAGTCTTCATCCAGCCGTACTCTTTAAATATGCATGTATCTCATGGTCGGCTTTTACTTTGGCTTTTCTGAGCGAAAAGCTGCATTGCGGCCCAGTCAGCCCCAGCGTGTGCGACGCAGCGCCTGTAGAAGTGCCACGATTGGGGAGTAACTGAACACACATCAATGCAGAGCCACTTCAAAACGGGCAGGTCGATGAAACATGCAGGAGTACATCACATGGTGGGCCAGCCTCGCTGGGGGCTCGCTGGGGGCTCTCAGCGTGGCCCCGTGTTTGATAAGAGCTCTGTGGAGCGCACAGCCTGCTCCGAGTCGGGCCTGTTGCTAAGAGTAACGCTCACCTCCCAGCTAGGGATTCCTCCGGATTTCTTTACGACAGCCACCCTGTTTCTCTTCATTAAAATATCCCTGCCTTTATATGAACATTTTAAGCAATAATTGTGCTAATAATTGTTAATAAATGTGGTTCTGTGGCAGCTCTCATATTGCTAAATGGCACCTGAATAGATGCTGGTGTTGCTGATGTAGCTTTTTGGCCAGTAAACATGGTTTATGAGCAGCGATCATGAAACCTAGAGGTGTGGTTTGATTTGAAACTCCAGACTCCTCACTGGTGGGGGCGGGGCCTCATCCAGCCGACAGTTATGATTGGCTATATCTGGGTGTGCCAAGGGGCTCAAGTGACAATGCGTTTGGTCATTTGTGTGTGTAGCTGTGTTTTAGGCATGCTTTGGGGTGTGTCAGGGTAGGCGTTTGTTCCAGCATGTTCTTTGTCATAACGTGGAGTCTGTGATCTACATTTAATCTGCAGAATGTAAATAATTCATTGGTCCCTCTCTGTTTGGATTGTCCCTGCTGGTAACTAGAGTGGTTGTGATGGAGGTGGGGGGCTGCTGTACCTTTTTACAGACCTCAGGGTCCAGACTGGCCCCCCAAAAAATAAATAAATAAATAAATAAATAAACAGTCTAAACACATATCATGCACTGCCTTGCCTTTCGGATCTTGGACTAGACCCAGCGTGGCTAAAGATACTAACACTGTTCTGAAGGAGCACTTTTCACCTGCCTTCCCACCACGACTGCCAGACACAGGTACCAGCCAGTATCAGCCAGTTAGTAAAGTGCTCTAGTCTGCCCCCTGCAGGTGTGGAGGTCAGCAACAGGAGATACGTCAAGCTGTGTGCTGGCTGCATTTACCCAGATGCTGCCTGTCAGTCTTACACACAGGTTGGCATTAGGAAGCAGGTGCTCGTTCTTATTGTCTGTGTTTTCTAATTTTATTTTTTTGCCCTCTCCAAAAATCTGTCGTATAAATGAAGGCACTAGATCATCTTTACTCATATGGTGTCAGTCTGTGAATATAAATAAGCAACCTGTTTACAAGGCCCTGCCTTAAAAATCCCCACCCCCCTCTCCTGTTGAGACCAGCAGTGCATGGAGGCTGACTCTCACCTACATTAACATGGTTGCAATAACCTGGTAATCTGCCTCACAGATGAAGACGGGCGAGGCGTGTAGGCTTTGTGGGATGACTGGAGCTGTACCTTTGTTTACTCTAAATTACTCCAACGGTTGTAAAACATAAGTAATGTAAGGCTTCCTAGCCAATGCCACTGTGGCGTTCACCCAGTACTCTACTTCAGGCTTTGTGATTGGCTGGTGAGGGAGCACGTAAAGCGCAGCAGCTATATGAATGTGATTGGCTAGTGAGGGAGCACGTAAAGCACCCCAGCTATATGAATGTGATTGGCTGGTGAGGGAGCACGTAAAGCACCCCAGCTATATGAATGTGATTGGCTGGTGAGTGAGCATGTAAAGCACACCAGCTATATGAATGTGATTGGCTGGTGAGGGAGCACGTAAAACACAGCAGCTATATGAATGTGATTGGCTGGTGAGGTAGCACGTAAAGCACCCCAGCAATATGAATATGATTGGCTGGTGAGAGAGCATGTAAAGCACCCCAGCTATACAAATGTGTTTGATGATGTAAAACGACATGAAATGTAGCTCTCACAGCCCACACTACTCTTTGGGGCTTTTTTCCCTGTTATACACTTTATGCTCATCTGTCAGCCTTGCAGTGCCCCCAGTTTAGGCAGTAGGAGAGCCCTTCAGGTGTCGATGAGAATGTGTCTGTCAGCTGGTCGTGGTGCTGCTCTGCAGGCCTACAGTTACAGGGTATACCTGTCAGTCAGTCTGCCATGCAGATAGGATGGTCACTCATTCAGGACAGCCATCACCTGGGCTGTCCCTTAGTCAGCAGATCAGACATGTGCAGACATGAGGCCGAGAGCCGGAGGGGGGTCTTCATGTTTCCAGTCATTGGTGCACGGGGGGGTCTGTGTTTTTCGTATGGTGCCTCGGCAATGGTCTGTCACGTGTAGGAAGTTAGCGTCTCTGTCTCTCTGCTTTCTTGCTGGCCGTGAATTATTCAGTGCCGGTGGCGGGCCAGCATGCGGGAAGGGGGTGGGGGCGCTGACGTGGAGCCGGGCTATTTCTGGGCACCGAGCTCGGAAAGCGGCTGTGATGGATTGATTTTTCATGCTCGTGTTCCAGGAGTCGCATGCTGCTGATGATGATGCTGAAGGCTGCCAGACACCTGCACGGCGACATGGCACCCTAACCCCAACCCCAATCCTAAGCCTAACCCCAACCCCAAGCCTAACCTACACTGGCTCAGCCATGTCACTTCTGGTAGATGGATGACCATGAAATGTCCCCGGGTTGCCTCTCTATAGTAATGTGTTCCTTTGCTGAGTATTCACACTGGTATTCAGTATCCCTCATTCTGTTGTTCCTGGGAACTTTAATCTAAGCTGACGCTGAGCACCTGAACATCACAGCACAAATTTGCCTGGAGCCTTTGACCTGAGCATTAACTCGTTGCCTGTTTCCTAACACTTATTGTAACTGCCTGTGTAAGGATGTGTGTGTGTCTGTGTCTGTGTGTGTGTGTGTGTGTGTGTGTGTGTGTGTGTCTGTTGGTGTCTGTGTCTATAAGCTGTGTGTGTGTGTGTGTGCTGCTTTTCTTTCTCTTTTCCATCCTATGTCGTTTACTCTCTCTCAGCTCTCCCCTTCTTTCTCCTCCTTGGACCCCCCTCTCCTGCCACCTCTCCTTCTCCTTTTTCCTCCTTGGACCCCCCCCTCTTCTGCCACTTCTCCTTTCTCCTCCTTGGACCCCCCACTCCTGCAACCTCTCCTTCTCCTTTCTCCTCTTTAGACCCCCCCTCCTGCCACCTCTCCTTCTCCTTTCTCCTCTTTTGACCCCCCGCTCCTGCCACCTCTACGTCTCCTTTCTCCACCTTGGACCCCCCTCTTCTGCCACCTCTCCTTCTCCTTTCTCTTCCCTGGTGAAAGGCAGAGAGAGAAAATAGAGAGAAGGTGGAAGAGGGGTTCACCAAAGCCTTTTGGAGGAATCTGGCCCACCTAATTAAGCAAGGTCCCTTGGAAATGTGAGATGCACAAAAAAGACAAAAATATCTGGCATGATGGTTAAAAAGCTGAGCAGCTAACAGGAAGGCTGCAATTTTATGTGACAGAATGCGGTCTGCTGTTGTACCTTTAAGAAGAAGACAGTTTTGGTTCAGGTATACAGCTCCATTAGGGGGCATTGATCTGAGTGCTTCATGAGAAATCATCCCAGAATACTGCACACCCTGACCGTTCAGAGAGGGACTTTGACCCAAAATCACCGCTTTTTCCAATATCCCGACAATAATGCCACTCAAAGTTTCTGACTTAAGGAGTTGCACTTTGTTTGCTAAAAATATTCTTTTGTGAGACATTGTGGTTCCCATGTCCGTTGGAAGGTTATAGAAAGTGCACTTCATCCTCTCTGAAAGGCTGCAGCGTGTGTCCAGTGGGGGTGTCTACCTCCAGCTCACGTTTTATTTCCATAGTCAGTTCAGATGAAGACCAGCTGCTCGAAGCGAATTTTGCAGAACTGCGAGATCCTGCCTGCGTCTTTACTTACAGAAGCAGAAACGCCATCACTGGAGATGGCTATCTCACCGCATGTGGCGAACCGCTTATGACGTCACCGCAGTCTGTGGGAGTTCCTCTTTCAATAGGAAGGACGATCGGGGAGATGATCAGATAGACAGGGAAGCAGAGCGGCGTGCAGAGGGATGGGCAGGCCCTGAACCCTACTGCATTCTCTTCGCCCGCTTTCATCTCACACACCGCTATTTATAGCACGGCATATTAGGAAGGACGGGTAAATTCATAAATGAAGGTGTTTGGGCAGCACAGATCAGACGTGGTGTTACATTCATCACGCCCTTTAGAGCATAGGGCTTGAAACGGGCAGGCCGGACAATGAGCGGAGGATGAAGAGGAGATCAGACGGAGGAGGCGGACGCCCCCGCTGCCGACAGCGGGGCCTGGGGCGCTTTCATCTCTCTGAGGCACCTGCCTGGCACGGCCCCTTGTTGCCCCCCCCTCCCACCACCAGGCTCCTCACAGGGCCCCTTGATCCGGACCCCGGGGGTAACCGCATACTGTCCCACTGAATGGCTGCTAATCCAGCAGCAGGAAGCAGCTGTTACGGGGTACTCAATAGGGGGCGCGCTCTTGTGCGCTATGTGAAATAAAGGTAGCAGGCTGAATAGCAACAGTAGTAATAAACCTTGGTAGTAATCTGGGATTTGATAAACCCAGATGTAATACTGGTAATAATCCAGGTAAAAATTAATACTGGTATTAATCCTGGAAGTAATAAATCCTGGTAGTAATCCTCGAAGTAATAAATCCTGGTAGTAATTCTGGTAAAAATAAATCCCTGTAGTAATCTTGGTAGTAATAAATAAATCCCAGTAGTAATTATGCTAAAAATCTTGGTAGTAATAAGTCCTGGTACTAATCTCGGTAATATGAAATCCTGCTGGCTATCGTGCTAATAATCTTGGGCATTTTGTGACTCATTCAGCATAAGTCACCCTATACACTGTCTAGTTCCCCGTCAGTTGCCTTCTGCATCCTGCGTATTCATATCAGACACCTCCTGTTTCCGGAAAGCCGCCTCACGTGGGGCCACAGCAGAGCAGCATCCAGGAGGATCTGTGACAGGAGAAGGGTGCCTAGTGTTAAGGATTTGGACTTAAGACCAAAACACAGCAGATTTGGGTCTGTACTCTTTTACATTTGTTACCAATGTCCAGAAACCTTGTTGTCTTAATCAGCTGTTTGTGTCTTCACCCTGTCAAACGATTTGTACTGAACACAGAAACTGAACGTAGAAGCACAAAACGCTACATGGGCTTGGCTTAGGGTTAGCGTTAAGGTTTTACTGACATCTTGTTCAGTCTAGATCATAGGTGTCAAACTCCAGTCCTGGGGAGCTGGAGTCCTGCTCATTTTCGATTTTCCCCTCATTTAACACACCTGATTCAACTTCTTGTGCTAATTACCACATAGCTCTTGAGCTGGTCCCAGGTATTTAAAGGTGTCCGTTACACTATCATGCTCCTCATAGCTGGATGGACGGAAACAGCTGGGTATAATGTAGCTTTTTTTTTAAGACTTTTTGACATTCTGTTGATCGTTTATTGAGCTTTTCCTCATTGTTTTATCTACTGCAAGATGTGGTTTGAGTCCTGGGTCCTGGGAACTATCGCTTTAATTCTGTCACAGACACCCACAAATGTTAGGTGTTAGGATAAGCAGAGGCAGCCACACAGACACACATCCTGCAGGGTTTAACTGAATAGAGCGCAAGCTGCTAAAGTGTCCTAATGGCTGAGATTCCGCAGGCCCAGAGCAGAGCGCAGATCCACTGCTGCACAGGGACTGCGAGAGCCGCTTATCAGGGGAGTGCGGGAAGGTCCTCTGCCAGTCACTCTCCCTGCTTTTCTCATTTCTTCGGAGGCGTCCCTTTTCACTGTATCACCCCATATCATCCTGTAGCACACTGCATTATCCTATATTCTCCAGTACTGTCTTGTATCACCCTATATCGCTCTGTATCTCTGTCTATCACCCTGTATCATCTTGTAGCACACTGCATTATCCTATATTGCCCAGTACTGTCTTGTATCACCCTATATCGCTCTGTATCTCTGTCTATCACCCTGTAGCGTCCTGTCTCACCCTGTATCATCTTGTATCAACCCGTATCACCATGTATTTCACCATATCTCCCCGTAACACTATGCATCACCCCACATTGCCACATATCGCCCTGTATTCCCTGTTATCTCCCTGTATCACCTTGTATTGCTCTATATCCCCCTGTGTCACCCAGTATCACCCTGTATCTCCCTGTATTACCCTATATCATCCTGCATTGCCCTGTATCACCCCATATCACCCTGTATTGGCCTATATCACCCTGCATTGCCCTCTATCTCCCTGTGTCACTCTGTATTGCCCCGTATCTCTCTGTATCGCCCTTTATCACCCCAATATCACCCTGTATCTCCCTGTATTGCCCTATATCACCCTGTATCACTCCATACCATTCTGTATCACCCTGTATTGCTCTGTATCACCCTCTAGCTCCCCAAATCACCCTGTATTGCCTTATATCACCCTGTATTGTCCCATCTGTCCCTGTATCACCTCCAGTAGGTCAGTCACACACAGACCATGGATTTGAGGCTCATGTAGTCCAAAAATATCAGGTGCTGCAGCCACCTGAATAAATGAGCAGTGTAAGAAACTATTACAATTTACAGTTAAATGATTAAAAAAATATTCAGGCATAATTCTATCTTTGAAACCATTAAACTTGTAAAAAGTTGCAGAACCCTGTGGTTTTAAAGCCATTGGGATAATTGAAAAGTGTCTGTTGACAAGTATAGATTACATCAAATGTCAGGTGGGACATCCAGGAAAAAGGGCCTTTTATTTTAAAATGATCTTAGAAAACAGTGGACTGCATATTACATCATAATAAAGACCCTTCGTGATCTTCATGATGAAGTAAAAAAGTTAGTAGATCTAACTCAAATATTGACCAAAAAATGAACTTTTTCAGTTTGCATGGCCACGTCAGGTGGTGCAGCCCATAGTAAACCACGGGAATATTGTAATATGATGAAACACTTTATTTCTCTTTAAAACTGTACCTATATATTCGATTTCAAGCAGATGCCTGTTTACTTTGAAAAGAGCTAGAAAAGGCAGATGCCGCAACCACAGTTTATATTATTACTGATCATAAATGCAAAAAAACAAATAGTCATTAGCGATGTCTGGTGCACTGTAGACATTTATGTGGTCACTTTGTAATGGTTATCATTTGGGGAAAACACTTGTAAATATGGTTTTTGGTTGCCCTGCCGAGCATTTTTCAGGCAGTGAAAACCTTATTTGTCATTCACCCAGCAGCGAGCAGCTGAATGTCTCGCCTGGTTGTGCTGAAGTCCCGCCCAGGCAGCAGACAGACAGAGGATCGGCCTGGGAGACGGAGAACGAGGAGCACCTCCACACAGACACACTCTCTCTCTTTCTCTGAGTTTGGAGGCTGCGTGTGACTTTTTTTAGCAATCCGTGATTAATTAATTACGCCAGACGATGGCCACCCACTCCCCACACTTCCCGTTGCCTTCCTCGTCTCGCTGTCTCTTTTTAGTCCTACCCACTGCTGCTAGAAGCTGCTGTTGGTGTCAGAGAGGGTGAAACTTGCGTGTGAGCGAGCTGGTACACGTACGTGCCAGGGTGTTCGGGGAGCACTGTAAAGTAGGGATTATAGTACAGGAAGGTGGTGGGCTTTCAGCTTAACACGGGTACAATAGCTATTAGACCGATCAGTCACTCGGAGCCTGTCTGTGATGATCGGGCGCAGACAGGCTATCACACATCCCTATATTACTGCGCAAAGTTGTGTCACAATGGATGATTGAAACAGGAAATGCACATTTAGCACTTAGTATGAAATATACACGTATAGCTGTTGGCAGAACATCAGGATAAAAAAAATTCTTATTCATCCAGTGTGCTAGAAGTTAAGCTAGAGTCCACAACATGTGCGTCTATGTATCACATCAGCTTTGTGTACTAGTGCCCCGTATGGGCGTGTATGTGTACGCGTCTATGTGAGTGGGCGTGTATGTGTATGTGTCTATGTGAGTGGGCGTGTATGTGTATGTGTCTATGTGAGTGGGCGGTCAGACAGCATTTGAGCAGTACAGTGTTGCACTGCAGAACAGTAATGGTATGGTCACTTCTGCAGTACAGCATTCCAGTGCAGAACAGTTACGGTATGCTCACTTTACAGAATTCCAGTACAGAACAATGACACTATGGTTAAGTTTTGTGGGATCTGTTGTTTGGCCATGCTGCCTGGCTGACACGTGTGTCTCTCTCAGGAGTTATTTCCTGTCCCTAGAAGGTTAGGGTAAGAGTGGGCCTCCTTCAGTACAGTCAGGAGACCTGTAGAGGCATTTTAAAGGACTGGTGTTAGCCAGCGCTCACCATACTTCTCAGAACAACTCCTCTGAGAACCATTTGCCTGATTTTGCCTGGTTGACATTTATATCATTGGATTGCATTAGTCTTGTGTAATCATGAAAAAACTAGAGTCTTGCACTTAGTTTGGTTACTTATGGTTGAGGTTAGAGCTGGGTAGGGGTTAAGGTTGTCGTAGTTAGGATTAGGGTTTTTCCCATAGAAATGAATGGATGGTCCCCATGAGATATGAATACAAACGTGTGTATGTATGTGTGTGTGTGTGTGTGTGTGTGTGTGTGTGTGTGTGTTCTGGTGAAATTGAGTGCCTGCATCCCTGACTTGGTTCCTGTGTCAGTTACTTTATATTTATATGCCCAAAGCCATTTACAGACTTTGCAGCTCCCTGTATGCTGGCAGAGGAGTCACCAGCCAGCTTCCCCCACACCCTGTTCATCGCAGCACTGCTTCACCCACACCCTGCTCACCGCAGCGCTGTTTCACCCGTATCCTTCTCACTGCATCACTGCTCACTGGCACATTCCTCACTGCGGGGCTGCTTCATCTTCACCTTGCTTACCGCAGCACTGCTTCACCCACACCCTGCTCACTGCAAACCCTGTTTCACCCACACCCTGTTCACTGCAGCACTACTTCACTGGCACCTTGCTCACTGCAGCACTGCTTAACCCCCCCCCTGCTCACTGCAGCACTGCTCACATACACCCTGCTCACCGCAGTACTGCTCACCCACACCCTGCTCACCCCAGCACTGCATTACCCACACACTGTTCACTGCAGCACTGCTTCACCAGCACCCTGCTAAGCACAGCCCTGCTTCACTCATGCCCTGTTCACTGCAGCAGTACTTCACTGGCACCTTCCTCACTGCATCGCTGCATCACCCACCACTGCTCGCCACTGAACTGCTTTACTCACACCTTGCTCACCGCAGCTCTGCTCACTCACATCCTGCTCACTGCAGCACTGCTTCACCCACCCCCAGATCTTCCTGGACATGGAGCCAAAAAGCCCATCACTTCAGATCACGTTTCAGGATTTGTCTCTGGCTGAGTCCTGGACAGTGCACCAGTGTCAGCAGGTATTACCCAAGTGGTGAGCATGCATGAGGTAGCTAGCTGATGAATCACATTCAACCCTAAAGCACACATTGTTTCACCTGAATACAGCTGGTCCCACGGTTACTCTACCATCCATTTGAGCCTCTTCTGCTCAGAAGCCTCTGGCTCCTTCCTATAAGTGTGGGTATGTGCACATCTGTGAGTTCGTGGGTCTGAGGTGGGCATCAGTGAGTCCATTCGCTAGAGAATCCACCAGACCAGGTTTTGCGTGCATTCATGCCTTGTTCCTATATGTGAGAGCAACTGAGATGTGTTTTTCGAACCTATGTGTGTGCTTAATCGCTCCTTCCATCATCCGGAGTACTATATCCGTTAGCAGATGGTAAGAGGTAAAACATAGACCTTCCTCAGGGAGTTAGGATTCAGCGAAGGTATGTGTTCAAGCACACAGTATCGCGCCAGCTTGTGCAGATCTCAGCTTTGAGCTGGTGACGTCATCCCGGTTAGGGTCACGCTGTGGCCAGGTGGCGTGCGGCCTTCAAACGGGGGGTGGGGGGGGGGATATTAGCTTTATCGTCAGCAGGCTGTACTGGCATGACTTTGCGCAGCAGTCTGAGAAGAACCAGAGCATGACGGACATCTGGCTGTGAAGCTGTATGGACACGGGTGGACATGTTACTTCAAGTCCCGGCCCAAAGTATTCACTTTCCAGCACCCTACGTAGCTGCATGTCGTCCGGTTTCTTCCTTCCCCTCCCCCCTTAAAGGAAATGGACCGGGCTGCTGCCAGCTTACATCACGCCCAAGGACATTCTCTGTCTCGGAGCGTGCGTGGCTCGCGTCACCGGGCCCACCCACTGCGATCCGATTCATTCCGCCAGCCTGCGTAATGTGTAATCCAGCGATCTGTGCCACTGCCGTATGGGATCCTTGTTTTGGGAAACGTATTCGTCGAGTATGTGTTCATTCCCTCAAAGGGAGGTCTGGTATGGATCTGGGATAGCTTTGGGATGCTGGCCTGTAACATGAGCGGAACGGCAGTGAGCAGAGGTGTGTGTGACAGCGCCACCATGTGCCCAGTGGGAGTGCTGCTGATTACCTGAGCCAACCTTCAGGTTATTAACAGTTTATTAACGAGTGGGTGGGGTGCAGCTGGCCGCCCTGGCTACAGCCTCCTTTTCCAGGATCAGGTGCTTCCAGTTCTGTTGGACTTCCTTAACCAGGCTGCCTCACTCCTTTTGAATACATGATCCTGGCCACCATCATCGCCAACTGCATTGTCCTGGCCCTGGAGCAGCATCTGCCTGACGGGGACAAGACCCCCATGTCCGAGCGCCTGGTAAGGCCACCCCGCCTGCAGCTGCCCCCCCACACACAGACAGGACCCCGCAGGCCCACATGCTCACGCTCATGGACACGCACAGGCACACAGACACACACACACTCCCACTAAAACCCTTTCTCTCCAAACTGCTCCGCAGCTGAACCTCCTGCTCAGGCTAATCCTCCATGTGCAGTACAAAGAGATCCCAGTTCGTGCGACGCTTGTGTATTTCCGATCTTGCGTAGTCTGCACAATTTCTTTGCCCATTGAAATATAAAATAGCAACGACATAAATCTGTGATTCGTGTTATTTTGAGTCGTGCCCTGCAAAACATACATGAGGATGTATGGGGTTATTTTAAAATGGTATCGGTTTAAGGCTGCACGGCCCTGCTATAACTAAAGCTGACAGAGCTGCCCCCCCCCCACCCCACAGGACGACACAGAGCCCTACTTCATTGGCATCTTCTGCTTCGAGTCGGGCATCAAGATCCTGGCCCTGGGCTTCGCCTTCCATAAGGGCTCGTACCTGCGCAACGGCTGGAATGTCATGGACTTCGTAGTGGTGCTCACCGGGTGAGTGTTACATACACACGCACACACACACACACACACACATACACGCATGCACGCACACACACATTGCTGTCAGCGTGCCCTTTTCCTTCACGCACATGCGTGTGCACAGACACATGGTGAGTCATTTGGTTGTGATCAGAGCCCCCGGCCAGCCCCCCTCCCTCACCCTAACGAGCATGGGGACATGGCTTCGATCACAGCCAGGGAGGTGCCCAAATGTCACCTCGGCGGGCGGTCTGGGCACTGGGGATGAAGGGAACGGAGGAGTGGGAAGGAGAGAACTGAGAAAGAGAGAGAGGAAATGGAGGGGAAAGATGGGGAAAGAGAAAAGGACAGTGGGGGGTGACAGGGAGGCGATGGTGGTGACACTACAGAAGACCGACAGGCCGAGCTGCAGGGACGCCTGGCCTCCTCAGCTTTTACAGTCTGCTCCCTCCTTCGTATGCCCTCCATCTTGCACTCCTTCAGCTGCCCTCCCTGTCCTTCTTCTGTCAGAGCGGGGGCCTGAGGGCCCTGTCAGGGCTGATAACTGCATGGCGACGCTCCCCCTAGGCCGTCTGCACACCCGTGTCTTTCCCCCATGGTCACTATCTGCCGAAGGGCCAGTCGTGGAGAGCGAGGGCGGGATCTGGGCAAACGGGCACCTTAAGTGGGTCATGGAGCCTAGAGCCCCACCCTCCCCGGGGCTTCCCTCCCCCATGGGCACCGGCCCCACCTGCCGTCTGGCACACAGCTGTCTGCTGGGGGCTGCGAGTATAGCCCTTACTGGCCGGCAGGACTCAGTGTCTGGAGAGAGCTTACAGACCAGGTGTGAGTGCATGTGTGTCGGTATGTGTCCTGTGTGTATGTGTGTGTGTGTGTGTGTGTGTGTGTGCAAGGGAGTGTGTTGGGCCTGGTGAACACCCGGAACATGAGGCAGGTTACGTAAAGCCTCACTGGCAATGATGCAGGCAAGAATCTCACAGGCCTGCTGGTGTACGACGTGAGCTGCGTTATGGCGATGATAGCCTGCATCTATACATCAGCAGCCTGCATCATTGAGGAAGCCACCAAACCAAGGCAGGCTGGGGGAGGGGGGCAGCCTGGAGCATACAGGGGTTTTGGAAGAGAGTGAGAGACACGGGAGAGACAGGGGTTTGGGGGTTTAGGGACAGGGTGGGCAGCAGGCAGTGACGTTGCAGTGCGTGTTTGATCATGTGATCACGCCTGGGGCTTTGGATAGGAGGAGAAAGGGCAGGGAGAAGCAAAAGTGTGCCGGGGGGTGGGGGGAGAGATCGTCAATTGAGACTGAAAGCGAGAGCGATGAGGGAAAGGACAGAGGCAAGGTGGAGGGGAGGATATATAGACCTATAAGCGGACAAGCTGGGGAGCAAGCTGGATGAGGAGGAGAGAGAGGACGGGGGGCAGAGGCAGAGCAAGCCAATGAGAGAGAGAGAGGCAGTGGGAGGAGACAGAGGCAGAGCCCTCCAATGAGAGAGAGAGAGGCGCTAGAGGAGACAGGGGCAGAGCTGGCCAATGAGAGGGGGGGGGGGGG